>OX352773.1:94334239-94336739 GCA_947095535.1 Poecilobothrus nobilitatus
GTCCCTTTGCGGGGTATAGAAGCTCCGCAGACCTCCACTACCGTTCTCATGGTGGAGTCGACGATCTCCTCGCACTGGCTCCGGTTCCCTCGGACAGCTACCATGGGTGCCACTACTTCCCATGAAACTGAGCGGGCGAACTTAGCCTCGTCAACCCTATTCATGGCCCAGGGAGAGCGACCAACAGGCAGCGCCTGCCGCTGCTTACCTTCGTGCAACTCCAAGACGATATACTGATGGTCACTGCCCGTATAGTCTTCGATCACATGCCAGTTCTGAACAAAGGGGGCGAGCAGACATCTGGAATGGTTTCCGAATATCCTGGCCGTCTAAAGGTGGACACGCGGCCGGTGTTTAAGACGAGTAAACCCGTCCTAGCCGTCATTTCCAAAACGTGGCCACCTCGAGCGTCCGGATACTCCATAATAATAATAATAATTTTTTTGTTTTTTTTCTCGGGGGGGTAAATGCGTCTACGCACGAAGTGCCGGACTCCCACCTGGGTTCAAGTGGACTACCGGCTAAAACCCCCCCTAACACCAAGGACACAAGCCCGGTACCGTTTTTCACATTGCTTCAGACTGGGCCTTATCAGATAGGCACAGGGCTCACACTCGTTGCTGCGGATCTACCACCTCAGCCTCTTGGTTCTTGGTGCTAAGCGTATTTTGCACGAATTCCGCCACCAGACGCCAGTTTTCTTCTGGTTCAAGCATATACTCTACTATATTGTCTGGTGACAACCGTCCGAGTACCTGTTCAACTGCAGCTCTGCCATCTGTTCATCGATAGCAGTGGAAGATCACGTGTTCTGCATCATCTCTGCCTCTCCCACAATAGAAACATTCAGATGTCTCGACTCGTCCCATCCTGTGAAGGTATGACCGAAAGCATCCGTGTCCGCTTAGGAACTGCGTGAGATAGTAGTTCACCTCCCCATGCTTCCGACTAACCCACTTCTTTATCTGCGGCAGGAGCCGTGCGGTACATCGTCCCTTACACTCGGCGTCCCAGAGCTCTTGGCATTTGTTCATGGTGCGGCTTCTCTCTTCCGTGACCGCTCTTTCTTTCTCCTGTAGATATCTTTTCTTTCCAACGCCAGCAGTCCGACGGGTATAACTCCAGCAATTACGAGCACCGCAACTTCAGAGACTGTTCGGTAGGAACTGGCGACCCGGAGAGCAGAGCGTCGCTGGACAGAAGCTAGCCCTTTTCTGTACCACCCAAATCGCATTCGATCGCCCCAGACTTCCGCACCATATAACAGCGCCGAAAGCACGGTATTCATTAGGAGACGTCGCTTACTTGAGGTAGGCCCATGAGTATTAGCCATTATTCTGCTCAAGTTCGCGACCATGCCCTCCGACTTGACAGCCATCCGTCGCAAGTGCTGCCCGAAGGTGAGTTTTTGGTCGATCATCACCCCCAGGTATTTAGCAGCAGCTTTTGACACTACGCGCTCCTCTCCTACCATAAACGGTAGAATCGTGTCAACCCTCTTTTTGGTTAGAATAACAATTTCCGTCTTGGCGAGTGCTAAAGCTAACCCTCGACCAGACATCCATGCACTTATTCTCCGCATCGCCATATTTAATTTTAGCTGCGCCAAATCGGTGGTGCGGGCGGCTATCAGCACTGCAACATCGTCCGCATAGCCGTTCAAGCTCACTCCCTCTGGCATTTTTATTGGCAGGAGGTGATCATATGCCACATCCCGGCCTCTAGCGCGCTGCGACTTGCGCCGAACTTAAACATTCACACCTCAACTCCGCGATTTCATGAGTCCACCAGTATACCGGCCTTTTCCAGTGACGAGGCCTTCTGCGGGGTACAGAAGCCCCGCACGCCTCCAATACCGTCCTCATGGTAGAGTCGACGATCTCCTCGCACCGGCTCCGGTTCCCTCGGACAGCTGCCATGGGTGCCACTACCTCCCATGAAACTGAGTGGGCGAACTTAGCCTCATCAACCCTACTCATGGCCAAGGGAGAGCGACCAGCAGGCACCGCTTGCCGCTGCTGGCCTTCGCGCAACTCGAAAACGATATACTGATGGTCACTGCTTGTATAGTCCTCCATTACATGCCAGTTCCGAAGAAAGGGGGCGAGCTGCTCGGATGCAAAGGAGACATCTGGAATTGTTTCCGTATATCCTGGCCGTCTAAAGATGGACATGCGGCCGAGTAAACCCGTTCTAGCCGCCATTTCCAAAACGTGACCACCTCTAGCGTCCGCATAATTCATCCTCTATTCCAAAGCCTTAGCATTGAAATCGCCATCCACCACCAGGTCCCCAGAAGCTCCAAGGATCATGTCTTCAAGATCGCCCACTTTCTCCATGAATTCGCTTATGGATTCGTTGGGGGTGAGGTACACACTAACGAAAGTTCCCACCCGACACCTAACCCAAACGAAACCCCGCCCACGTCCGTGCTTCTTCACCGGAAGTTTCGCAGGATCCGGGATCCATATCGCTGCTGTCCCCAGGTCATCTGGGTACC
>OX352773.1:94941739-95481739 GCA_947095535.1 Poecilobothrus nobilitatus
ATTTTTTTTTCATTCAAAAATTTTAGAAGTAAAAATAATAAAAACTGTAAACAAATATGAAACAAACATAACAGTAATATTGAATCTGCTAACAAAAATTTTACAGTTTGAATTTTGCGTCATCAACAAAAGAATAAATGCATAGAGAACAAAACAAAAAAATATTGCTCACGCACACACACACATTCAGCCAGACATTTTTTTTTACAGCTCTTCACGCATCGGAGTCGGGTACAAATTTTTGGTGTTAAAACATTACCTCTTATATATTAATGTATTCGGTCGGTAATAAATAATAAGATAATAGATGGGTCAAACAAAATTATCCCATCCCTCTAAGGAAATTATCATTCAATTTGAAAATTTCAAATGAGCTCATATTTTATCATAATTTCTTGTTTTCCTAAGGAAGGTAGGAACCTTCCAAAGACACCAAAAATTCGCCCTTGGTAGGTGTTCAGATTCTTATTGACTAAACCCAGCTCCCCCTTTAAACAACATAAAAGGGATGAAATCCCTAACTACCAACGCGTTATATTGGCTATGGAGTAGGAATAGGGGAAAATAGGTGATAAGGAGGCGGAAACATTGAATTAGGAGTGGGACTGTAAGGGAATAATGAATCCACCTATTATTATTACTATTTTGCCATAAATGACTATAGACAACAGTTACAACATGCAGTAATATATAGCACCTTCCTGTATGAGAGATAGCACCTTCCTGTATGTGGGATAGTACACAACTACGTTAAGTTGGGCTTTTGATATCTTGAATAAATATTTCTCAGATTGGAAAATTAAAATAAATCCGGACAAAACTGAAGCAATATTCTTTTCCAAGAAGAGATCACAGCAAAATCTTCCTCATAGCGAATTACGCTTGGCTGGTCAATTTCTTCCTTATAAAAACACAATAAAATACTTAAATACTCATCTGGAGACACAGTAAATATTTGGCACACATCTTGACCTATGTATCTATCAAGAAATGTTATAAGGTTGTTAAATTAATTTATCCTCTAATCTGCAGGAATTCGAAACTTGCCAGAGAGAATATTATATATGTATACTAACATTCAAAACAGATTTTCCACATACATATAACTTCTTTCTAGATTACTAAAATAGTTTTTAGTAAAAATAGTAAAATTTTTAAATAGTTTTAAGAATCAGTTATAAGAGTTAAGTTAGGTTAAGTTAGGGTAAAGTGTTAAATTTATTTAAAGTATTTTTAAATTTTTCTTACAATATTTTTTTTCGATATATTTAATTACTTCAATTAGTATAATAGGTATATCTGGGGATAAATATGTAAATCTACACTGACAGGGAACATCTCCTGATCTCTAAAAAATTTATATAAAGTCAATGTATAAATTTGTCAATTAATGAAATAAATAATATATATAAAACATATTAGCTCCTTACATATTTATTTATTTTTTTTTGTTTTTTTTGTTTTGTATTATATCTACCAATATTTTTAGGGCCCTTTTGCCTTTAGCATGTGGGGCATCTCAGTACAAATATTCAATTATAATTATATTTAATATTTTGTTTACATTATTTGATTATATTTTATATATTATTTTTGATCTGACCGGGGTTAAACCCGAGAGATTTTTCTCCTGAAAGACCTGCGACTTACGCACTCCACCATTAGTCAGATATTTATTTTTTTGGTAACAAAATTCAAAATTAATTTAATTAACTGCCTTAAAAATTCAGTATGTATTTGATGTATTCTTTTTATATTGTTAGATACGTTTTTCTACTTTTATGATAGATTTCGAATTTGAATGACAACTTTTATAAGTATACTAACAACCCTGACTTGGGTATGGGTTTATAATTTAAAAAATTTAGTAATCATTTAAAATAGGTATTTGAAAAAAAAAATATTTTTTCACAATTTATTTATCGATGAATTGACAACACATGAAATTCAATTATTACCAAATTTTATAAATATCACATTCTACCGCACCATTAGAGGGGTCTCAAGTGCTCATTCCTACTATGTGGAACTTTCTAAATGGTACTCTACTGGTTATAGCAATTCGTTTGTTGTCAGAACTGCAAAAATGTGGAACCTATAACCATCCTCTATGTTTCCAAAAGTTGACGCTTTTTTGATTTACAATTTGCACAAATTCAAGACGAATCTTAGCAGATTTTTGACGCAATTACCGTCTCATTGTCCTTTATCCGCATTTTTCCCGTCTGTATCCCATAAAATTTAGTCTCAACTACTTTAATACAAAGCTACATATTTCTAGATTGACATTATTGAATAAAAAAAATATAACAAAGCGAAGCCGAATGACGAATGCATTGTACACCGAATTCAGGTAGTTCGATATAATTTAAGTATTAGGTATTTATTAGTTACATTAGTAACTATTACCTATATATATATTTTTTTTTTTCATTAGAGTAAAACTATAATAGAGTATTTTATTGTATAGTTATTGTAAAATTTTTCACTAATGAGAAACCGAAATAATCTTTGTAATAAGAATTTCATTTAATAGGAGTTGTCATTTAGTAATTCGATTCAGTAAAGCGTTCATGAGTTTTATTTAGTGAATCCACTTTCTTGAACAGCAATATATTAATTGAATAATATTATAAATACACTTCATATGACAACTATCTAAAGGAATCACTTTAATATACAAATTGTGTGTTTCAAGGACGAAATTTTTAGTGAGTCTCCATATAAAGTAGTGTAGTAGTATTTGCAGTCTTGATTTAACTTTACAATATTCTTTATTAATTTCATATACACAATTAAAGCATGTTTTTTTGGTTTAAGTTAGAAATTTTTATTTAGGTATTCTAGCTTCCATTTGAATTTTTCAATATTTTTTTATTGATTGTTTAATAATCATAAGATTATTACAAAACAAAAAAGGAAACCTCAATACTAAAACAGAAAGTTTACCTTAAAAGGAAATCATTAAACAAGGTTTGCGTTTTTTAATAAATATTTAATATTTAAAATTTTCTTTAACAAAAAAAATATATAGGTATGTATTTAAAAAAAAACGAAATATTTTTCAATAAATTAAAGGATATAAAGGATAAATATTCATATATTTTAGGGTCGTATTATATCTTATTTTAATATACAATTCATTTTTTTCTTTTTACTTTATTTAAATACTTATGAAAAACTTTTAAAATAGAAATTTTTTTTACTTAATCAGATTAACAAAAACAAACCCTTAACTGCAATTCATTAACACATAGATAAAACAAAAAAAAAATGGATCTCATTTAGTACTAAGACTAAATCATTTGCTATTACATGGATCCTTTTATCTTTAACTTTTTTTTTTAGAATAGAAGGTATAGAACAGTTTTAAATTTTTTTTTTTTAATTTAGTCCTTTGTGATGGAAAGTAACTGAGCTGAATACTTGATGAAATAAACATTTACTGATTTAGTTTAGCATCACAATCCCTTTTTTTTTATTTCTGCAACTAAAAATATCAGTAGTAGTGGTATAAATGGAATTATCATCATAAATTATGAAACAAAGTATTGTAAAAGGATGAGAAAAACCAAAATAAAATTGTATATATTGTATGTGTGTGTATATGTCTGGTAAATCGCATAAAAAGTTCTTTAACCCCGAGTTTTTGATATTTTAGTTGTTATTTTTTGTTTTTACAATTGATTGTTGTTTCAACATTGAGTGTTTCAGTTTTCATTACTTTCTCACTCTCACACACAATTTATTTATTTTTTTTTAATAAAAACATTTGGAATCACACTCTATTCGTCTATAGTGAGACAGAGAAGAAGTGCATTGTAGAAATTGTTAAAAATTTCGTGTGTTGCTATAGCATTATTACAACAATTTATCAGAAACTTCATGTTGCATCGAAAAAAGGACATACTACAATATAATATTTTTCATTCATAATATGTCTTTTTTTTTTGTAAATTATTAAATATTGCATATATAAAAATAAAAATATGTATATGTGTATCTGTATCTGTACAACATTGATATACGATGTTTTAGTTTAGGATATAAATATAATAGGGAGTTGGTTAGTTACTTTATATGTACTTAGATTCTAAAAAATAAAAACAGCCAACCTTATATTATATTATGTTTGTTAGTATGTTTGAATATATATGCTATATATACATATATTCTTATTCATATATTATAACGTTTAAAACTTTATAATATATTTTTATATTAACATACATATATATATGAATATATATCATATCATATACTTTTTTGCGATATGAATTAAAATTACAATGTTGTTGTTAACATGCGTTACAAACGCATGCATGCATATCCTTTCTAATCTAATGTGTATTTAAAATAAAAAATAAAACAATAATTTAAAAAAGGGATACATATTATCAATTGAAACAATATTTTAATATATTAAAAAAAAAATAATAATAATATATACAATATATAGAGTTACCAAATATTTCCAAAATTTAGATATAAATTGATACTTTATCAATTAAATTTTACTTTTAAAATTAATTGTTAGCCAAAGTTAAAGCAAAATTAAGAAAATATTAACTATCGTTTTAAAAAATAAACAGTGTAAATATTCTTTTAAGTTTCTTTATTTAGTCAAAAATCAGTATTCTGCAATTCTTCTCTTTTTCTTATCATTTGCCATATCTTGAACTTGTAAAATTGTTAATTTCGTTATTGAAATTGAACAGGTTTCGAGTAGCTGCCATACAACTTTATCTTTTATATGAAAATAACTCGGTGTCTATTGAAGCTAGATATCTAAAGAAGACAAGTTTCAAGCTGCCATACAGCTTCATCTTTTACATGAAAACAGTTCGGTGTCTATTAAAGCTAGGTACAAGTTTCATTTCAACGACTTCTATAAAATTTTGTTGCAGATTCGGGTAGCTGCCATGCAGCTTTTTTTTTCTTTATTAGTTTAAAATCAAATTTAGATAACAAAAGATAGTTCTATGGATCCTATATATTATAGGCTAATCTGCATGATCTAAAATGTTTTTTTTATAATTTATACTTTCTTATTTCGAACTTTAATAATTACAAAAAATCTTAAAAATAATTTAAAATAATATAAAATCTTAAAATTAAAAAAGAAAAACAAAATTTTTATATTAAAAAATAATTCGGTGTATATTGAAAAAAAAATAGTTGCTCTAGATTCTAGATACAAAGTTTGTCACTTTTAAAATAAATATCTTTTATTACATAATTTTATGAGATTTGGCAATCCTAATTGATTAAAATATTCATAACAAAAACCTTTAGCTATAAGTTTTTTTTGTTATTTTTAATATATTTTTTGATTTAGAATTTAACAACAATTCTTGTTATTAGTCGTCGAATATAAGTACATATACAAAGATCCTTTTTTTTGTTTTATTGTTTTTTTATTAAAAAAAAGGGTATTTAACCACCATTTTTTATTTCTTTTCATCCTTCTTTTTTTGAATTTGTTTAAAAATAAACAAGAAAATTATTAACATGCTAAATTTATAATTAAAAAAATACAAAGTGCAATTCAACGTGTAATTATTTCTCAATACTTTCATTATTTATAAGTATTTAATAATATTTTAATTATTAAATTAGATATAATATGTATAGTTAGTCTAAAAAGATGTATATTAATTACTACAATATATAAAACCAGCATTTCTTAAATTTTTGATAAGTATATAAGATACTTTTTAATATATGAGATACTTTTTGAAACAGGTAATTTTCTTTATTTAATAATTATATTTAACGTAAATCTTGCAAGGCATTTAAAATGTTAGATGTACTTAAAATATATTTTCTTATATTTACTAAAAAATGAAAGGAGTTCTACACATCCATATTGATTCAATATGTCAGTCAAAATGTATCATTGATTTGAATTAATGCTTTAGCAAAGATAGTTGGGATAATGTTCGTCTTATCTTATAAAAAATTGTCTCTTTCTCATTTTGATATTCTTTTAATCAAAATAAAAATTTTATAGAACTTAAAGATTATTTTTATATCTGCTATTATATACTTAAGTTTGACTAATTTTATAATAACACAATTCAAGATATAATATAAACTTATCTTAGAGGTACGTATTCCTAGTTCAATTTTTATTTGTTATTTATTAAAGGACAAAATCTAAATCCATGATCATTTCTTTCCTGTTTAGATTAATAAACTAAAACAAAAACAAAAAGTTGATGACCTATTAATGCATTTCGTTCTTTTTATATTGCACTTGGATTTTTATTCCTGTTTGTTGTTATTCGAAACAACAGCAGAAGCCAAACAAGAATTTCTATTTTATTTTTGTGTCACGAGCACAATGCGTAACGCACAAATATTTTGCATAAAATCCGCTTTATAAATTAAAGTCAAATATTGACCCTAAATATTTTTTACAATTATGTATATATGTATATATATATATATATATATATATATATATATATATATATACATCCATTCGTGTACCTACCTATATATAATAGTATAATACACACCCTATAGCATAATTATATAAGTTTGTATATATATGCATATGTTATGTCAATTTGTTTTTTGTCCTTTTATTTACGTTTATTTTTTTTCAAAGTGTTTTTAATGTGTTATAGGGACTGCATTAACATAAAATGTATTAAACTGTGTATGGTACCCATAAGACAATAAACTCATTTACAAGTTGATTTATTTTTTCTGTTTTTTTGTTTATGACAAACAAAAATATATTTTATAAAAATAAAAATGAGATCTCAAATTCAAGGAGTTTGTCATCCTTTCCGGGAAGTGACGTTCCTGTTTGTTTTTTTTTTTTTTTATTATTTTGATTTTTTTTTTTTTTGTTTCATCTTTTGCATTTTGTTGCATTTTTATTTTATTCTTTTTTTATTGAATTATAAAATGAATTGAATGCAACCAACATTTTAATAATGATGTCGATGAACTTCAACAGTGCAATGCAAGGTTCTCTTTGTAATAATATGCTTGTCAATGAAGAATTTTATATTATATTTATATACATTCATTTATATGTTCCTTAGTATACACCTACTTATTATATTTTATGTCTTATGTTAAAATAAACGTGTAGATACATATACAAATGTTTGAGTTATTAAAAAAATTACATATAAATTGAAATTGTTAAAAACATCTGTTTAAATTCTGAGAATTAAAAAGAAAAAACCGGTAACATTTATCTGTACTCTTTACTGTTTATCTTTAAGTAATGTTCTGGGAAATACACTAAGTTTCAGATGTGCGATTTTATTTATTTTTCACTTGGCCTCCAATATTAAAGGCTAATTTAGCTTCACCATATCCACTCTTTATTTATTCAAAATAGTTTTGATAATAACCTATATGTGCCTATTATTTAATATAACAACTTTTCTTTTCTTTTAAACAGGATTAAAATTATGTTTAGATGTTTTTTAAAATTAAATATAATAGAGAATGTTTAGAAATTCTGGATGAAAATATGCAGTACATTTAATATATGTATATCTTAAAATCATGTACTTATTTAGTATTGTCAGAGTTCCAGAAGTTGTGTTACATCAATTACCTCAAAGTTTTGAAGTATCATCTGCCACTTTGATGATTTAAAGATTGAAAGAAATATGTGGATTTGAACTTTTGTTTTTACTCCATACTCACTACGAATTCAGTCCGCCTTAATGCAGATAACTTAATAAACTTTATAAGAATAAACATTGCCATGACTTTCAAATATATCTATTTTCTTAAGAATTAAAATAAATTCGAAAACTTTAACTATTTTAATAATATACATAATAGCAATAGGTAAAAATTATTAAATGCACAAGATTCACTTTCAAAAATTTTTTTTTTTTTTTTTTATATAAAATAATTTTAAAAACAAAAAGTTGAATGAACTTTTCCAGTGCAGAAAAAAAAATAATAAATATAAATAAATAAATTGGGTTCTGAAATCTAAACATTTATTGAAAATATTTTTAAATTTATTGGCAGTTCCTTAAATTTTTATAGCAAGTAGAAATAATATTTTCTATATACAAAACAAAAAATAACATTTTATAAATTTTATAAAAATTAAACTATGTATAAAATATGAAATATTTTCGTGCAGAATTTTAACAATGGCAATTGTTTTTGTTGTTCCTTTAGTTTTTTTTTTTTTGAAAAACAAAAAAAGAAAATGATGTGCATATGGTATAACCACGTGCCAAAGACATAAAAAAAGGATTTTTGTTTTTTGTTTTGATTTTAAGGATATCTTCATTATATGAAATATGAATGATTTATTTTTATAAAATATTGCATATATATTTTTGAATAATAATTTTGTCGGTTTACCATTATTAAGTTCTCTGATATTCATTTAAAACCTTTAAAATTTTTAAAACGGTCTAAAACAAAACAAAAAAATTAATGATATTTTATAAAATGAAGAAGCATTGTTCCAGAAATATGAAGCTTACTATATGCAACAACAAATATATTTACTAAAACTAAAATATTTAATTATTCAAAACTAAATAATTTAATTCAAACCTTAGAATTTTTTAAGGGTTTCTTAATTAAAAAAGAATATTAAAATATTAATTTACTGATTAAGAAAAAGAAAAAACCACCTGCAGCCCTAACACTTTTTTGGACTACTGTTAAAACCAACATCTATTTTATTCAAGTTAGTACGGGTTTTATTTTAACTAAACGAAATACAGTTAATACGATGTAATCACCTTTTTTTTCAAAAGATTCGTTTTTCATTTGTTAAATGTAATTTCTGTTTTATTTTTTTGAACATCCCCCTCAATCGTTGTATAGTTTTTATTTTTCAAAGGGTGCTTTCTTGAAACTTGCTTTACACATACACACACATATAAGCTTTTAATGTATTTGGTAGATGTAAAATATTAAAAAATACAAAAAAAAAATAAAAACTACTATAGAAAAATAAAATTATATTATTCCTTTTGTTCCATTCTTATAGATATTTCTACTTAGAGAAAAGACCATTAATAATCGTCTTGTTTATTCGATTTTATAGAATGAATGTAAATTTTTCATTTTTTGTTTTTCTTTTGTTTTGATTTACTATTTCCTCCTTAAAAATTTTCAATCGTGATTATATAAAATTTTATGTTTTTTAACTCTTAATATACAGACCAAAAAATTATTCTTTAAGATACGATTACGTACAAACGAACAAACAGTCTGCATAAAATATTATATATTTTATAGCTAGAAATCATCTTTAACGCTGAAGAAACTGAAATGCTTATAATAAACTACATAACATATAGAAAAAAAATTGAATGTTATTAAAATGTGAAATTTTTGAACCAATACAGGTTAGGTGACGGTTCCGCTTTTTGTTTTAAACAGTAAATTTGTAGGTTATTTAATCTTGTTTTCGATATAGCATCGAGCAAGGAAAAGATAAATGGTTCCAAAAGATTTCTCGTGTTTCTTGCAAATAACAATCTATAAAAATCTTCTAGTTTGAATATATTTGTAGCCATTCAACTCTGTCAAGACGTTCTCTGTTTATATATCTAATGTTGACCGATGTTTTGTTTTTTTTTGAAGGAGTCTCACAGAGTAAAAGTTTTGTACTATTTGAAATCACTTTAACAATTTAAAACAGTTAATCGTAAGACACCCAGTTTACATATTTATATGTTTATACATATATACATATATTATTATTTTATATATTATTTTATATGTATATATTTGATATTAAAATAAATTTATACAAATACATATACAAATAATAATATATACGTATATAAAATGCATGTACATAAAATTTGTAAAATTACCTTTTTTATTACTATACTTCAAGTTTACAAATCCATTTACAAAAATATATTTGCGTATATGTTTATATTACACTTTTATATATATATATATATATATATATGTATATATACGTATATATCCTGTTCTGAATTTTTAATTTTAAGGACGATAAGTTCCATATCTAATGATAATTTTAATTTCATATCCATCTTTTATGCCATAAAATATGTAGAGCTCGTGCTTATTATAAACTAACTGTAATATTTTTGGTGAACAGGATTTTTCTTTTAATAATTATTTATACATATACATCTATATACAATATACAACAAAGTACAAGCAATACTAAATATATTTATGTGTGTAAACTGTATATGACTGTTCAATTTCATATTATTCTTACAAAGTTTTTGTCGTTTTCCTTTGTGTTTAAAAAAAAATTATTTTAAAATTACAAGTGAAAGGAGGGTTACATATGATTTTACTTTTCCTACTATGTTTTTTTTTTACCCTTATTTGGTTTAAGGATTCTTATTAAGTATTATAACTGACTGACACAGAACCTGATTCCATTTTATGATTTTACTATTTTCTTTTTGTTTTTTTTTCACTGTATTTTAAATATAAAACTCGTTTTTTTCTTTTATATTCGTTGCTTTTTAAATTGCATGTCGTGATCCCATCAAACATTATTGTAATAGATTAATTTAATAAAAAAAAGATCTAGATATTTGGCTTAATAAAAATACAAAGTAATTCATTTAAATTTGGTTAACTTCTTTAAAAAAATTATATTACGACCCAAAAATTTGGAATTACAAATCCAAAGGAAGAATTTTGTAATTTTGGTATTTTATATATGTAGTTTAAATGCGTCAGAATAAAGTTATTACCTTGAATATAAAATTTACATCATTTTAAAGTCATTCATTTAACTCAAAATATCTTTACCGTATTGTCCCAGCCTAAACATGTACTTTTCTTTTAAATTACATAAATAAAATAATACTTTAAATTAATTTTTAAATCTTTTCAAATATGCTACATGGGAACAACAAAGCAATAAACTTTTACATTAATAATACAACATATTGAAATGAATTTATAGTGGGGTGTGAATTCTGATTTCTTTCATAGACCGAAAGAGTGGTGTATAACAAAAAATAAAAATAAAAAGGATATCGTACATACAAACGTAGTATCCTTGGCAATAAGAAAGAAAAACGAAAAAAAAAAACATTGTTTTTAAAATTACATACAAAATGAAACAAATAAAAAATATTATTTTATAAATTTATATATACATATACATACATAGAAAGGACAACGACAGTGAAAAGCATAACAAAAAAGAAAAAAGGAATTTCCAAATAGAATTAGTTGAAAGGGAAAAAATAACAAAAGTAATATAAACCAATTTGAATTAAAACGCCGGACTGTTAAGACGTTTTTAAAATCGTTTAATCGGTCGTTGTTAAACGGAATTTAATTTTTTGTTCAAATTTTAAATTATTTTTATTTAAAATTTATTTTTCAATTATTTTTTTTCAGTTTTATTTTTTTTTTATCTCTATATTAAACAAAAAAATAATTATTTTCTTCAATATTATTTTATTGTATTTTTAATCTCGATAGTTTTGTATTTTTTTGAAAAGTTAATTTTTAAAAGTAAATTTAAATAAATTAATATATAAATTAGAAACACAAAAACAAAACTTTTTATAAAAAGTAAACATTATTTTAACATCAAATTGGATTGAATTTTGTTCGTTTGTGACAGTTATTTTTATTTCCTCAATATGTTATTTTTTTTAATTTTAACAAAATTATAAACACGGATTGATGATTCTAAAGATATATTTATATTATAAACTCTGAACAAAGGAAAAGTAAGTTTTTTTTTTTTTTTTATTTTAATTGTAATTTTAGTAAAAGTGTGGATTCTGATCCTTAAAAGTTTGTTAAACTTTAAAATTACTGAAAATGATTGCTAAAAAAAACTGATATTATAAAATAAGATATTTTTTTAATAATTACATATTCTATACTTAATATTACTTACATTATCATTTATTTTCACCATATATTTACATTATTAATAAGACATAGACATAGTGGTCAATGGACTGCACTCGTTCTTTCTAAGCTGAACAAATTATACAAAATAATTCCTGTTTATTTTAAACTTTAACCTAAAAATCCATTAAAACCAGTTATCTGAATCCATTTCATAATTAGATTAAAAATTAATATAAATATATAATATTAAAATAAATTTTATTTTCTAAATCCTAATTTGAGGTCTCGGTGGCCTAGTGAGAAAAATCGTATAAAATATGCTGCAACCACGGAGGCAGTGTGGGTTCGAATCTCACACACGTCGTTAGAATAATTTCCTTTTACGACATTTACAGCCACGCCTGAAAAGGAAAGACTGTGTAATTTCCTTATCACATTCATGTGGCAGGGGAATGTACAAAAAAAAAATCCTAATCATACTTTTCCTCATAGTTCTAATTTTTTTTTTAAATTTGATTAATTTATTGTTGTTATTTGTCTAAACGATTATAAAACTCTAATATGTATTCTAATATGTAAAACTCTAATATGTATTATTGTATGTACTCTAATATGTATATGTATGTATTATTTTATATTATTTAAAAGAATTAATCATTTTTACAAATTTATAAATGTTTTTTGTTTTAAATATTTTTATTTAATTTTTTTTTTTAATTTAAAAAACAACAAGAAGAACAATTTTATTTTATATACTTTTAAAGTATTTTAAAAGTGTCCTTAAAAGATTTATTTGTGATAATCAAAAGAGAAATCTGTAAATCTGTACCCAGGATAGACATAAACGACCTCATATTTTATAAGCTCCAGTAGTAAATTGTTATAACGTTAAAGAATTTAAAAATATATTTGGTACCGAAATATCCAAAATTGTAACAGAGACGTGAACAGGACTTTAATAACTGAATTAATACAAATTAAAAATAAGAAATTATTTCGAAAAAAATAGTTAAGGATTAAAAAGTATGTATTAGTATTATGTACCGATTCATTATTCACAAATTTTAAAAAATAATTAACAAAAAAAAATAAACAATAACTTTTAATAATTTGATTATAATGCACGGCCCGGTCCTTTGTATACCAACATAAATTCACATAAGTTTATTTAAACAAAATTCAAGGCAAGAGGATATATAAAAATCTATATATGTGTTTATGTGTATAGATTTTAAATTTTATTTTACATACATACACAATGTAAAAATGAATATATAATAGTTTAAGTTGTTGACCTTTGTGTACATAATGAGGTCAAATTCTTATATTACAGACAAAAGATTAAAGATATTTTTAATGTTATAATAATAAATGCTTTCAATTATACTCAGTCTAAAAGTGTTTATAACAAAAGCTATACATATAAAGACTAATTAAAAAAGTTATACAAAAAATTAATACCTAATATATGATATAAAAAATTAATTTAGAAAAAATGAAAAATAATATTTAAAATTAGTGTTTGTGAACTTTATTATTTCTTAACTTTGATTTTAATTTACATGTAAATTTTTCATCAGTATACAAATTAAAGCTGATCTTCAAATCATCATGGTAATACATATTACATTATATTGATTATTATTCAATGTCATACATCGGCGGCAACCAGGTTACAATATGTTTACATAAACTACATAAATTACAAGCTAAAGCAACAAAATCAAAATTATTTTTTTTATCGAGACTTTCAACTTTATTTGAATTTTCTGAACTTCTTTCCTATATAGCGCATTTCATTGATTTATACAAAAAACAATTCGATTATTCCAACCGTTTGAAAAAAAAAAAGTTAATAACTAACTAATTTGTACCGATCTTAATAAATACAATTTATAACTCACCCTCGTCAATTCTTAACCATATATACCAAAATAGATTTAACCATATATCCATTTCTCACGCATTTCAATTCTAAATAAAGTAAAATTTATCCTGATTTATTATTGTCTGCAATTTAATGTTGTACAAAATATGAAACAAAAAATTAAAAAAAAATTAACCACGATGCCTAATTTAAGTTAATACTTAAATTGTGATTGTATTTGTGTATCCTTTTTATTATTGAAAAAAAAAACATACTTGACTATATATAGAATATTCTAAACATATAAAACAAAAAATCATAAAACAAATCCTGTATATAATAATCAATATTTCAAATCAATTTGCAATATGCTTTCAAGTCCATAACTAAATACCTTAATGAAAAAAATATGTACATTTGCACGTATTCACCCTAAATCATTCATATTGAAAATTGCAATTATTATATATACATATTTATTATATTATATAAAAAGTACATAAGCTTGTATATATTATGCATTATATTTATACAAAAATAATTTTTATAACAAGATTTTGCAAAGTTTATTTTATTTTTAAAACAAAAAGTGACAAAATGTCACTGATCATTATTGAAACAAAATGAATTACCTAATTAAAAAAAAAAAGTTGTTTCAAAAAAAATACTTAATATTAATACAATAATTAATAATTAAAAAATGTTATCAGTTAAATTATTACTAATTTAATGTAGATTCAACTCTATATGAAAAAATCTATATCTCATGTAACCACTAACATAAACTATTCATTAATATAGTTGTTAACAAAATAATCTCTATACGTTGTCAAAGAGTATCACTATATATATATAGCTTTTCGATGTAAGGAAAAAAATTTAGTGAAAAATTATAGTAATAATTGATGAAACCAAATATCATATTAGATGATTTTAAAAAAAAACTTTGTGATTTCAATACAAATATGAGTACAGAAATTGAAAAAGACACTTAACAAGTTCCTAATGGTCGACACATAATCATCTTCCTAATAACCATAACTAGTGAGCTTTACTAAAAGAATATGTGTTAGGTACGTGTAGTACAAAAATGTCTATCAATATTTACTACATGTAATCAGATTTGTAAAATTTTGATTACCACTATATTTAGACTTGTAAAATTTTGATTACTTAATAATCGAAATTCAATAAAAATCTGTAACTCAGAATTTTTTGTTGTTATCAATAATTATTAAACTTAAATAAAAATTATACTACATTTTTTTATATATGTACTATTATTAGTAAGTTTGTACTACAATTACAATTGAATATGCAAAAATATGTTACTTCCAAATTGTGTACCTTTAACAACAATCTGATTTAGATTCTAATTATTTTTTCTTTTTTCTCCTCAAATTATATTGAAATAATCTAAAAAGTAATGCAGATTATTCTTAATTTTTGTAATCAAAAATAATCGAAATGTAATTTGGATTACTTTTAGATTATTTTTAAGGTATCCAAAATAATACAGTCGAATATAATTATAGATTATTTTTTGATTACTAATACTTGTAATCGAAAATTTGAATCAGATTATTATAGTAATCCTCCTAAAAACTTTTGATTACTATTACAGAGTAATCATAATTTTCAAGTTTTCCATTATAAAATAATCATTATTTTTAAAAGTCTGCATGTAACAGTTTGTACAGATTTTATTGTTCATAATCATAAAAGTAAAGTAATTATAAGTAATTATAAAAGTATGTACATATTACATATGTGTATAGGTACAATTGTGACTAAATTGGGTTACAAAGTGAAAAAGAAATTTTTAGCTTTTTCAGGATTCAAACTCAATGCTCTTATACATTAACGCTTATATACTTGCAAAAACCAAAAATTAATTTTGAAAAGTATATTCAATGTCTAAACAAATATTAGAAACACCACATGTTACAGTTAAATCACATAAATATAATACAAAATTCACTCTTAAATCTTTATTATTTTTAGATATTTTAAAAAATTATGTACTTGTATATTTATCAATATAATATTATAAAATCGCTTTTAATATAATACTTTTAATTTCTGTATATTTATTACACCACACCATCTTATTTGAATCGCCTGATTTAAAAAAATTACAACAATAATTATTTGTATATATTAATACCTACTATATATATACATATGTATATAAGTATATGTATGTCCAAAATTTTAAATAAAGGGCGACTTTCAATATACATGTAAAAAAAAAACGTTGTTAAAAACAGGAAATAAAAAAGTGAAAGCAGAAAAAAAGTGAATATATATAAGAATTGAATATATTCTTTTGTGAATACTTTTTATTACAATTTTTTGAATCACTAACTCCTTTAAGTAATGACGATACTTCAGGCGATTCAATATCCTACACTATATATTATACAAATAATTTTCATTCATTAAAATAATAAAGTAAACATCTGGTAATAAACACTCGCTTTGTATAACTAACAAATAATTTTCCTTGATTAAAAGTTTAAAGAGACCTTGTTTTATTGTGTTTTTTAAAACGGGAAAACTTTGGTTTTTGTTTTATTTTTGTTTTTTTTTTTTTTGTATTGAAATTTTAGTCTACAGAATAATGAAAAATATTTAACGCAACATATCAATGGTGCAGTAATTTTTATTTTCATCACAAAATGCGGGTATTGCACTTGTTATATCCTTTGATTTTCAATAATTGAATTTATTTGGCATCAAGTATAAAATAAAAAATAAAATTTTGATTTTTAGAACTAATATGTATTTCGGAATTAAAAATTTAAATACCTAACTAATTGTTATAAAGCAAATCATGCCGAACGCTTAAATTTTAACTCTGCTTATAATAACTTGATAATTTTTTAACAACTTTGAACTAAATTTAAAACTCTTTTTTGAAACTCTCTTTTGTTATTCTTCATACTTGAAATATTTTTAAGAACAACGGGGAAATGTAAGGAACAAATATTGAATAAATGTACAAAATAAATATTTAAAATTAAAATCTCGATCATTATATAACTACGATTATATTTTAAATCTTCATCTCCTTATAATTGCTTTTTTTTAAACTATGTTATAGAAAAGTCAAATTCTTCATACTTTATTCACTTGTACTGCTGATAAATAAACAATTCCAAACACAGAGAGTTTGTTACTACCATTACATCACTACCATTTTGTTAAATCGTAGTTTATTGAACTTTAAATTTTAAATTATTTTCACCATTTCTAAAAACGAAAAAAAAACTGTAATCTAAAAGTAGAAAATTTAAATTACACCCACAGTAAAAATCAAATGCTTGTATCCTAGACAATATATTTTTCTTTATTTTTTACATATGAACATATTTAATAAAGGACACTTATACTAACTAAACTTAAAGGACAATGAACTTTTAGATCATTTGAAGGCAGTTTGTTTTTTTTTTATTTTTGCCAATTTATATAGATAGTCTGTTACAACCACAACATTTCAGCTATTTCACTTAATAGTTGAAAAGAAATTTCAATTTCAATAAAGAGATATCCTATTGAAGGATTTTAGAGAATCCATATTTCTATATATTTTTTCCAAAAATTTAAAAGGGTCGCATTTTACTATTAAATTAAATGAAATACATTTATTGCTGTAAGGATTTTTTTTTTAAGTTAACAATGTCACTAATACATATAAACAAATAAATTACTACATATAAAATAAATAAAATCAAATAGTTGAAAGTCCTCTATTTTCCTATTTTTATTTTTTTTTCTCTAACGATTGCATGTTGTACTTTCTACTTTCGTATTGCCTGCTGCATTAATGATTTCTTGTTTAGTAACTTTGTTGTTGTATTGTTTTTATTTTTTTTTCTAGTACAAGTACACATGTACAATGAAAAAAAAAGGAACGATTTTTGTCAAGGATATGTCAATGTAAAATGTGAATGACCCCAAAAAGACAAGAAAAGTAAAAATATCCATTGAAAGAGTTTTTATATGTATGTATCTACATATAATATGTATATATGTACCTTTCTGTCATAAATTGTATAAAAAAATCATTGATAGCTTTAAAAAATGCATGTTAAGGGTAGATGTAAAAATATAAATCATATTATTTGCGTATAATGAATTTTTTTTTTTTATTTTCATTCCATGAATCACTGATGCATTGAATATATTTTTATCATTCATAGATTATTTTCTATTTTGTTTTACTTATTTTTATTATTTTATCATATTTTCTTTTATTTTATTTTATTCTATTAAAAGTCATCATTTGTTTTCTTTAATCCTTTTTTTTGTGCTCCAGCAAAAATAGATTTAAAAAAATATTTTATATATAGGAAACAAAAATTATATTCGGTTTATTATAAAAATTTATTTAAAATTCACAAATCATTACAATCAATAATATAATAATCTGAAGTATACATTTTTGGGTATCGTCGATTTCAGTCGCATCATATTCTCCGAAATCAAATTACATCAACCTATTTTATTTAAAACAACTAAAATTGTTCATAATAAACATAATCGATTTATAAAAATATTTAAATTTATATTTGAACATTCTCAGCATTTATAACAATTTTTTTTTACTTCCCACTCCTAGTAGCATCCACTAAGTCATTTATTATTCATATTTGCCTAAACTTCAGACTCTGGAATCATTAATTTCACTAAGCCGTTAATTACTCGGGTGTAGCTAATGTACAAAAAAGATTATGCGATGTAAATATTTATTTATTACTACGCCATCTATTATCTTATACAAGAATTATTTTATTATATTATATAACAATATGATATTAATTATTTATTTTTTATTTAATTATATAATACTAATTATATACGACTATTATAAGAAAAATTTCGATAATTAATTAATCTATAATCTATAATTAATTAATCTTAATCGGGGTTATAACCGGAGACCTTTTGAATCAAAGGGTGATATCTTAATCACTACACCATTGGATATTGACAATAATATGATAATATAAATTTTTTAAAAAAACAGTTTTAAGACTGTCTTAAAAGTTACTCTATCTATACTTTATATTTTACTTTTTTTTCTATTTTTAGATTGAATTTTCTTGAAAATCAATTAACTCCTGCTAAAACAAAAATCTGAATTCCACCAACAACAATATTATAACTCCAAAAGGAAATATTACAACAAAAAAATCGATTTAATTAAATTAAAAGTTCCAATAAAAAATAAAACTGAACTTTTTTTTGAAAAATTCATAAAAAAATCGAAAAAAGTCTAAATTTTGCAGATTTTTTTTTTTGCATTTTTTGCAATTTTATAGAATTTATATAAACAAAACAAAAAAAAAATAAACAACAAGTAACAAGTAACAGAAAAAGTATTATTAGTTTATTAGTATAACAAAATAAATAAATAAAAATCCAAAGCAAATATTTATAAATATAAAATATAATATAAAATTATATAAAATTAAGAATAGACAGACAATTTGTTAGTAAAAATTTATTAGATAAAAAAAAAAATTGAAAATTCTATCAAAAAAACAAAATCAATAATTTAATACAAAAAATATTTTAATTAAAACAAATAAAATAAATAGGTTAAAAATAAACTAATAAATCATTTTATAAAAAAAAAAATAAAATAAAATCCGGGATTTCTGCAAAGCGCAATTCAGGAAAAAATACCTAGTTGATATAAAATTATAAGAACAATTCAAAAAAGTTAGTGATTATATATATATATATATATTAAAATAAATATTTGAAAGAATATTTTTAATTTTTAAAATAATTATTATAAAAAAAAATAAAAATTATAAAATTATTAAAACAAAAAAAATTAATTTATTTATTTATATATATTTATTATTAATTAAATTATTTTATTAAAAATAAAAATCCCAAAGAAAGTGAGATTTAAAAAAAAAAGATTCCGTTTATTTTCCTTTTTAAATAAATTTATCAAAACAATATAAAAACAACATATATTATATAATTTAAGAACACTTATTAAAATTATCATATTGAATAAATTAAAAAAAAACATAAAAATTTCCTTTTAAAATTTAATTAATTAGCAAAATAATTAATAAATTTATATATAAAATAAAAAAAATAACGATTTAATAAAACACTAATATTAAAAATGACTAATACAATGGAGACTGTAGTCCAAAATGGTGGTGCCAACGGATCCGTTGATGGTACTCAAGATGATTCTAAAACAAATTTAATTGTTAATTATTTACCACAAACAATGACCCAAGAAGAAATGAGATCATTATTTTCAAGTATTGGAGAATTGGAAAGCTGTAAATTGGTTCGTGATAAAGTAACTGGTATGTACCTAATATTGAATTCATACATATATGTTTTATTTTATATACTATTGCACAAGATAAAAATACATGAATTATGGTTTAAATATTGTGCTCTTTTCGTTTTTTTTTTTTTTTTTGTTTTTTCGATGGTATATGGGAATCATCGTAAGACACTATAGAGAAATGAAACAATCACGAGTCCTCTATGGATATGTGGAACTTTAACCCACTAAACACCACCTTTGTTTTTTGGTAGATGATACGAATACCAAACCAAAAGAGGAAAGTGGAATCAAACAATAGGTGATACGGCCTTTATTATATTTTAGAAGTTGAGTTAAGGAATGAAAATTGATTTCAAATTGGCACGCATATATATTATAAACAAAGTTGTTAATATTCACCTTGAATCTTTGCACGTTTCAAATGTAATAATTTGGAGAGAACATGAGGTGGGAGATGATTCTACATTCGCGATGTTCGTACTACAAACGAATTTGCATAAGTCGAATTATGCCGTTTGGGAGTTTGAACTACATAAGCAGAAGCTTTCCTTATTTCTCTTTGGTATGCTTTGAGAGGAGGCATCAAACTTTTAATCTCGTTGAAACAAGAACGTACTGCTATAAGGTACCAATAAAACAGGGTAAATGTTCCTGATGTTAGGCGACGGAAATCAAGTTGAGAGAGCGTAAAAGTAACATTGGGATTGTTTATTAGACGAATTGCTCTGGTTTTCACTTTATCGAGAAATCCCAATACCGTTTTCGAGACTTCCGCCCAAATATGTGCATTGTACTCCATCTTCCGTCTTATATATGTTTTATAAATCAGAAGGTGAAAAGAAGACTTTACAACGATACAGGAAACCCATACACCTAGCAGCATCTTTAACTAGACCAAAAATATGGTTGGACCAACTTAACTTTTGATTTAGCTCCATGCCTAAGATGTTGAGATCACCAGTATGTTACAAAACTTCCCCTTGAAAAGTTAGGATGCGAATCGAAGTGTTTCTTTTGCGAGAAACTAAACATGACTGAGTTCAACTTTTAAAAGAAGTAAACTGTTCGAAATTTTTATAATTTTTGCAATATAAAATAAATTATTATTTAAATAATGAAATAATCAATCCCATTAGTTTTATGCAATCTCAAACTTATTTTAGCAGGAGATGGAAAGTGTTTCAATGGTATTGCAATTGATCTTTAATTTAATTTATCAAAAAATACCTTATATAATTTTCCTATATTTCGATTTTGATTTTGAAACTAGTCAAGTAGTTCTTTTAATCCCACACAAAATCATTTTCCAAACACATTCACCATGATCGGCTCATTATGACATTATAAAAGAATATGTTGTAAATTTTAAACAATTAATTTTTACAGCTTATTGTCTATACACAAATTCTAATACAAATCTAAATTTTTATTTTTAAAGATACATAATTTAATTTTACTTAAATGTATACACTAATTTTAATGATACACTAATTTTTTAACAGTTCTACCAGCTTCAATTACTGCTCTTAATCCAGCTCTTCAACAAGGTATTATTTTTAAAAAAATTTCATCCAAACACTCTTAAAACTTTTTCTTCCTATAAACTTTATTATTAATATTTTTTTTATTTTGTTGTTTTATTTATTTATATAGTAGGGCAAAGTTTGGGTTATGGGTTCGTTAATTATGTAAGAGCTGAAGACGCTGAAAAAGCAATAAATACATTGAATGGCCTTCGATTACAAAATAAAATTATTAAAGTATCGTTTGCCCGTCCCAGCTCTGAATCAATCAAGGGTGCTAATTTGTACGTTTCGGGTCTTCCTAAAAATTTATCACAACCAGATCTTGAATCAATGTTTGCACCATTCGGAAAGATTATTACATCTCGTATACTCTGTGATAATATTTCAGGTAAGTTTTCACAATAAAGAAACATTTAATTAAAACATTTTTAATTCGTTTTTTTTTAATTTAATTTAATTAAATTTTTTTTGTTAAAAATCGCTTATTAAAAAAATAGTTTCATAATAAATATAATTTTATGTTTTAAATTGTGTTCATTTTTTTGCTTAAATTTTATTATTATTTTCTCTTCTTTTATTTTATGTTTAGTACCAGCAATTATTACCGGTGTCAATTTAGATGGTAAATATTTTAATTTTTTTTACTTTATTGGTTTTTAATTACTGGTATTTTATTATTTAAAATTTATTGTTTAAAAAACAAATAAAAAAATATATTATCTTAAATTTTATATGGATAAAAAAACTAATTTTTTTAGGTCTATCTAAAGGTGTCGGTTTTATTCGATTTGATCAACGTCATGAAGCTGAACGTGCTATTCAAGAATTAAACGGTAAAATTCCAAAAGCATGTACTGATCCAATAACAGTGAAATTTGCTAATAATCCAAGTACAAGTAATAAGGCATTACCACCATTGGCAGCATATTTAACACCAGCAGCTGCTCAAGCGGCGCAACGTAGATTAGCAACTGCTGTTCCTCCAGCCGCAGCTGCTGCTGCAGCAGGAAGGTTAAGGTTAGAAATAACAATGTCAACAACAACAGCAAATTTTGTAGTTGTATAATAAATTATAATATTCAAAAGCTAAATTTAGCTTAAAAAGAAAATAGCTATACATAATATTTATTTATACATATATAATATAATAATATTCATATATAAAGATTTTAAATTATATATCAAAAAACGCGATTTAACTTTTACTAAAGTTTTTTTTTTATATACTTTATTATACTTTTATATATACCTTTTTTTCAATTTTTAATTTTTTTTTAAATTTTAATTTTTATATGAAAAAAAAATTTTTCTATAATATTGAATGAATGTTTGGTATTTATATACATATTATATTTATATATATATTTCTTTTTTTAAACTATATTTGAAAATGAATTCAATAAGTTTAAACATATTCTAATTAAAAAAAAAATTTACAAAATTCAAGTTTTTCTTGAAGAAAAGCATGTATTTAAGAAAAAAAAAAATAGAGATTTTTTTGAATTTTATTTATAAATTTTGCTATTACAAAAAAAAAAAATGTATCCATATTATCTACAATAAAAAACAATAAAATATTATGCAATTAAAATTCCATCAAAAAACATAATTTTATAATACAAACACTTTTTATTAAATAAATTTCCACATTATTTTTCCAATTTTTTTTTAAATTTATCTTATTTTGTTTTGTATACAAATGAAAAACAAAGCAAGCAATAAACAAATCAACAAACTATATTCAATTAATATTTAATTAATAAATTACCAAACATTTATTTAAAAAGAAAATGCAATATTTTTATTTATTATTTTAATAAAAACTGAAAAATGGTAACTAATTTAATTACAAGAAATAGATTAAAAGAAAATAAAAAATTAATATAACATTAATAAAATTATTAGAAGTATTTTCAACACAAAATACAGAAGTTATAATAAATATAAAATATAATTAATTAATCATACATTTTAAATTTCTAAATATTCAATAAAATTTACTTATATATTTATTTTTTAATATGACAATTTTTACATTTACATACCGTAGTATATAAAGTATTATACTATTATTATAACATTATAAAATAATTATTTAATTTTTTTATTAACATAAGTATGAATATTATAAATGTTCTCAGTATAATATTATATAAGTGTATATTAATTTATTTTACAAAACTTAAGATAACTTCAGACAAATTGAAAAGACTTTAACTTTTATAAAATTTTCAATAATTTGAAACAAAATTTGTTCATTATTATGCAAATTTTATTAAAAAAATTTTAACAAAATCCTAAGTTAAATAAGTTATCATTTAAATAAAAAAGTTTTTTTTTGATTTAATCTTAATTTTTCCTACCTTTTAAATACTAACACAATATCATTTATTTCGTTTTTATATAGTTTTCACAAAAACTACTACTAATTTTTTAATATTATATAAAATATATCAAAAACAATCAATCAAAAAATATTAAATTTATTGACTAAAAAAAAGAAAAATTAATATAACAGAAATTTTGGATGAAATTTCAGGAAAGAAAATTGAAAATATCCCTGTTCCTTTGAAAAAAAAAAAGAAAAAGAAAACGCAATAAAATAAAAATATAAAATAGAATTTATAAAAAAAAACAAATATTAAATATACCTAAAATGTGTATTAAAAAAAATATTTATTAAAAAAAAAAAAAAATATTTCTTTTTTAACGTTTTTTTATTTTAATTTTTAAAATTTTATTTTATTGCAAAATGAATTTTTTTTTTTTTACTTTTCTAAACTTAATAAATTAATTATTTTCATTTTATTTAAAATTTTCTTTTCATATTTATGTTTAATTTTTTGTTTATATAAGTATCTGCATTTTCAATATTGCGAATATATAGATACTACTTCTAAAATGAATCGTAAATCTTTTTTATTCAATGCAACATATATGTCTTTGCAATGTTCAATAATGTCTAACATCTATAATTTCATTGCTTACAATGTAATTATGCGTCAATATTATTCCTTATGCTGTATCTACAACCGACGCTCGCGGTATGCTCTCTTGACGCAGTCTACAAAAGAATGTCCACATTGAAATCGTAATTTGTAAATGTATTTACATACTTATTGGTTGCGTTCAGGAGAATCTAGCGCTATACTGAATTGCAGCGGTGTAGCATTTAGCGCTGCATATTTGTACTGAACAATTTGCAGCAAAATTAAATAACATTTAATTTTGTGTGACATTTCGTATATTTTCATTTTATTTAAATCGTATTTTTGTTTTTTAAATCTTATATTTTTTATCTCTCAATTTATCAATTTTTAAAAAAAAGCTTGAAATCCAAAAATTCTTACAAAATTTTGTAAACAAAAATTTTTGACAATAAATGTGAAGGCAAACGTTAAACGTTAATAAAAAGTCGCTACAAAATATTCTAGCTGCAAAATTCATTGTAGCGTTAGATAAAAAAAACCGTTCAGTAGAAAATTTTATCGAGCGCTGCATTTTTTTTGTAGCGTTAGATGCTACTGAACGCGACCATTTATTAACAAAAATAGCTTCTCTTTATCTTTTATTTTGACACTAAGTATTCAATTATTTGACTTCAATGCGTCAATTTTGACTAATTTTTTCATGTCACGGCAGCATTCATTATGGACATTTTCATACAATTTAATACATTATTGTTATTATTTTTAGTATTGAGTGCTTTGCCTGGCAGACCTATTGGCCAATCTAATACATTTAAGTCTACTTTGACATTTTGATGCGTATAAAGAGGGTAACGAAAGCGTGCATTGTAAATACAGACAATATTAACCAAAAAATTTGGTTTTTTTTTTTATTTATACATCATTTTTATCAATTTGAAAAAGTCGATTTCCTTAACGAAAGTTTATATTATTAAAACGATTCTGAAATTGAATTGATCAATAATTGTATAATAAAAATTTTATTATAGTTGTGTAACCATTTTAAAAACTATATATTATATAACACTAATTTATATAATATTTTTATATAAAATTCATATTCATGACATACAAAAAATTTTCTATGCAAATATTTAAAAATTTAATTTATAATTTATATTTTCTATTTATTTTATTTTCTCTTTTTTTTTCCCAATATTTTTTTTTATTTTTAATTTATTTGAATAGTTCCATTGGGTTTTAATTTTTATTTATATTTTTTCTTATATTTTATAGCATTGGAAAAAGCCCGATGTTAGCCATTAACAAGGGTTTGCAAAGGTGATTTTATTTATTTTTCTACTGTTTCTTGTTTCAATAAATATTATTTGTATTATTATTAAAGAAAAAAAAAATCTATAAAATTTAATCTTAATCTTTGTTATTATTAATATTTAATTATAATATATTTTGTTTGTTTGTTTTTATTATTTAAATTTTTACAAGTTTTTTAAATAAGTTTTATAATTTTTTTTTTTGTTTTTAAATTTTTTTTTTAATTAAAAATTCTGTTGATAAATGCGCAAAAGAAAATATTTATTAAAAAAAAAATTAAAAAAATAAAATATTAATTCACCCAATTATTTATCAAAAGAAAATATTTATTAAAAAAAAAAAATAAAAAAATAAATTTTGGAAAATTTAATCACCCTATTAAATTTTCCAAAATTTATTTTTTTATTTTTGTTTTTAATAAATATTTTCTTTTGATAAATAATAGGGTGAATTAATATTTTAAAAATTTAATCCATAGTCCAAATTAAATATTAATTATATCAAATAAAATTTCTTAGCGCATTTCCAATAAATTAATTTTTTTTTGTTTTTTTTTTTTTAAGTAATTTTATGTTTTAACTTGATTTAAATAACATAATAACCAAAATAAGTAATAAAAGTTATATATTTTTATATTTATATTTATTTGTTTTTCTTTACTTTCTTTAAGAAATTCAAGTTTCAATTCTAATTTTACGCTATTTTTTAAGATTTTATTTTATTTTTTTTTTTTTGTCTTTAAAGATTTTATTTACATTTATTTTTTTATACTATTAAAACTATCTAAATTATTTTATTACAAAAAATGCATCTTGAAATTAGCTCATACTAAAATATAGTAAATACAAAAACAAACAATTTCATAAAACATAAACACGAAAATATTTACTAGAAAAATTAATATGTATATTTAAAAACAAAAAAAAAAAACAGATTAAATTTTTCAATTCAATTTTTTAAATATTAATTTCGATAGTCATTTGAATGAGTATCCAAAAGAAAAACTCTCTATACCTATAAGTATTCAGTTCATTTATTAAACTAAAAAAAACGACATACAACCTAAATTTAAAACTACACGAATTTTTAATTTTAAAATTAAGTTATTGTACATATTTTAATTTCGATATAGATAATCTAAAATTTGTATCTTTTAACATCATAATTAAATTAATTATTATACAAAATTAAATTCTATAAAATAATTAATGAAATTTTCTATAAAAATAAAGTAAGCTGTTTGAATCTGCGCCATAATTCGAAATAACAAAAACAATTAATATTAATCCTAATAATACAATTAATATTAATTTTAAATTATTTCAAAATTCCTTTTTAATAAATGAATGAATTAATAGTTATATTTATTATTTAAAAATGTAAAAAAAACTAATGAAAACACATTATTTATTTCATTAAATATTTTTAACATTTTATAATTACAATTTTTATAGCATACAAAATATTATCTTCAATATTTTTTTTATATATTTTTTTTTTTTTTTTTCAATATTAATCCAAAGTTAACTTTTTGTAATACCTATACTAATTTTTAACAAATAATTTCTTTAATTTATTTTTTTTACAATTCTTATATTATATAATGAATTTATTTTTCAATATTACATTTAAATTATTTCAACATTAATTTAAATAAATACGAAAATTGAATTAAGTCTATATATAAATTACCAAAAACATTTTATTATAATAAATGCATTTTCTTTTGTTTATAATTTAAAATTTTATTTTATAAAAAGCAAAAAAAAAGAAAAGTAATTCAAAAAAAAAAAATAAATTTTTAATAAAGTCTTTCCTGATACTCTAAAATAAAAATACGAAAAAAATATATATATAAAACATTTTAAAAACTTAACACGCATGCAAATAAAACACTTAACACATACACATATACATATATGTAATTATATTTCATTTTAAAACAAATAAAAATAGTTATGTTAATGTAATCTATTTATATATTATAATTATTATATATTATATTTAACACTTTTATTATTTTTAATTTTTCCTATATAAAACTATTTTTAATATAAAATAATAAAAAAAGAAATTTTTAGTAGTGTTTTCTTAACTGTAATTATTTGTAACATTTTATATTCATATTAATTTTTATTTCCTTTTTTTTTTTTTTGTTTTTAGGTTTTTGTAATATATATTTATTTATTTATATTTAATACATAACAGTTTAAATGAATATCTTTAATGTAATTTTTTATTTGTTTTTTTTTTTTTTTATTAATTAATGATTCTTTTAAAATACTTACACAATTTATAATTGCAAATTGATTTGCATTTTAGTTTAAATCAAAATAAAGAATTATAATTAATAAATTATAATTAATAATTATATATTAATGCGATTATTTATATTATAAACAATAAAATTAAATCAATTTATATATTAATATTAATATATATTATAAGTTATTCAAATTATTTAATATAATTTTTATTAATTTTATTAACGAATTAAAAAATAATATTAAATTAATATTACATTTCATCTGCTGATTATATATTTAAAATTAAAGTGTTGATTGATTTAATTGATTTAAACTAAAATACATAGCATTTAAAAAAAAATAACTTTATTTTATTTTAAAAATTATAAGTACATTATAAGTTGCATTCACGAAATTATTTATGATTTCAAAACTTTAGATTTATGTAGTATGAAATATATATATATGTATATATATATATTTTTTTGTATTATGTACGTACATATACATAAATCAAAAAATTATATTTTACTCTGTTTTCTCTGTAAAATATTCTTTTCTTAATTATATATTTTATATTTTTCTTCAATTTTTTTCTTTTTATTTTTTCTTCTCTAATATCAGATATTCCCCATTGGCTGGTGATTTATTAGCAAATTCCCTGTTACCTGGTACAGCAATGGCTGGTTCTGGATGGTGCTTATTTGTTTATAATTTGGCTCCTGAAACCGAAGAAAATGTCCTTTGGCAGCTATTTGGACCATTTGGTGCCGTCCAATCTGTTAAAGTTATTCGTGACTTACAAACAAATAAATGTAAAGGATTTGGATTCGTTACAATGACCAATTATGATGAATCTGTAGTTGCAATACAATCATTGAACGGTTATACATTGGGCAATCGTGTACTACAAGTTAGTTTTAAAACAAATAAAACAAAAACATCGTAAATCAATATTAAAAGAAATAAATAAAATGAATAAAATAAAATAAAATTATTATATTTACGATATATTATTTAATCTTTGTATTAATATATAAAACTAAAAATATGGAATAAAAAATCATAAAAAAAATAAATTAATATAAATAAATACTTTACTACAGAATAATTTCACAAAACAAAAAAAAAATATAAATGCATATGTAAAATATAGTATAAATATAAAAATAAAATAATTCAGGGAAGTAAAAAATTAATAAAAAAAAAATATTTAATTATTTATTTAAAATAAAAATATTAATTGATTTACAACAGAAAACGCTTAAAAAAGAAGTTGAAATTGAATAGAATTATTTAATTTTTTTTTTTTTTTTTAATTTTTTTTTCTATACAGAAAACTTTATGAAAAAAATAAATATTAATTTATTTTATTTTATATAATATGTACATACCAATTTCATTGTATGTTTAATTATCATTTTAAAGCTTACAAAACAATAAATCTGTTATATTTATTAAAAAAAAAAAATTATTCATATATAAAACGGTATGTATCAATATTAGGTAATAATTTCTTCAATACTTTATAAAATTAAACTGAAAAGAAAAAAATTACATTGTAAAATTAATAACAAGAAAAGAAAAGATTAAATTTCCTAGTTTGTGTAAACAAACAAACAAACAAAAATTACTGTTATTTTGAATATAAAAAAAATGCGAAATTTTAAATTATATATTTCTCATAATTAGTTTTGATTCATTTTTATAATTTCTGACCAATACATGCGAAACTTTTTTATACTCGTCATATCCAAAATCAAGAATGAATCAAGAAAATTAAACAAATTAAAGAATTAATTATGTATATAAACATAATGCATAACTTAACTTTTATAATATCTTTAATTTCATATTAAGAATCAATGAAATTATATTTAAAAAAAAATATAAAATTTACTTTTTTTATTCGTTAGGTAAAAATTATGAATACTGTCAAACGCAATAAAATACCAAATATCTGACATAATCAGAATAGATGTTGAATTCAAGTTAGCAGTACATACTATAGTAGAACTGCAAATGCAGCGCAATTTTGTGATTACACTGCTGACTGCACAAAGCATACAATTTTTGTTTGCAGTACTAGAAAAGAAGTACTGTCAAATTGGTAGTACTGCGCTACTGTACCTTTTTCTGCGCTATGTTTGTTGTCTAAATCGTTTTATTTTTTATTTAGCTGTCATATTGACAGTATTAAAATTTTTAGATATTAAAATACACTTTGAACTGATGTTGTGTACAGTATACACACAATGAAATTTATTTTAATAAACATCAAAGTATCTGTCATAAAAATTTTTAGTGCAGCTGGACGTTTTTACGGATTAGACATTTTTGTGCAGATTACATAATATTTGCAACAGAAAATACCTATTAAAGCATATTAAAGTAGAACTGTTAACTTGAACTCAACCCTAAAGTGCAGCAATTTTTCTTCTATACATATTATGTACATAAATATTTATTTTAAAAAAATTTTGTATGCACATATTAAATTACAAGATATGTAAGTTAAATTCATGCCCAAACTGAACATATCCATCAGAAAGCTCATATTATACATGGAAAAAAAAATATGTCAGACGTCACAAAGATTAAAATTTATTTAAACAAAAACAACATTAAAATTAAATTTCTAAATTTGAAATTAAAGTATATTTAAAAATTAACAAAACAAAAAAAAAACGAACTATCGATTTATAGAATGTATTGTACATTAAAATAAGCACAAAAAAAAAACAAAAAAATTAACAATAACAGTAATTTTAATGAATAAAAAAAAACGATTTTTAAAAATAATATGTAGTTTTTGAACGCCTGTACTTTTTACAAATAAATAAGTATTTAAAATCACAAAACCATAAAACGAAGATTAAAACCCTGTAACACCAAAGAAAATCATAATATACGAAATTTTTTTATAAAGAAAAAAAAAAGAAAACATTTAAAACTACTTATATATTCAAAAAATAGTACTTGTATAACAGGACTTTAAGATAAATAAAAAGAAAATAAATTAATTCAGGATAAATACAATTATTAATGTTACAAAAATAAATAATTATGTAATTATTAAAATATTATATTATGATAAAAAAAAAACAATGGCAATATTTTTGGAGGTTGAGAAATTTCAAATTTTACATAAAAAAATTAATAAATGCCAATTTTTAAATAAAACTCAAAAATTAAGAAATTCAAATAAAAAAAACAAAAAATCATTATCTTATTAACACAATAAAATTCATTAATTATTAAATAAAAAAAACTCATATTAGAAATATGTAATTAGTTAGTCTAATTAATAATGATACGAGTCGATAAAGTCAATATTAAAAATTTATAATACACAGACGTCAACAATTTTGTTGTTTTGTCGTTTTCATCAATTTTTTTTTCATATAGTATTTCTAAAATATTCGCTGTGACTTATGATGTAGTATAGTAGCTATCTTATAATCAAATTAATGAAACTTAGTGATATATTTAAAGGCAAACCAATGCTGATCCTAATTAAAGCTTTGCTCCTCATTGATTGAGGTATATTCATTCAAAGTGGATACGTAATCGTATAAGAAGTCTAATAAGAACTTATATAAATTTCAGTTCGAAAACACTTATTTTTTTTTTTAACAAGTAGTTACTTTTTAATTTAAATAAAAAAAAATGAAAACGACAATACGGATTTAGTTTGTTTAAAACATCGTGACAACTTCACCATAAAATCAGATAAAGACTTTTGGTTTATTCATACTAAAGATTAGCATTATCATATACATTATCCTATTTCTGATATGAAAATAAATATGGCATTTGTTTTCAAAACAAACAAAAGATAGTTTAATCATTAATTAATTATATTAAAAATTATAATTACATAATTATATACGTACATAACATATATTTACACAAATTTAATTGCGAATAGAATTAATTTTTTTCTTTTCAAACACTCTTGTTTTTAATTTTTTTTTTTTATACATATATTTCTTAAAACAAAATTTCTCTTTTTTCTTAAATTTATTTTTATAACTTTTAAAACATAGTAAAAATTTGTAAAAAAAAAAAAAATTTAAATTAAATTAAATTTAACAAAATAAAGCAGCGGACTATGTGCAAAAACAAAAAACTTATATCTAGTTAATTGAAAAAGTAAACCAAAAAAAAAAAAAATAATTTTTAAATTAAATAAAATAAAATGATTATAAATATATCTGTAATTATTTAAAATTGAATAAAAAAATCAATGAAAATCCAGCTTCCAAAATTTATAAACATATTTTTACTAGAATTTAAGTGTTAAAAATAGTATTTTTAGATATAAAAAAAATGAAAAAAAAAATAAAAACAAAATTAAATAAAGGTAAAAAAAAAAAAAAAAATCAAGTACTAAGAAGGGATTTATCATAAGTATAACAAAATAATAATTGCATCTGATATATTAGGTATATCTACTATTTATTAAATAATCAATATGATTTCAAATAATGATTTAAACGCATTATTGGGTCTGATAATAGTTAAGCATATCATTGCATATTAATCGAGGGAATATTGCTTATCATATACTGCAGAGATCGCAAGTCTTTTTAATTATTGAATATACTACAACGTAAAAATATATAATATATAATAAAAATAAATAATATTACTAGGTATATCAATTAATAATAATATTTAATCTATAATGGATACGGCGGCTACTAAGCTGATGCTTTTAATAATAATTATTGCATAATCCTAACATACTCATATATAATATTAAAATAAATAAATAAACGCGGTATCAATTAACAATCAATAAAATCTAGTGTATAATACTAACAAAAATGCATAGCTTAACTATAAACAATTAATACATATATAAATAATTTCAATTTTTCAAATAAAATTTACTAAAATTGTAATACATTCCCTCAATTTACATGCTAGATATCTACGTCAAGCAGTCACACACAGAGTATAGCTTAAAATCTACATTTAAACGACGGTTTAGATGAAAACGTGTAGCATACATATTATAAAATAAAAATTGAATTAAAAAACTGATTATATAATCTAATAATGTGTAAACCGTTAAAAAATTAATTTACTTGCATAGAAATATGCACCTTTTAAACTATAGAATAAACATTTCACAATAATTGAATTCAATTCAATCAATCAAATCAGAACAATCAATCAATATAATATACATTAAACTGAATAATCATACCTTAATATTATTATTATGTTATTTTTATAATTAATTCCTTCTTAAAAGAAAAAAATAATTAAAGAAAAACTTTAAAAAAATATCCAATTACACAATTTATATCAATTTTTCAAAAAAAAAAAAAAATACAAAAATAATAATGTAAGTATGTGTATAACACATACACTTCTTTTTATTAATTTTTCGTTTTACTATTTTTATTAAAATTATTTTCAATATTAATCTTAACGAGTAATAATTTCAACATAAAAATAATTTTTTATTTTCATTTTTCAATAATGAAAATTATATAAATTTTTAATGCGTACAAACACCACACTGGTACAAAGAAAAACCCTTATACCATTGTCGAACATAATAAGACAAATAAAAAAACTTCAATTCCATTCATTTCTAATTTTAAATTCACTATTGTTTTTAATTTAAAAAAATTTAAAATTAATGCATTATTCAACAATTATTGAATTATTAAAAACAAATAAAAAAAACAATTTTTTTTTAAAAACACAAAACTTATATAATATAAGACTGAAAAAATGTTAAAATAAAAAATATGTATCTTCATAAATCGATTTTTTAATTAATTATTTTAAGATCGATTTAAAAAACAAAAAAAAAAGAATATTCTTCAATTGCAAAATTGCAATTCATTTTCATAATATTTGTGTTTGTTTTTTAAATAAATAAACTTTAATCTTTTCATCGAAAATTATTAAATTATCAATTAAAAGAATTTTGTTCCTTCATCTAAAAGGAATTATTTAATTTCTTAAAAGGTATAAATTAATAAAAATTAGTATAATTAAAAACAAAAAAAAAAAATATTTCTATCAGAAAAACAACCACCTTTAAATAGTACTAAAAAGAAAAAAACAAAAATTTAAATCTACGTAAAAATTTAATATTAAAGAGAATTATTAATTTACTTAATACTTAACAAAAAAAACAAAAACCAAAATATTGAAACAAAATTTGATAAATTTTTAAACAAAAATTAAATTAAAACAAAATATGAGCATTAAAAAATAAAAACATATACCAAAAAAACAATTACTAAAAAAATCTATAAAATACCAAAAGAAAAAAAAATTTAATTAATAAATTAATAAAAAAAAAAAAAAAAATCAACTTCATGTTACTAGTTTTACTGCGATCAAGTTAAATTAAACGAAATATTAAAATAATAAAAAAAAAATAAACAAAAAAAAAACAGTATAATAAAGGTAGAAACCCAATATTAAACAAATAAATAAATAAATAAATTTATAAATTAATAATTAATTTATTAATTATGATTATTAAGTGTTTATTCATTTTTTTCGTGTCTCTGTAAAATTTATAATTACTATATATAAAAACAAAAACAAATTATATACAAAATATAAAAGAAACAAAAAAAAAATAATAATAATAATAATAATAAAACTTTATCGATGTTTAAAACAAATTATTTAATTACATTATTATTATTATTAATTAATTAATTTATTATCAATTAATTCTCTTATCATTAAAACAAAAATTATAATTATAATTAATTATATATTATTATTATTAATTATTATCATTATCCATTATTAGTACATTATTATTCTTGATCATCAGTGATAAGTAAATATAATACATATTATATATATAAAAAAAAAACTAATCTCCCCACCCCCACCCTCCTTCCAAAACAAAATCTTTCATTAAAAACAAAAATGAAACCAAAAAATTGCAATAATTGCAATAAAATACAAAACATTTAAAAATCTCATTTAAAAAAATGTTGAAAAAAGCATACATATGTATGTATGCATATAATAAAAGCATATGTATAAAAAAGAAACATACCAAAGATTTTCAAAATGCAATCCCACAAAAAAAAATAATCTCTTTATATTTACTTATAAATGTAATTCAAATTCTTAAAAAAAAAAAAAACATTAAAAAATACAAAAAAATCACCTATATATATATATATATATATATTTATACAAATTAACTCTTATTAATTATTCTAGTCAAAGATATTTCAAAAAAAAAAAATTTAAAATTTAAATTATTTAAATTAATTATGTAGAGATTTTAGTCAAATATTGATAATTAATTCGTTTACTTTTTAAAATATAAGAAAACAAAATGAACAAAATAATGCAAACAAAAATTAAAAACAAAAGAAAGCTTGTAAAAAAATAAAATAAAAGCTGAAAAAAAAACATATATTTTTTTTAATATATATTTTGAAATATTTTATAATTTTGTTGGTATATTATTTATTTATTTTAAATGTTTTTATTTTTCTTTTTTGATCAAAAATTTTTTTTTAATTTTCCAAATTTATTTTAAGGACAAGTTTCACACAATACTCTTTTATGTGTATATGAAACCATACTGACTTTCTATACAAAAACAACTAAATAAATAATCGGTATTTATGCTTAGTTCACCGCTTCGGCATATTTCTTCTGAACTATTTAAAAAAAAAAAGAGAATTCTCTCAACAACGATTCACCGTTTCAGAACAATTTAGACAGCTGAAATTGAAAAATGACATTTAAATTATTTTAAATTTTGATGAATCGAAAAAAAATATTTCCGAAAAAGAGTTCCGCACAAAAAATTAAAGTTAATTCAACATTTTTCCGGAAAGAAAAAAAACTTCCAAACTAAATTTGAAAAATAAGAGAATTCAAATTTTTACATAAAATACATTCGCGCTCATGAGTCATGACTATGAGTGCGGCTAAAATACCCGAAGCGGTTAATCCACCAAAACTGAACATAAAGTCTTGGAACTGAATTTTTATTTATAAACCCTAGTCCTACATTGAAAATTTTGATTTAACTGTTTTTTTTTGTCTGTTTTTAACTGTTTTAAAAGAAAGATACACCACGACAGTAGTCAGTAATTCTTAAATTAAGACAAATATACGAGTATATACTATGTACATATTCAGTGAATATTGACTAAGTGTGGAATTTTTGTTTTTCCTTTTTTTTTTTAGTTTTAAATTGATAAAAGAAAACAAAAAAAATATTCTTTAATATTTATAAATCATATTATGAAACTTGATTCTTAACATCATCGTATATTATAATATGTAACAAAATTAAATACACAAATTAATTTTACGATATTTACTATCGCTTAAAATAAAAACAAACCCATCGAATTGACATTCAAAAGAAAACAACATGATGACGATAGTAAATAATAAATGAAAATTCACAAAAAAAATACATCATGTAAATAATAAAAAAAAAAAATAGTTAAAACTTAATAAATAAATAAGAAAAAAAATTGGTTTTCTTATTAAAAAGGTACACAGCAAATATAATCTTAAATTTTTTTATTAATATTATAAAATATATTAATTAAAACATTATACAAGTTCCTTTGCAATACAACGCATTTTTAATTTTTTTATAAATTTCTATATAATATATTTAATAAAGCCATAAAAAAAATACCCAAAAATTAACGGTTCAATGCAATTTATATATGGCTAAAAATTGCTACAAAATGACAGTTTCTTAAAATAATACATTAATTCTTAAAATTATAACAATATATTCTAGTTTTATCTTTTATTTCTTTTTTACTCATTTTAAAACATTCCTTTTTTTTATCTATATATATATATATTAAAATAGAAGGAGATAGAATTTAATCAAAATGGTGCAATACTAAATATTTATACATATATAATATATATATATAAAAGATATATCAACTTAATTATAAAATACTAACAAAAAAAAAAACAAATAAATTAAAAATAAAATATTAAAAATATTTGAATTTATTTAAAGTATATAATTCATATATATTTTACAGTCCCCATTTTAATTTGAAATTCATAAATGTATTAAATGTGTATTTAAAAATTATATATTTATTTTAACTTTTACAATTCATATTATAATGAATTTTTCAATTAAGTTTATTTTAAATATTAATTAAAAATAAAATAATTAAAAAGAGAGCTATAAAACAAAATTTTAATTAAAAAAAAAAAAAACACAAGTAAAATTAAAAGACATTTTAATTACTTGAATTAAAAAAATATATATATTTATAATAAACTCTATAAATTTTTCTTTTATTGAACTATATTATATTATATTCTCTTCAAATATTTGCACAAATAATAAATATATTAAATTATATTAAAACTTAATTAAATTTTTTATTATTTCTTAATTTAAAAATTTTAAAATTTAGAATTAATTATATTATGTAATTAAATATCAATAAAAAAAAAAAAAAAAATATTTATAAATATTATTTAATAGATAAAGAAAAAGATTTTTAAATATTTGTTGGTGTTAAGATTTTCTTCTTTTCTCAAATTTTTGTGTTGTGTGTCAACTAAAATATTCTTAATTATAATTTTTCTTTTTGTGGAATATTTTCTAAAATGATTCACACGTCATTTTTTATATCTATACTATTTTTCTACTCCTATTTGATTTCCATTTTTTTTTTTAAACTTTTCATTATATTCAAATATTATATTTTAATAATTATAATTATAATAAAGAAAATATGTGTAATATATATAAAAATCTGCCATGATTAGTAAAAAAGCGAAACTTCAGTTATAGATTTGTTTTTAAAAAGAAAACTGCAAAACGTCAAAAAAAAAAAACAATTCATTCTAAAGGCAAACGCTTTACAATCATTATAGCGTTTTACGGTATTTCAATTATTTTCTGATTTTGCCCAATACAATTCCCTAACTTACGTATATTGTTACTATCCGAGAATACGCAACAACAAAAAATGATAATGTAAAAAAAAAAAAACAATTCATTATTTTTATATTATAAAATTATTTAATATATTTATATTACAAAATTAATTAATAGAATATTATTACTATCTCTTTCTATTCGCAGCTTTTTATCGTTTTTAATTACTTTAATCTTAAATTAACTAAAAACTATTTATGTAGAAATTGAAAATTACAAAATATTATTAAATTGAATTTTTTGTGTAAATTTAACTAAAAAAAAAAATATATATATATATATATATATTTATTATTGTTCTTTAAATAAGTAAAAAGAGAAAAACAACAAAAAAAAAAACAAAAAATATTTTATTATTCAAATAAAAGAGGAAATAAAAGAAAATACTAAATAAAAAAAATATATAAAAAAAAAATATGTGTCTATTTATTTATTATATTTATAATCAAGTAGAATTTTATTCATTAGTTTTTAAGTTTTTTCCCAAAAAAAAAATTACAAAAAAAACATAAGAAATAAATAAAATAATAATAAATAAAAGTTAATATAAAAACTATATAATGTTTCATAAATCTACACACTTTACACTGCAATATTATTATATATTAATATATATAATTAAAGTACATTAATTAAACAATATATTATATGTATAAACTCATATCACACACAGATAATAAATGAAAAAAAACCATACTAAAAAATTTTATCAGCAATTATTACAAAATAAATACCACAGTACACTTATCATTCGATTTACACGATAGTTTTACACGAACAGAATGATAGATTTACGCGAACATTACGCCAAAAGAAAATTCATAATGATTTACACGTGTAAACGATGGGTAAAACGAATTATATTCTATAATGCTGGTATATTTATAAAAGGTGAAAAGGAAAGAAAAAATGTCAAAAGAAATCAAATGTCTTTATTCATCGAAAAAAGATGTTTAATATAAAATTTATTATCAGTGTATACATATATGAGACTTTCTTAAATTTATATTAATTAAAAACAAAAAATTTAAATTAATATTTAATTTTTTTTAATATCTTTTAAATTCATATTTAATTCAATTTTAAAATAAGTTCATTCAAATATTGTTCATTATTATTCAAATCGTTTATTTGTATTAAACAATTTGTTTTAAATTTTTTTTTTTTTTTGTACATGTATTTTTAAAAATAAACTATTTTCATTATTCAAATAATTTATTTTCTTTTCAAATAATTGTTTTTACTTTTATTAAAAAACGTTGATAATTGGATTAAAAAAAAAATAAACTTTGCTAGGTACATCTTTGTAAGAAAATAAATTAAAATTTAAAAAGAAAATAATACACAAAACAACAATGAAACAATTTCTTTAAAAAAAAAAAACAATTACATATAATACAAAAAAACATAATAAACCAAACCAAAAAGAAACATTAAAACATAAAATTCATTTAACATATAAACAAAAAAAAATAAGATTTTTAAATTAATTTTATTATAAAAAAGAAAAATAAAATAAATAAAAATAAATGGAAAGTAAAGTAATAACACAAGAAATAAAACAAAGTACACAAATCCATTCAAAACATTACATATATACATGCATGAATATTCATTCAAGTACTATATATGTATATATGTACATATATATTCACACATAATATATATTATATTTATACATAAACACATATACAGTAAAAGTAAAATAAACGCATACAAATATTATATATAATATAATATGCAATGTATAAATATGTGTAATACATTTTTCTTAAATTATGTACTTAAAAATTTAATAAAAAAAAAATTATTATTATGAATAATGAAAAAGAAAAAAAAAAATAATAAAAAGAAAATTTTAATTTAAAAATTATATAACATTTGAACTTTTATTCTTACTAATTTGACAGCTTCTTGATCATTTTTATATATTAAACATTTTTATCCTCCCCCTCGAGCAGCGATACCAGATCTAAAACAGGCCAACGAGGACAATCTAAATAAAAATGAGCACATTTTGGTCTTTTAAAAAGAGGACAAAACTAGGTCATTTTTATAACTTCTTTTTATTATTAACTTACGTACATGGTACATGATACATAATATATAGATATATAAAAATTCATTTGCACACATTTGCTTAAATAAAAATTAAATTATTAAATTAATTTTTAATAATTATTTCATGTACATGGTACGTAAAACGTATACATATATTAAAAAAATCATTCGTACATTGTCCATTAAAAAACTTATTGTGTCAGTTAATGATCATTGATCAGAATTAAACATATTTAATCTTTATTATTTATATGGGCGTTTTTCTTTTCTCATCAGATCAATGCTCAGAGCAGATGTCGAGCGCTCAGAGCAAACTTTTATCTTAACTCTGACCACTCAGAGCTAAAAAAGAAACGGTCTGAGCACAAATTGTCAATTTTTATACAAATTATTTTCTAACGTCATTATTTTTTATTTTATTTCATTATTTTAAATGCAAAAATGTAATTGTAAAAGGAATTTATTTGAGAAATAAAATGAAAAAAAGTTAATTTATGAAAAATCTTATTTCATAAAATTTAAAAAAGAAACTTAAAAAAAAAATGTTTATCTATGCACGAAATTTTTGTTTTAATGACGTTTTTATTATTTTATTCTTAATTTGACGTTTTATATATTAACAACTCTGTGAAATCTGAGAAATTTTTACGAGCTCACAGATCGCGCTCTGAGCACACTTCGAGTTAAAAAAAAAACACAAAACGGATAATCTGGATAATCTGAGCATAAAAAGAAACATAATTTTTTTGCTTGACAGATCTGACTCTGCTCTGATGAGAAAAAGAAAAACACACTATATTTAACTTGGTTACCAATTTTTGATAACAGACTAGGATTGTTTATTAAATAATTGTAAAATGTTTTGTAGTCCATATTAAAATTATAGATTGTTTGCAGAATTCCATTAACAGTCTCAACCAAAGATTATCTATTACAAATAAAATGGGCCACCCTCACCACGTGATCAAAAATTTCTATGCTACTCGAAAAAAAAAAAAAAAAAACAGCAAAATTGAAAGAAATAGATATTAATAAGATTTTATCATGTGAATTTAATAGTAATAAGATTTTATCATTTGAAACGATTTGGCATATGAAACACTACATAGCAAAGTGTGCCGAAAGTGTAAAACGCAAAATAAATTTAAATAAACTAGTTTTAAGATTTGAAAAAAAATTTTTTTTTGTTGTTTTAGAAGATTTAATCCAAAATTTTAAAAACGATTTACTGAAACAAATAATTTGAAGGTGTAAAGAAAAGTACAAGGAATCAAAATAGGATTTTAAAATATTTTTATTCACCAAATTTTCAAAATCAATTTCGTCAAAATTTAAAATTTACGTTTTGTTTTTTTATTTAAAAAAGTTTAAAAAAAGAATTTTATTTTAAAAACAGACAAAATTGATTTTGAAAATTTGGACGAATTTGATTTTGAAAAAAGACAAATATAATGTTAAAAGGAAAAATTTGAAGTGAAGAGTATAATATATATGTACATAGTTTTATAAAATAACATTTGTTAAATTTATTACAACAGTCATAATTAAAATTATTTTTTAAACTTTCATATAATTTATATTCTAAATCTTTTTCTATACTAATTTTACTAAAATATTTATAAATTTCTAAATTATCTAAATAATATCTACATAAAATTTTCAATTAAAATACATTTTTCATATTCAAATTTCAATAAACAATTTAAAACACTTTCGAATATTACTTTTTGCCACTATGTTCTTAAATGAATAAAATTAAACAAAGTTGCGCCTTTAAAAAAGCATTGTAAAAATACTACTTAAACAATATTTCGTTCATGTCTCTTACAGTAATTTCAATAACAGAATAATTTTGAAACGAAGTAATATAGGTATTATATTTTACTTACTTTTACTAATGGTTATTTTTTGTTTAGGTAGTTGTAAAAAATGCATTAATATGTGTAAAAAAAAAGAGTGACTTATCTTATTGTAATAGACGAGACCATAACCTACATTAATTTTTAGAAGGTCTGGACTTTAAGAGAGAAAAGCTAAATAGTAGTCCTTTTTTTCAAAAAAAAATACACGTAGTCTTATAGAAAAAAAATAGTAGTCCTCCTAGAAATCTGGAAATAACACAAAACTACAGATTTTTTTTAATTTCGTACTAAGTGAGCAGTAAAGTTCCATCTTTTTTACGTTTTCTAGTAAAAAGAAATTTTTAAAAATTGTAAATTTTCATTCATAAATATGCATTTTAAAAAATGTCTTTCAACTACTTTTCAACAAAAAAAAGCTTCTTAAACTTTTTAAAAGAGAATTGATTTGGTACATTACTGAGCAAAAAAATGTTTTTTAGAATGCATATAAAATTAAGTGCAAAAAATAAACTATTTAATTATTTTTACAATAAATAAAGTAAAGTAATAAAAAAAAATATTTTAATACATACCAATAATATATAAATAATTTTTTAACAAAATATTATGATATATTTAAAATAAAATGTAATAAAACAAAATAAAGTAATTAATTTACAACAAAACAATATTAAAAAAAAGTGAAAGACAAAAAATAACTAAAAATTAATGTAGGTTATGACTAGACTCATATCAATTATCAGGCCATGAACTGCAGAGAGTAAAAGCTTAATAAGGGGCCAGCTTTTAACAAATTTACATGTAGTCTTATGTAAAAAAAATAAGGGACCAACTAACTATAAATCTTGAAATAACACAAAAACCATTTACTTTATTCAATTTGGTATAAAGAGAAAATTAAAGTCTCATCTTTTTTTATATAATTCATTAAAGAAAAATATTTTAAAATATAATGTTTTCTTTCATAAATATGCATTTAAAAAATTATCTTTATTTACATTTTTTATTATAAAAGCTTCGTAATATAAATTGACCCAATATCGCAATATATATTACAAGACTACTTTCATACTTTAAAATTTTGCACAACCTTATATGGCTATAATCGAGACTCACATCTATTATGAAATTATTTATACGCGCGATACGTGAGAATCGATTCCAATTCTCTCACAACTACATTCATGTGTTTTCAGTTCTTGGCCTGTTTACTTAGGTTTTGGTAATAGATAATCTTTGATCTCAATTCTCAACTTCGAATTTATTGCGCTCTTTTGTCCATTGAATATTTATAAGAGAAAGAAACAAAAAACTCGTTCAACATTCGATTTTTAAAAGTTCTGATTACAATTCAGAACTTTAACATTGAATAAAATAGGCAACCCATTTTTCATGAGATCTTCCCATTGACAGTTTTTTTTTTCTTTTTTTATTAAATTTTTAAATTTTCTAATTGATCAAATATTTTAGAGTCGTCTATAAAGATACATATCTTTGCTTTCGAAAAATTGTTATGAGTTTTGTACATCTGTCTATTGCGGCATGTCTTTTAATTCCATGTAGCTTAACATATCAAATTGCTCCAAGCTTAAGCAAAGCTGAGCTTAATATATCAAATTGCTTTTTGTCCAAATTTTGATGTATTTTATTATTAAAATACATATGTACATACAATTACGCGTTTGGTGTTATAAAAAAATTTGCTGGTCATCTTACAAAAGCTTGTTATTTTTAGAAAAATGTATAAAATTTTCCACAAGTTTCGAATCGAGGACGCTCTAAAAACTAGGACATGTCCTCGGAAACAAGGACGGATGGGAACTCTACCTGAGTAAATAACTTTTTTTCTTAAGTACAGCGCAAAATAGAATATATGGACGTAACCAAAATAGACGATAAAAATGTCAAGAAAACAGCACCAAAAATTATACGTATGTATATGTCATATAAATGGGAGAAATGCCCTATAAAGTCTACATAAAAAGATGCTATTACGTTTTATTTACGTAAAAAGTTTTGTTTGCAGTCGTTTTGAATAACATTTTCTTTTACAAATTTTATATAAAAACTTTTGGAAAAATGTTTAGTTCACGGGGTATCTAGGTAACTTTTATCTAGATACAAGGACAGGAACATATTTAAATGTGATTTTAGACATTCGAGTATGAGTAAAAATATTCTTTGGCTCTATTTCTTTAATTTTTAAAAGTTATGGTATTAAGAAATTCAACACAGAACTTGTAAACAAAAGAATATGATTTTATCGTCATTAAGTTTTCTTTTTGGTTAGTTCCTCGTTTACACTTCGTGAAAGAAACTGTACGAAATATCTTGCGTTTTTTCATCGTTTTTTATCGTCATAAACTAATATATTAGACTTGCATACGAAATTATTGTACTTATTTGCAAAATATGACTATTTTAGATTATTTAATACATATCAGTTATTACATTTCACTCCCTTTTTATACCCGTGTTAACGTAGGTATAATAAATTTGCCATTACATTTGTGACACCTGAAAAGAGTCTAGCTAGATATAGGCTCGAATGCATAAAACTGAGCTTGAACTCAAATCTCATTTTTTCAAACAAAAAGTACGCTTGAACTCATATTTTTGTTTGAAAAAGTGAGGTTTTAGTTCAAGCTCAGTTTTATGCATTCGACCCATAGACTCAAGTATATATGGTCGAATCAAAATCGAATTCTGAGTCGATTTAGCCATGTACGTTCGTTCATTCGTCCGTCCGTCCGCACGATAACTCAAAAACTAAAGTAGCAAGGATTCTAAAATTTTTATTATATAACTTTTATAAATTTATTAGTTTCGTCATTTAAATCCACCAAGTTCAGCGGGTGAGTTCGAGTAACTGCCATACAACTTATTTCTTTAGGTGGAAATAACTCTATGTCTATTGAAACGTAGTAAGACCCATTCTTATGTACGGGGTCCTAGTATGGTGGAAGGCAATCGATAAAGAGGGCAACCGCAAGGCAATCGCTAGCGTCCAAAGAAATGCCACACTATGTATTAGTGGCTCTTTAATAACAGAATAATAAAAATGTGAAAATTCAATTAGAAAATTGAACCATAGAGGTATGATTTGAAAAAATTTGAACTGAATTGATCAAATCGTACAGACATAAATATGAAAAGACGAAAATTCCTTTAAAATGTTTTAGTGCCAGAAGGGGTTTATAAAAATTTTAATAAATTTGCCAAAACAACATTTGCCATAATCTTTAAAGCGATTAAACTACACCATTACAACCATGTTAATCCACAGAATTCCTTCGCTAATGAATGATTTTTCGTTAATGAAATATTTTTCATGATCATGAAAAGACGAAAGTTTCATGTTTATGTTGAGACGAAAGTGTTATGATGTTAAGTAACTACTTGCCCTAGTTCTAAAATGCATATTGATGGTGGTCAAAATAACACGTATCTTTGATGAATTTTACCAGCCTGTTATAAATCACTTTATAAATTTTAGAAAACACACACAGGATCGACATTGGCGATAATTATGGATAATTTTTTTGTAACCGTTCTTGTACACAGAAATAATGATAGTATCTTTTAGTACATCTGGAAAAGTACCTTATACTAGCATATTCTTTATTGTAATATATTCATATACATAATAATTATATTCTTGATTCACCTTTTGTGGAGATACCATCCGCCCTGGTGAAGAATATTTTTTTTCGAGTTGTCCAATTAGGTCGTTTATTTCCCTATTATCGGTAATAGAAACATTGTTTTGTCGTAGACTATGTATTATTGACAGAGGCAATATCCTTCGGCAAAGTCTCAAGGCCCACAGAGTTGAAGTAATAGTTAAATAGGTTTGCAATTTGAATAGCATCATTAAATTCCTTATTTATGCAATTTACTGTTCGTAATGTTGAGCTACTTATCACGTTTGAATATTCAATAGTAGCTATTTGTTTATTAATAAATTCATATTTGTGTCGCTCATAAATATAATATTTTTGTGTGATTCAGCAATTTGCTCTAAACAAGTTCTACTTATAACTAGTGGACAGTTGAAACTATTCCTGCCTTCAAAATTGTAGATATATTGTAGTATTATACAAAGTATAGCGTTCAAAAGTTTGCATGCACAGATATCTACAAAGTGTTGGGTATAGTAAAGTGGGTATTTTATACATACAAAAATTTGTAGATGATTTAGTATACATTTCAAATCGTTTTGTATTTTGTCTTTGTTATCAATTTTTTTTTTTTTTTTAATGCATTTCTCTGACACATAAATGTGGACAGAATACACTGTTATCCAAAAATTCGATGAGTTTCTTAGGGGTCTTCTTTTGCCGTACAAAATGGTATTTACTTCCCTTTCCATTTTTTCAATCTTTTCATCCAAAATGAAACTCCAAATAAAACTAGTTTTCCCAATTTTATTTTTTATTATTTTCAATCCACAAAATTTCATACAAAAAATGTCTTTATTTTCAATAAGATAATGCAGTTTATGTTTTTGACACCAAAAATTATCCATATTTCCAAGACTTTCATATGCGTGACTTTTTTTGAAAGACTTTTCAGAGAAGAAAAAAGTCTAACTCACAAGACTTTCATGATTGATCCCTCTGACTATTTTTTCTTCATTTTTTCAATTGGATTCAAATTATTATTTTTAGCCCCACCAACTAACTATCATCTTTTGCATATTTTTTATTCTTTATATTTTTGTTTTTTTTTTATAATTTTATATATAAATTAATTATTAATATAGGTTATATAGAATAAACTATCGATACCAACATAGAGTGAAGATGAATAATTTTTTTTGATGCAGTTACATTTTTCGCGCGTTGTCAATCCGCCCCAATAAGAGGCTGAAACTTGCAAGTGTGTGTCGTCTAAAAACTATGAACTGAATTGAAGTTTCCAATTAATAAATTGTTGATGAATAATAATTTTTTTTTAAATCAATTAATAATCATAAAAGTTAAAAAATCGATTATAGTTAAAAAATTTTTACTTCAACTACTATAACTGTAAATTTGTTTTCAATGTTCCCAAGCGTATACAATGAAACAAAATTTTGCATGTTACCGATTTTAAAAAATATATGAAACAAGTTAGAACTTCCAATTATTTGCGATATTATTTATTATTTATCTGCAACACAAAATCAAAAAAAACTGAAAAAAGCAGCCCTGCTCTTTAAAACTGCACTTGATTGTATATGACATTTAAATTTTTGTATTTTGACATTTAAAAAAAAAATTGAAATGAATATTTAATATTCATTATAAACAAGCAAAATTTTATATTAATTAAATATTCTGTTACACAGTTTTCAAAAAAAAAAAATAAAAAAATTAAAAGGTATTTTTAGATTATGTTATTTTTTGATTATGGACAGCTTTCATTCTGCAAATATTACACCAGATCTTTTAAATTTCTTAAAACAAAAACGGCAAACTTTTTGAAGTGTTGCCTCAAAAACGCTCTGCGTTTGTAGAACTTCGTAAGATCTGCAAACGTGAACTCAACCTTTATTTTTATTACTAAGTGGAAATAATATCCAGTCATTTCAGTTTTTTCACCGTTGCTACATCCGATTTGACTGAATAGGTTTTTTTTACCAATCGTTAATTTTTAAAAAGTACCGCTAATTAACTATTTAATTCTGTAAAGTATCTTCAAAAAACATTTTTTTTTTTGATAAAAATGAAATAAAAGCAAAATATTTACAATAAAATTATTTTTGTTTTTCCTTTTTTTTCTTTTTATTAATGTATTATTAATTATTTTATTTTAAAGATAAACCTACTTACAAAATCAAACGTAAACAAATTATGTAAAAAAATACTAATAATAGATTCTTTTCCTTTTTTTGTTTCATTTTAAAATAAAAACTAAAATTTCATTATTAATTTTTTTTATTGTTTCCATATTTTTTTTATTTTTTATTTATTTTTTTATTTCTTGTTTTAATTAATATTTTTTATATAAATTTATATTAATAATAAACTTAAAAATTTCGTACATACATAAGAGGAAAATTAACAAACTATGTATATTTAATTTTTTTTTTTTTTTAATTTAATATTTTTTTTTCTTTTTTAATCTTATCTAATTAATTAATAAATCTGATGTTGTTATTATATAGCAAGAAAAAAATTATTTAAAATTAATTAAATTTAAAAATTAAATAAAATAAACGAAAGACTTGTTTTAATAATTCTTTTCTAATTTAATTTAATTTGAATAAGAAACAAAACCTATAGATAACGAAAATTTTTATTTATTTACTTTAAATTTAATATTAAATTTATATAATATAAAAGGAAAGGGAGGATGGGTTTTTTTTTCCAAGGAAAAAATTAAAAATATTTATTTGTTTTTTAATTAATTATTATTTATATATATCATTTCTTTTTTGTTTTGTTTTTATTTATTTTTTAAAAATTATTTATACTAATATCTAAAATTATTAATTATTGAAAAATATATATTTATATATATTATTTTTTTTTTTCTTTTTGAAATAAATGTTTTTTTTTTGTTTTTGTTTTTTTTTTATTTTTTTTTTTTTTTGTAATTTATATAATCATACTTAATAACAATACATTATAGCAAAGATTTTATTAATTTTATTTTAATAATTTTAATTCTCAAAAAGATAAAATAAAAAAATTCTAAATTAAATTTAAGAAAAAATTTAATTATACTTTTTTTTTTATAATATATTCAGATTTTATTTAATTAATTATATTTTGTTTTCTTCTGCATTAATTTCTTGTTTTATATATTGATATATATATATTTATTAATACATATTTATTTAGTTAATTAAGTTTATTTAACATTAATTTTTAATATTTTTTTTTTATTTTTTTTTTTAAGTATTATTTTTTACAGAGTAAAGTTTTCAAATTTTTTTATTTTAATTCATACTTTGTTTTATATATATTACAACATTATTATTTTTTTATTATTATTTTTTTGTATATATATATATATATATATATATACGTACGTCATTTTCTATAATTAACTTTTTACCTAGTACTGAGTGATAAGTTAACTATTTTTTTTTCGTGTTATTTTAAAGCTTCTGCTGTTAAAAAAAAAATTGTGGAAATATGTACAAAAGTCATTCAATTTTATATAATTAAAAATATTTTTAAAATATTACATTCTATAAAAATAAGAGTACAGCAGCGTGAATAAAAAAATATTTATTCTAAATAAAATCATGACATAAATTTATGTCATGTTATAATGTTATACACATTGAACTAATTCCAATCAATACATAGAGTTGGAGAATGTTATTTTTACTTCATAATTTAAAAAGAAGCAAATTTAGTTTTGTTTTCTTGTTAGTTAAAATCAAATAAATTATTTTGTATTATGTAATAATACAAATATAAAGTGCTCTTGAAAATTGAATTTAAACAGCAGATTCAACTACACAGCTTATTTTACCAGCTAAAAATCCTCAAATCTAGGAAATGTTTTGCTGACAAAAATATGAGATAAATAAAGACAACATTACTCGAAATTCGAAATAAAAATATTAAAACTTTAATTATAAATTATTATTTGTAAAGTTTTGATTTTAAAATACGACAAATTAATTAGATTTAAATATGTATGTATATGATTTTATCTGGTTTTCTATAGATATTAATTTTCTAACAGCAGAAACTTTTCTTATTTAAAAAATAATTTGATATATCCACAGGTTTAATAATTTGCAATGCTGTTACGTAATTTTTTTTTTTACCTTTCTTGCATTAAATTAAATATTTTTAATGTTATTATTTGCTTAAGTTTCATTTTAAGAATGTTATTTTGTTTGTTTGGTTTTTTTTTATGTGGAAGGGGGAGGCCTTTTTTATCTAAATATTTTTGTTGATAGCATATATTTTCTTATTTATTAAATTTTCAAAATGAGTTTTAAATATTTTTTATGTTTGTTTCTTTTTTTATCTATATCACTCTTTTTTGTTTTATATCTATATATTTATTCATATTTAATTTATATTTAAATATTTTTTATTAATGATTAATTCCAGTTTCAATTTTATTTTTATTGTAATTTATAAACTGTTTTATTTTATTTATTTATTAATAACTTTTATGTGATTTCTGTCGTGTTCAGATTTGATTTGCATATTTATACAGTTTAGTTTTTTTTTTCATCTTTTTTATTATAGAATGTATCTAGCATTTAACGATTTATAATTGTTTTATTTAGGTATGTTATTTATTATGTATTTATGTTATTATATTCCATCAATAATTTTTTTTTTTTTGTTATTAATTATTATTATGAAGCTGTTTGTTTTTTATACATATTAATTATTTTTTCTTTAATGTGGAGGATTAAATTATGTCATTTCATAATAATTGTTCTATTTAATTTAGTTTTTTTTTTTTTTTTGAATAAAAACTATTTAAACTCCTTAAAATCATTATTACTAAGGTAATTGCTTTAAGTTTACTAAAAAAAAAAGAAGGATAATCTGTAAAGTAAGTAAATTTTTTTTTTTTTTACGAAAATTAACCTAACTATTGAACTTAAATAAATCTATTATAATATCAGCTTTATCCTTTAACAAGTATAAATGCGGCAAATGTTAAAATTCATCTCGTTCTAATTCAAAAAAGTTTGTTACATTTATTGTACTTGGAATTTGTTATGCTGTCAAAAGAAAATTTGACCAAGTCAGAGATGTAGCAAAGATAAAAATATTTTTATTTTGATATTTTTTAAATAATAATTAAGTTATTAATTTTTATAAATAAATATAATACAGATGAGTTTGGTTTTATTTTAGGGTTCTTCGGAGAATGAAGAAACATTTCAAATCTTTTAAAGCAGCATCCCATACAATTGTAGATACAAAAAAAGTAATTCTATATGGTATAATAATATTTTTTAGATTTTAGATTTAATATGTGAATTAGAAAATAATACGCCAGTAACAAAATACTCTTCATAATGAAGAAATAAAACAAAAATTCTTATTTTCATAAAAATAAATTAATATATGAAATTTTCTTAAACTGATTTCTCTCCTTTATTGATTTATTTTTTAGCTATGTAATAAAATTATTTAAAAGAAACTTAAATACTGATATCAGTTGATTAACAATTTTTTTGGTTATCACTTCATCGGAAATATCTTAAAAAAATATCGCACACGATGTTTTTGAAAATTACGTTTTACTGAATACGGATGTATTTAAAAAATTACGAAAAACTGGACTAGAAAAATAGTTACAAATGAAATTTGTCGACAGTAAATTTGTTGCTGAAATATAATAATCTTTTTGAAGTATTATAATTTATTTGAAGTAAATTTTAGTAATTTGTTTTTAACAACTTAACAAATTTTTTAATTTCTTTAATTTCTTCAATTCAGCGTTTAGCATACGTGAATTATTAGAAATGTGTGTACATATATTGTAAAAAAGTATTTGTAATAAGTTACGTGCAATAGCATGTAACAAATGATATAACGAAATAAAATGTTATTACATTTTATTGCATTATTTTTATATTTTACACAAAAATATTTTAAATTGAACCATTTTCTGTGAAATTATCACATGTGATAGAGCTGCTCTTAACTAAATTTTACTTGTATTAATATTTTATTACTCATAAAAGGTTATAACGTATCCATCCAAAAAGGCATTTGTGTTATGGAAGAAATTTATAGCATTATGATTTTAGATATTATTTCGATTTTAATTTAGCTTCACTTATTGGTATTGCCAGCGGTGCAAAGTTGACACAAGTGACATAAAGCTTGTGACACTTTTTGTCTTTTTATTTCTATTTTTAAAAACTATTGAAAAAATTAAATGAAAATGGTATATTAAAACTTATAGCAATTACAATAATAAAAATGATTTTGTAAAATATTATATAAAATTATTATCAGTTTTATTTTTTATAAAATATTTGTGAATTTCATTTTTAATTTTTTTTTTTTTGTTTTTTTTTACAAAAAAGTTTTGTATATTAAGGCGTTTATTTTTTTGGTTAAATATTATTATGTATTTGTTTCTTTTAATAAAATTTTGATAGACTTAGCTGGCGTAATTTTTTGGTTTTTTAAATTTTTTTGTGGAAAATTAAAGGAAATTTTCTTTTGTAATTTTTATTTTTCGTAAGTAACTTAAAATTATAAATTTAATTATTTGTTTATTGATTTTACTTTTTTTTTTTGGCTGAATAATCATCTTTTGTTTTGTTATTTTTATTCTGATATTTTTCATATTTATTTTCTAAGTTTAATTTCATTAATATTTCTTGCTTTTTTGTGTTTGTTGCTTAATTTATTTTTAAAAAAATTATTTGTTTCTTTAATAAATTTCATATTATATTATACAAAAATGTGATTTTATTTATTTTTTATAAATAGTTTAATGCTATTTAACTTTTTTTTTAGATTTGGACATTTTATACACGAATATTATAAAATATTAAAAATTTTTATGAATCCGTTAAATTCAAGATACAAAATCTTGTTTTATTATTGCAATGTTATCAGAAATTTTATTTATATTTGAATAGGTATATTGTAAATTGTTTAAAAATCATTTTTATAAGAAACTTCTTAGTTTTTTTTTTCATTTCATAGTAATATTCTTATTTTTTTATTAAACTAGTCATCTTTGATTGAGATCATAAATGCTAATTACCTTTTTTTGTATAACTCGCTGATAATTTCATACCATCGTTTTCTTTTCATTGATTTTGTTGTTTTTTGCCCTTAATGTTAAAGTTTCTATTAATGCCAATATAAAATTGACATTTTTTCTTTAAAAACTATTCTTCGTCGCTAAGCGCTTCATACTGAGCTGATAGTAATGGTTTAGGTTCAGCAGGTAAAGTTTGTTGCGACTGTGAGTTATTACCGCTTCCATCAATACATTTACCTTGAGGAACAGATTGTGGTACACCTGCTAAACTGGAAGGTGGAGGGGGTCCAGTTACATTTAATGCGCTATACGGATAAGCATAAGTTGTCGTAGCAAATGTTGTTACTGGTGGTGCGTAACCACCAATATTACTACCACTTCCACTACTATTTGGACGATGTGACTCATTTGTTTGTTGACCACCAGAACTACTTCTACGTCCTTCTTCATATCCACTGGGTGTTATTTTTCCACCAGCATCAGATTCTTTACCATGAGGTGTCGGTAATCTACCGTGATTATCGCTAACTGTACGGTCATGATGTAAACCATGCCCACCAGTATGAATTCCAAGAGTTGTTCCATCATCTGGACGTCTATCATCTTCTGTTCGCATTGCCTCAACTATTCTATTTTTGACGTAACAATCTAATGCAAATTGGTGAGATGGGCCTCCGCCACCGCTACCAACACCTGGTCCACCGGGACCACCAGATACACCTTGCGGTCCTTGATGTATTCTACGATCTAAACTACCTCCAGGTGGTAAGCCACCTAAACCCTGAGCAGCAGCTGCAGCTGCGGCAGCTTGATAATAATGACCACCATCCATCATGTCATGAAATTTATTTCTTGGACTAGGAGGTTGTGCCATTCTTATAATTTGTCTTTCATCAGGCGTTGTAGAACGACCCGTATTAGAAGATGATCCAATATTTGATTTATTTCGTTCAGCAGCTGCAGCTGCCGCAGCAGCTTCCGCTTCTTTATGTTGCATTCTTCTGTTGTATTTCCATTGATCTGTAGTTACGATCGGATCTTGTAAATATGCCATATTAAAAGAAGCTGTTGGTCTTAAATGAAGAGGATTCGGGCCATATTCTTTTGTTATAATAGAATCTGTAACTTCTCCAAGCGTCATACTTTTTGTTATTGGTTGACCGCTATGAGTTGACAACGATGATGGTTGACGATTACTGCCCGTACTGCTACTGCCAGTTCGGTCACTGTTGTTACTGTCTAAATCAATATTGATAACATTCGGGGAGTTCGATTTACCATTATTATCGGCTGCAGCTATTGCAGCAGCTACTGAATGTGGCTGATCGCGTGTCGAATACTATTTAAAAGAATATTTATTTTTATTTCTAACTCTAAATTTTTAATATAAATAAAATTTCTTACAAATGAAGGTCTGGGTGGACCATCTCTATTTAATAAGTTTGGTGGTTCTGAAGATCCTTGATTTATTTGGTGTTTTATAATCGCGTCTATCAAAGATGCTGCTGAAAGTGTTCCGTCGGATGGTCTACCAGGATGGTGTGACGGTCTGTGATAACTATAAAATAAAAAAGCGAAAAAATATTAGATTTATCTTACATTGTTTAAAATTAAAAACTTACGGATCTCGTTCTCTTTCAGGAATTGACCTAACGGGATCAGCTCTAAGGAATGGAGGTCCACCAGCAGAACTTGCAGCTATCATTCTAGCAGTTTCTCTTCGACGAGCTTCTTCGCGGTCTTGTTCTTCTCTTTCTCGACGTTCCCGTTCCCGTTCGCGATCAATTCGTTCACGTTCAGCTTGCATACGCTCCCTTTCTTGTCGATCACGTTCTTGTCGATCACGTTCTTGTCTATCTCTTTCTTGTTGTTGCTGTTGCGCATGCATACGCTCGCGATTATATTGCTCTCTACGTTGCATATCTACCGCAGCTTGTTGCTGTTGTCTGTAATGATGTTGTTGTTGCTGCTGTATTTGCATCGCAATCTGCTCTCTAGTTAAATGTTGTGAACGAATATCATGATGAAAAACATTACCCGAATGATCTACAGGAGGATGATTACTGCGTTTTTCATCTCGTTGGGGAACAGGAAGTTGAGGTTGTTGAACTGCAACGTCTACCAATGAATTAAACGCTTCGTGTCCTTTATATTAAAAATACAAAATTTTAATTTACAAAAATGCTATAAATGCATTGTATAATTTATTGATTAAAAATTATTTAATTAAAAATTTAAATAACCTGAAGGTTGATAAATCGACATCAAATGAAGGCGATTAGGAGAAGGTGATGGAGGTTTCGATCCGCTGGTATTATGCCTCTGAATAACTCCCTGTCTTTGCGGCGGTGGTGTTCTATGTGGACTAGGTGTACTAAATTATAACACACAAAATATTTCATATACAAATTATTTTATAAATGTTAAACTTTTTACCTATTAATATGTTCCGCAGGTGAAGTTCGACTAAGATAATCAGCTCTAGCTCTATCTTTATCGGTATAATAAATTGAAGCGGGTGAGTTAGGTATACCACTGGATATACCACCAGAATTTCTTGGCGATGGAGTTTCTTTATCCCCTCGCCCAACATTTCTTTGTTGGCCATGCATTTGTTGTGAGGTCATATAATCGTGCATTACTATTTGTCGGGTACTTAATTGCGGTTGTGGCTCCCAGCCAGAAGGTGATCGTCCATAAGGTGAGCCTCCAAAATTTGATGATGAAACACCTGAATTAGGGGGTTGCGATGGAGGAGGTGGACCGCTTTGCTGTTGAGATGGTGACGGTTGCGCTGAAGACTGTTGCGCCGGGCTTTGCCGATTATTCTTATAATAATCAAACACAGCCCGCTGTTTATCTTGCAAATGATGCGATGGCAAATGAACAGGTGTTCCTTGAGTTATTGAACCTAATTTATTACCATCGCTTCCTCCAGATGGTGGGGTTTGTCTTAGCATCCCGTCAAATCTTGGACTTAGAGTTGTTGATCCTTGAACTAAAATTTGTTGTTGCTGCGAATTTACAGGGGTTCCATGTGTTATTGAACCTTTTGGTCCCCCAACCATCATCTGGTTAGGACTTTGTGATTGTTGATGAGGATGCACTTTAGGACTAAGTTTTTGTTGTGATAATTTTGCTTTATTTTGTTGTTGTTGTTGCTGCTGCTGATGTTGTTGTTGTTGTTGCTGTTGCTGTTGGTGTTGTTGTTGCTGTTGTTGCTGCTGCTGTTGTTGTTGTTGTTGGATTGCTAATGATTGTTGATGCTGTTGTAAAGCTTGGTTTTGCTGCTGTTGTCGAGATAAAGGCTGACCTGATTGAGAAATATTGACAGGTACTTGCGAGACATAAACCGAAGGAGACTTTGACGGACGATTATGATCACTCGATTGTGTAGGATGATGGTACGCTAAATATGGGGAACTTTGCTGGTTTGGAGGTCCAGTTTGTTGAATACCTTTTAAAAAAATTATCATGTTAGTTTTTAATATATTATAAATTTTATTAAGCCCTTAATTACCTGTTGATTGTGTTTGTTCAGAACGGTAAATTGGCATTGCAGACACATTTGAAGTTTGCTGATGCGATGGAATTCGTGATGAAGCTGACGAACCTGAAGAAGTGGGGTGAATAGACACATCTTTTGAAGGTTTCTTTATACTTAAATCCAAAGTTTGAGGTTCTGGATCCGTATTTCGCACGTTGTAAAGCATTTTATCCATTTCATCCTTTTCTCGAATATCAAGAGTTTTGACAGGAGTTATCGTAGCAGATATACCATGTTGGTGTTGTATTATTTGTTGTTGCGTAGATGGTAAATGTGAATGTGAGTTGACAATTGATAAAGTTGCTAAATTATCGTTCTGCGAACTAGAGTGTTGCCGATTCTGTGTAACAGACTGATGTGTTGTAACGGAATTGGCAGTATTGATATTACTTGAACCTACAGATCCAGATTGCTGTCGACTTCCAACAACAGGAACATCATTACGAAATTCGCTAATAAATTGAACATCTGTATTGCCACTATTACTGTTACTGCTGCTATTACTTCCAGTACTGCTATTTGATGCAGTAGCACCACTACTACGACTTTCCATTGGAGCTGGTCGTGTATTAGGTTTAGAACCACCTTTTAATGTATATTCTATAACATTGAAAACAAAATCACGAACATTTAATTGTTGATCAGAACGTTGTGGTCCATTTTGAATAGCAGCTGGAGAATTTTCATTTTCTTCATCAGCAGTTTCCGTCGCTGAACTATCATATTCTTCTTGAGTTTTTTGTTTACGAGGCGCTTGACCTAATGGTGGCAACAGTCGATCATCTATTGATTTGATATTACTCCCAACACCGCCGCCAGTAGTCAAAACATTTGAATTTCTATTACCATCAACTGATTGATCATCTTTTGATAATAAAACATTTTGTCGAATTGGGTTGTTTGGACTTTCGACTGATGCTGTATCACTACTAGCTATATCACGTTCATCACATGATGATGTACTTAAATCAGATTCATCACCATCAGTTAACGTTTGACGATCATCTGCTAAATTAATATGGGGATCTAACTTACGTCGTATTCGCATTAAACATGCTGAACAACAACGTGTTGTTGTTGCAGTAATTTTAAATTCTTGTAAAATCGGCTCACGTATTTCTAATGGTACATCAAATAATTTTGCTGGTATATTATGCAAACGTTTGGCACGCTCTTTTGAATTAGGACATGTTGGTAACGGACAATTTGGATATCGGCTACGAACTGATTTACACTGACATGAATTACAAACACGAGCCCCTAATGGAATAATATCATCAGAAATACCGTACTGTTGACCGCGGCCTTTCTTTAACGGACGAGTACGCGGACAAACTTCAGTTTTACAAACGAAACAAGGATGTAATTTATCTGTAAAGAAATAAAAAATATATTTTAAATTATTTTAAATATTGTCATGAATTCTTTAGATTTAAAATATAGAAAAAATTAATTTTATTTCATCAAAAAAAAAAATTAAATTGAATAACTAAATACATATTTTTTCTAAATTGTCACAAAAATAAATTAAAGATGTATTCTTAATGCCGGTAAATTTTAACAAATATTCCACTTAAAGAAAAAGGTTTTAGGTAAATACTAAAAAAAGCTAAATTTAATTTGAAAAAGAACTGCATAAACATTAAAAACCGCTACGATAAAAAAGAAAAACATTTAAAATGTCTCCTCTCCTTAAAATAAAAAAGGGCTAAGCAAATTTTTGTTTTAATATATTTTTTTTTTTTTTTAAATAAAGAAAAACTTTTTCCACTTAAAAAATGTTTAAATTTTAATGATATTCAAATAAAAGTCAAGTGCATTGCATTTTTATTTATTTTTATACTATTTTTAATGAAATGTGAAAATGGGATAGAAATTTAAGAAAAAAAAAGTTTTAAACAAATAAAAAAAAAAATTGTATTTTTTATACTTTAAAAAATGTATCATCATATAATTAAAAATAATTAATAATAAACTTTATATTGGGTAGATTTAAACTTTATATTTAGTGAGGGTACTACATAGTCCCTTCATTTATTTTGGTTAATGGCTAAAATTTTCAACCTTATAAACATCAAGCAATATACTGAATTCCTTTAAATGTGAGTTAATTCTTTAAATTTACTTTCCTTATTGAGATTACCCAATTTTTTTTTTTTTATCATTCTATACATACATACAAATGTAATCCAATTCGAAACAAAAAAAAATAGGAACAATATGTAAATTAAATTAACAAAAACCAATAAATTAAAAATATTAAAAACTCAAAAATTTCCATATTTTTCTTGTATTTTTATTTCAAAAGAAAAAAAACTTATTTGCATTTTAGAATTTCTCCTACACATTACATCTATCTATGAGTTACACTCATATTTTTTTATGTTTTCTAAAGATCAATTGGTTTTATAATTTTCAATTTTATTTTGCAATTTTTTTTTTTTATATTTCTTAAAATATTAATAAATTTTTATTTTAAAGTGTATTCGAATTCTCTTTTAATATAAAAAAAAAATATGTTTTAGACACTCTAGACTTAAATAAAAGTATAATTCGAGACAAAAACTTTCATAAAAAAAAAGTACATAACAAAAAAGAATATACTCTCTCAATCCGTATATATAAATAATACTTATATATATATATATTTATATTATTGTAAATATATAAATATAAAAAGAAGAAATAGATTGTTTTTAATTCAATAAATGGCATTTTAAGTAAACAAGCCTCAAGGAAATATAAAAAAAAATAAAAATAAAAATGAACCACTCAAGATACAAATTCGCGCGTTTTCTTGAAAGTGTATTTATTTCATTCTCATTCCTTTTTTTAATGATTTCTTTTTATAATGATTCCCTTTTGTAAAATTTTTGTATGGTGGTTGGTTGATTTTTTGACCAATATTGAAATTTTATAGAAAAAGGAAAAGAAAACTCATAAAAATAAAATTTTGAGTTTCTTTAGTTTTTTTTTTATTTTTTTTTATACAATAAGTATAGAACTTAATTTATTAATATGAAAAAAATAAACGAAAGAAAACGATATAACTGCGATTTAATAGAAGAGAAATCTCATGAGATATTTATTTCAAAAGATATAAAATATAAAATAATAATAATTGTGATAATTCATATTACATTTAAAAAAAAGAAAGATATATAATTAATATATAAAAAGTATTATAATTATAATTTGCTAATTTATTGAACATATTTTTATTTAAATTTTTTTCTTTTAAAATAAAATAAGTTTAGGCTCAGTAGTTAAAGTATAACTTTTAAATAAACAAACTTGGGGACACTTTATGACAACTTTTGTAACATATGTAAGCTTTTTATGACCGTAGTAGTTCAGTAGTCAAATTAACATGATTTTTTTATTAAAAATATCTAGGTAGTAAAATTAATTTTATTTCATTTATAAATTTTATACAAAAAATTGAGTTAAGAAAAACAAAAATGAGTACATCAAAATTGTTTGAACATACGTTATACATATAATGTATATGTATGTATGTATGAAATTCTTCAGAAAATCAATCAAATCAATTGAAAAAAAACATTAAAAACGATCATATTAAAAAAAATCTTGTCTTTCTTTTCTTTCCAATGTTTATAAATAAAAAATAACAAAAAAAAAAAAAAAAAAAAAAGAATTCATTTTTTACTTTCCAACTTTTTTTTTTTTTTTGTTTCAATATTTACTGAATAGATGATGATTGAATTTTATAATAAATTTAATATATTTTTAAAAAGACTTAAAGATGAGAGTTTCCCATTACTTGAAATACTATTTTCAAATACTGGAAATAGATTTTGCTATAGCAGTAAGGAATGCAAAAATAAAAATGAAAAATATTTTCGAAATACAAAATATGTAAGTACTTCAAATAGAAATTTTAATGAAAAATTTAAATCTTTAATTTATTTTCTTCTATTCACCTTTTCTACAGAAACATAGGACATAAAATTCAATTTAAAACATTAAAAAAATTATAAGTAAAAAAAAAAAATTAAAGTACCAACACTTATATACCATGTTTTACCAATATTTTCAACACCTAATCATAATTGAAAAGACATAAAATAAACAATTATGTAATTAATTATAAAAATTAGCCCATTCAGATCTGAAGATAAAAAATAAAATAGTTATTTATGCAGCTAAAAAAAACGTATAAATTATACAATCGGTATAAAGCAGTACCATATCTGTACCAAAAATGTCTTAATTATTGTGTTTTTTGATAAAAAAAAAATATACTTTTCTTTTTATGACAATTTTACGATACAGAAAATGTATTTAAAAGAAGTTCAAATAGAGATCTCAAATCTTCGAGATGTACAATTAAAAGTTACATGGAAAATTTGATTGCCGACTAATAGACTATTTAAGACAGAATGTAATACAAAAGCTTAATAGAAACCGATATATATGGTACCTTCGTGCTTTTTCCACCTTTTTAATTATTTAACCATTTAACTATATAGTCAGATAACAAAAATAAATGGTCGCATCATAGATCCGTCCGAAAGAGTTAATTTAACTTCTTTTTTTTTGTTTTGTTTTTGCAAAATTCATATTTATTAATATAATAATTAATAATTACTTAAAATAATAATGATAATAATAAATGTAATAGGGCAAATTTATAAATAAACATTTTAATGGGAATTTGCTGATTTTTAGTTTTTGTTTTATAAGTAAATAATAATTAATAAGAATCGAAAGTGCATAGGAATGAGTTGTTATAAAAAAAAAAGAAATTATTTTATTTTTAATTTAATTCAATCTAATCAATTAAAAACATAAAACCGTTGTCAAAAAACAACACAAAGTTTGATGTGTAAATAAAGTACAAAAAAAAAAAAAATAAAATAAAATATAACAAGTATATATTTAAGGATTGTAGTCCGTAAAACGTCTATATATATATATTTTTTTTTTAAGAGTAAATGGTGCATATGTTTTATTAAATGGATAAAATACAAAATGTAAATAGTAAACAGTATGCAATAATGGATAATAAAATAAAACGTTAAAAAAGGACATATTAAATAAACATAAAAAAAAAAAAAAAAAATCTAAAGGTATAAAGCCCTAAACCAAACGAAAACAACAAGCACACTTTATATAAAATTTATAAATTCTAAAATAAAAAATGGGGGTGCATAAAAATCTCATAATGGTGATAGATATGTAGTATTCAAAATATATAGTTGAAAATTATCCGGAAGAATCTAAAAACATTTGAAAAAAAAATTTTAAATTTGAGTAATGACACAATTTTGCTTTGTATAACAAAATTGAATATTTTACATTTTAATGAGTTCAATGATAATTTGGTTTGAGTTAGAGATACGGTACATTGGTCAATGATGATGGAAATTATATTTTGTATGACATTTTTATTTAACATACTCACAGTAAAATAAAATAAAAAAAAAACAAATCTTTTTATGAGTCAGCAATTTATGAATTTTTTTTTTTTAAAATACAATAAATTTACCACAATATTGTTATTTCATTTCAATATATATTTATACGTATATTCTTTTTTTTTTTTTTTTTTTTTTGATAATTACCAATATTGCTGTTGTAAACACTTTTTGTTTATTTGATTGGTCATATTCAATACATTTTTTTTTTCTTTTTAATATATTATTGTTGTTTAAAAATTGGTTTACCTTATTTTGAAATGAATTAAGTAGATTATTTCAATAATTGACTAGTGTAAATATGTCAATTTGATTTTTTTTATTTTTGGATTCGATTTAATATTGTTTTGATATTGATAAAAATCTTAATTTTATAAACTAAAACAGTGAGAGAATAGTTGACTAATGGTATTTAAATTTTATATGGAGGTAATTTGAAACCAAATTGTTCTTGAACGATATTAAATTATTTTCCAAACAATTATTTAAGATCAGTGCAAATCCTAATTACTGATCCTTTTTAGAAAATGCTTTAATATAAAAAAATTAATTTTATAATGAAGTTAATTGTTCGGTTAAACTGATTTTGATTACGATACGAGGCATAAATAATATACTAAAAAATTAATTTGGTATAGCAAGTAATTGATTTCGAAAAAACTTATGCATTTTCTTTGAAGGTATGTACCGTATATACATATTATATGCATGAATTCCTATAATTTACAATAAAAATATCATTTACCGTTTTTTTTTAGTCTGAAAATACATTTTTAAAAAACAAATTTTCTTTTCATTTCAGCTTTATTAATATTAAATTTTTTCCTTTAATTCTTTTCATCAGTACTACATTGTATAATGAAAATTATATTACTCATACCAAAACTTGTATACCGAAGAGATCGTATTCACTGGAGATGGAAAAAAGAAAAATGTATAGGTAGACCTATATATTATATAATATATAAAAGCTCTTATAAATTATAATAACATTTTAAAATGACACAGAATTTAAAATTAAATTAAAAAATATATTTCTAATTTTTATTATTTTTCTTTTTATAACAATTTTTTTCTATATGTCCTTCTCATTAATAATTCACCTTAAAATTAGCTAATTAACTGACTTGAGGGTGAAACAAATAAAAGTGTACTTACTCTGAGATAAAAAATAACAAAAGAAAAGACAAAAACACCAACTATTATATATAAAATGTTTTCACAAAGAAAAACCACGAAAGAATTGTACCGTTATTGTTTATTTAAAATTTTCTTCTTCTTCTCGGTTTTATCTTTTTTCCAACTCTTTTAAAATTCTTTCTCCCCAGTTCGGTTATAATTAAACATAATAATAAATAACACACATATATTTTTACATTTATTCATACATAATATATACATATAATAAAATTATCAATTTTTTTGTCTATCTATTTACACTCAAACATTACACTTCTCTTTGCCTTTGCTCTTAAATCCCTCTCTTTTTCTCTTACTCCCCCTTCGTTTTTTCATCTAAATGCAAATAAAAAAAAAAATATTAAAAAACTCATAAAAGCAACAATAAATAGAATATCCACCATTCAAACCTTATTATTAGTATTACTACAACCATAATAATAAGAAAAAAAAAATCTGAATCTGAAGGTACTACTAAATGCTTTCAATAATAATTGTAAAAAAACTGTGATACTTAAAACAAAAAAAAACATTGAAAAGGTAACTAAAGAATAATAATAAGAGACTGTAAATAGCTTAAAAATGCGTAAATAAAATTTTACAAAATAAAAATTAAAAATGAATGAATATTCAATTTTATTGTTGCCATTTAAAATAATAAAAGATTGTCGTTCTAAAATAAATTTAATAGTTAATAATGAATTAAAATTAAAACAAATTTTAATTATTTGTAATTTTTTAATCCAATATTATACACATAAAATATAATTTACTTGTTACTTTCTAAATGCTTTAGTACTAGTCTTCTAAAGAGCCCCTGGTAGCATCTGTCTACTAATTTTTAATATTTCTTTGATTTAAATTTTACAATTAAAAAATTACATATTAGCCGAACTATTCGAACTACAATTGTTTCATAACACGAACCTCTACATTGTAAAGTATTTTCTAGCTAAATTACCACATTCCTCTAAATTCATTACCAGTTCTCTAAACGAATAATCTGATAAATTTAATTCACCTTACACATGAATTCTTATTTGTAAGTGCTTAAGGTTTAGTTTTATGTTTAGCTTTATAACAAATAAAAAAATTTTAAAAATGGACGGTTCTACAGGGTTAAAATTCTCTCTTTTGTATCTTCTTACATCTTTGAAATAAAAAAAAATACATATAAAATCGAGTTAATCCAAAAAATTTGCCCAACCAAAAAAAACCAGGAGGAAAAATTGGTATGGAAAAAAACCATGTTCTTTTTTAAATGAAATTTTTTTTTTTTTTTTTGAATAAAAATAAGAACCTAAAACAAACATTTTTTTTTTTTTTTAATAACCGCAAGCTAACTTAGGACTTCACACAGATAAAACAAAAATTGCAATAATATTAGATTTCTTTTATATAATGTGTGTACTTACTTATTTAAGGCGAATTTTGGTGAAGAGGGAGGTATAATAAAAAATACGAAAAAGGAAACACAAAATTTTATTAAATAATATTACACAAAAAAAATTACTTTAAGATAAATAAAAATGATAATAACAAAAGCAAATGTATTAGAAGACTTGCTATGAGAATTTACCAAAGAGAATTCATAATAAATCTAATTTTAAAAATTAAAAACAATAACATCCGCTTTCCTCTTTTTTTCATACTAGAACTCAATATAAAACAAATTTCAAAATGAATTAAAGTTTTTTGTTTTGCTTTCTTTCCCATAAAATAATAAAAATTATTTTAATAAATTTATTTATAATGAAGAAAATACTGAAAATCTAAGATTAACAATTGTGTGTGATATAAAATACAATATTTTATATATAAATTTAAGAGAATTTTTTTATATTAAAAAAGAGAAAAATTTTCTACAAAAGTCTCTTTTTAGGATTTTAATCGGTTTGTTTATAATTTTTGAATATCCGGTTTTATTTCAATTTGAAAAATTTTTTTTTACTATAGACAATTTATATTTATTTTTTATTATAGACAATAAATTTTGAATTACTATCATTCACTTAGCCGTTAAAAATCAAGTTTTGGTTTTTTTCTCTTCAATTCGATTAATTCAAATTTTTTTTTGTAAGCGTCATTTTCTAAATCGGGTTATAGTAATTGGGAGAAAGATAACTAATAACCAGTTTATTACAATTTACAAAATATAAAAAAATATCTATATTTTGAAGGGTGCAAAAGTATCATAGGTACAAGTGGCAAAGGTCATGTGCATTTTTATTGAATATAATTTTTTTATTCATTCAATGTAAATCTTCTGGTCAATGGTCATTTCTATTTGGTCAAATCCTGTATTCAAAAACAAAAAAGAAGGGAAAAAAACAAAGTAAAAACTGGTCTAATTTTCAATTGAAAAATTTTTAAATTAAAAAACAACATTTTTTTCTTATTTGTATCTACTACAGGTTGACCTATAAGATCATGGGACAAAAAATAAAATATAATTTCTATTGTGGAAATTTGTATATTCTTGATCATTTTAATATATATATTGATTAAGCAAAAGGTTTAAATTGCATGTGAACCAAGGTCTCTATAAAAAAAAAAAAAAATAGAAAAATTTGACACAAATTGAATGTTATCCTTTTTTTAAACATTAATTGAAAAATTTTTAAAAATTATTCAGGGACTAAAGTTTACAATTTATATCTATAATATATTTAAAATTAAAGAGTCATCATTTAAAAAAAAAAAAAAAAAAAATAAGGTCACAAAGATCACTAACGGTTACTTTAAAACTACTTAACGAAAAAAAAAAATAATATAAAATTTTGACATTCAGCTCCATATTCACCCATTCTAATTTTTTTTTTTTTTAGTTTTTGTAAAGATACCCAGGGGCAAGGGTACTTCAAAAAAACGCACCCAGCCACTTATAAGAATTTCTTAGATAAAACTTCACATATGATTTGGTAATGTAGGATTAAAAAAGTATAAAACGAGAATAACTACACTGGGATACAAAACTAATAAGGAAATTTACAACTCAACACAAATTGCTAAATTTTAATAATAAAATTAATTTTGAAGTAAAAAGTACAATTCCACTACATATCAACAAGGATATAAAAAATCGAGTTTAAAAATGATGCAGCGCTGTAAAAATACTTTTTATAATATTTTCAAGTCCAATTTGAAAATGAAATAATAAAAAAAAATATGAAAAATACAAATAATTTTTTTTTTTTTTTATTATGACTGACAGATGACGTATAATTTTTTTCCTACAAAAACTTAATATTCAAAAATCTTGAAATAAAAATAATTATTTCAGTACATAATTTTATTATGATTCTCAAATGAATTCATATCCAATTGCATAACTTTATTAGAGTGAAAGTTCAGTTTGAACTTTTTATAAACATACCAAATATCAGTTGTATGTATGTTTGTATAAATCTTGATGAAATCATTTTAAAACTATAGAAATTTTTTGAGAACTATTAATTGAAAATCATACAAAATACAAACAAAATATATATATATTTTCTATAGATACATCATATTATGTATATAGATTATACATATAGAAGATATTTAGTTTTTGATGCAACTACGAAAATATAATAGATAAAAAAATTTATATTACTCTTGAAAATTTTTTGGAAAAATTTTGTATTTCTTACAAAACTATAGAATATTATAGTTATATTCATATATGTATGTAAGTACAAACATATATAAATTTATGTATGTTTGTATTCATATAAAGAAATGAATGAATTTTAAAAAAGATTACTGGGAAAAACAAAATACAAAACACTTTTAAAAAAAATTTTTTTTTTTTTTTGAAATAGTATTTGTTTTAAAAATTTGTGCCAAGTTAGCGCAATTAATCTCTTACACGCTAATTAGCACCATTGGGATTTAGAAAAAGATGATGATGAAAAAAGTTTTCTGTTCTGTTTTTACTTTTTTTTTTTTATCTTTAAATAAAAATTTTTATGGTTTCATAAACAGAATCAACAATATTTTTACTTGTATCTTTTATCTTTTGTTGTTAGTTCATTATATTAGTGGTGTTGGTGGAAACAAATTGGTACTGATACCATAATATAAAACACTTTAACTTAACTATATTTGATCCTTTTTGTGTTCATTATTTTTTTTTTTTTTATTTTGAAGAATGATAAGACAAATTGATGATGAAACTACAGAACGAATATCAAATAAAATATAAAATACTTTTCACTCTATGATTGCTTAAAAAAACTTTTCTTGCTCTTCAGTGTATGGATTTATATACTATACTTTCATACATATGTGTATAAATAGTTGTAGCAAAATTAAAATATTAAAGAGAAATTTATATACAACTGGATAAAAGATTAAATAAAAAAAAAAAAAATGATAATTTTGTTAACTTTTATTTACATTTTTCGGAAGTTACTTACAGATTTTTGATTCTTTAATTTTTTTTTTTTTTAACTTTCTGTGGATTTAAGAATTGGATTTTTATTTCAAACGAATAAAAAAAAGATAAACGGAAAAATAGCATTTTTTTTAATAATTTTTTATTTTATATTATATATTTGAACAGGAGAAATTTATGTTAAATGATTCAATTAATTAATTTAATTGAGTTTATATAAAGATATATATATTTATATATATATATATTATATACATATATATAAAATATATATAAAGAAAAATGTTTGTAAAAATGTGTTAATGAAATATACAAGCAATTAGAATATAATTTTAAATTAAATAGACAACAAAACAAATAATACAGAATAAAAATTAAGTAAATAAAAATCTAAAAAAAAAATTTTTTTTTTTTTTTGGAAAAATTTATAATGATTGAAAAGGACAACAAAAGTTATATTTAAAATATATCTAATAATTTTTTTATGTTTGATATTCTTATAAAATAAAGATTTTAATTTTAATTAATTATTGATTTAATACATAATCTTATGTTAAAAAATAGAATAAGATACGGTTTTATTGATCTTTTAACCGATCAATAGATTAATTAAAGCTATACTACACGATTAAAAATACTGTAAATACAAATGACTCTTTTTCACAAAAATCAACAATGTTAACATTTTCATATAATTTTTCAATTTCCCAATGTATACTGTCTCAATCTGAATTCTAAAAGTCACGTAACGAACAGAAAATAAATATAGAACATTGATGTCTTAACTGTTACTTAACAAATTTTTGTACCAAATTATTATCTATATCAACCAAATTATTATCTATGTTATATATATAAATATGTATGAATAAAGGAGTAGCTATAATTCATGATATAACATATTTCATTTGGTTTTCTTTGTTATTTCCAATATATTAATTAAAATCATTAATTACATCCATTACATGTTTAAAATAATTCTTAATTTCTTTACTTTATATTGATTAAAATATATAAAATAAGAATTTTTTAGCTTAAATTTAAAAAACATGCATATAGCATATAAAAATCCCTTCAGAAAAAAAGAACAATTAATAAACGTAATTTTTGCCAATTATAATTAATTTACATTTAGTATGAGAATTCAGTTCAAGTGATAAAATAAAACGCTAATATTAATAAAAAATATTTTCAATCAACCAAAAAATAATAAAGATTTTGATTGTAAGAGTTTTTATTTTTTAATATATCCTTCAGATACACACACTATTATTATTACTGTTATATTTTTTTTTTTCTTTTTTATTTCAATAAAAAAACAAACTTTTTTTTTTTATGTTGTGTATGTAAATTAAATTGTATTTGAATTGAAACCTCCCCAACAAAATTGATTCCTTTTTTAATTATTTTCCAATTAAAAATAATACCTCAAGTAAAATAATTAAAAAAAAATCATACAATATGAAAATAAAAAATGCTGATCTATCCAGAGTTTTTTTTATAAAATAAATAAAAAAAAAAAGGTAAAATTAATGAAAATATATATTATAAAAAAAAAAATAATATTTTTAATGTTTTATTTTTTCTTGCTGATCCTGTAATTAAACAAATTGATGTACCAGATTTTATATATTGAAAACCTTAGAAATAGTGCATACCTTTAGGGGCAGTGTTATTACATAAGAATTTTAAACAAAATTATAATACATAATGTAAATATGTAATCAATTTAAATAATATATAATTATAAAATATGGTATAAAAAATGAAATATAAAATATGTTATATTTAACATAAAATTTAAATAAAATAAAATTAATTAATATATACCTAATTCATCAATCATCTATTCTCTCATTTATTATATTTAATTTGTTAATTTTTTTTCATTAAATTTAATTCGATTTTTCGATATTTTAATGTATGTATATTTCACTACTTTTTTAGTTTAAATTTTTTAAATTTGTTTTAAAAATATAAACTGTGAAATAAACTTACAAAATATATAAAAGAGGCAAAATGTAAACCAGCGATTTTTAAAAGCGCACATTTCCAAAATATAATACAAACTGTTTAAAATTTGTGATTTGTGACTTGAACCAAAATTTGAAAATTTTATATAAGAAAAAATGTGAAAATAGGACTTTTTTGCAATTTTGAGGCGGTGTAAGTACGGAACCGTATATAACTAAAAAAAACTGTTAACACACGTAAAAATATATTACTGAAGCTTCAATTTTTATATCTTGCCGAAGAACAATTGGTACAGGTGCCTAAGTTACAGGTGTCTATAAATAGCAAATTTTTAATTTTTGAGCCCTAATAACTCTTAAACAGGGGGTGGTACAAAAAACAGAGGGTTTTCACAGGAATACTAATTCTAAAAGTTCTTTCTTTCCTCAAAATTTCAAGTTCCTATCTAAAAGCGTGTCGGAGTTATGAATAAAGAAAAATCATGCAAAATTTGATTTTCACATAACGGTAAATTAAAATGCTAAATTCAAAATTGAATAATTTTGATATTGATTTATAAAGACAGAAAAAAATTCTGTCGAATGGCGTTTTCAAATTGAAAAATTGTTAAACAGAGCATGATATATACGCATTTAAAAATTGGGCTTTTTCAAAGTTTGAGGGAAATAGATGAGGCTACATGAAAAAGTTGTTCTACAACATTAATTTTTTATGAGACCTACCTGGTAAAAAAGTTTTTCCTCTATCTTTAACGGTGTAGAAATTTTGTAAACAGACGGGCGGACGGACAGAATGAAACTAATAGGCACCATTTTCTCAATTTTTTTTTGGAAATGTGCTAAAAACGAAATACTATTATTCTATAATGATGATGCTGCTGATGATGATGAATTATTATTTTAATTAATTTAATTCCAATATATATGAGCGTAAAAAACTTAATTATAATATCCCGCACCACTTATCTTAATCAAAAATCGACAGTATTTTTTTGTTATGATAATATTTGTATTTTTAAATTTAATTATTTAATTTAAGGATTTTCTACATACAGAAAACCAAATTTTTATCATTATTCCAGTCAATTAATTTTTTGGGTATGTTTATTAATACTTAATCAAAAGAGTTTTCATTTATGCACGAGGAACTGAGCAGTCAAATCAAACTTTATCTACAAAAAAATATTTAATGTAGAAATTACATGTATTTCATATATGATTTCTAAACTTTACATCAAAAATTCAAATATTTATTTTAATTGCATAACACCACCACTACAGCTGTTCTATCTATTTTTTTATCTTTTTAATTTTTATTATTTTTGTAATAAGAGAAAAACAAAAAACCATTCTATAATAAAAATCAAATGATAATATACATTTAATTCAATAATCAATCTTCCTAAAATTAATTATAAAATCGATTTTCAATTTATAAACAAAACAAAACTAAACAATTCACATAATATATGGAACAACAATTATAACATTTTATTGTTATTATATGATTTTATCATTTGAATTATTTAAATATCAAATTCAGAAATATATTTATTATTTCTTTTGTACAATACCCCCCAAAAAAAAAACATAGTATTAATCACTTAAAATGCAATAAAATAATTAATACTGCTACGACAAAAATTTTTATCAATATGATTAAAAGGGATATTCATCTAAATTTAATAAATACAAATATGTATGTGTATGAGGTATAAATAATAATTCCCTGGCTATGAAAATATTTTCTATTTTTACAAAAAAAAAAAAAAAAAAAAAATTTAATTTTACCTTCCTCACCCACTTTTTGATTTATAAATTTCACTATATTGCACTTTTAAAATCTACACGGTTTATTTTTGAATAAAATGTTAAATGTCAAATAACTGCTGCTGTCACCTAACTATACTTAACACCCAAAACAAGAACAAAAGAAAAATCAAGTTCGATTGAACATTTTTGTAACCTTTATATTAAATATTCAAAAACAAATAATGAGAGAGAATAAGGAGGAGGGCAAGGGGTGCGGGTTCAACTTTTTTTTTTAACAATTTAAAAACAATTGTGAAGTCCATACCAATTTACTAAGCCCTATATCATTTAAGGATATTTAAAAATTGACATTTTTATTTTTGTATTGTAAAACACATGAGGAGGCTGTTTTCTCTTTGAAAATTCAAAACAAAAAATCCTTATAAATTTATAAAAAAAAAATTGAAAGATATCTGATATTGTTGTTCCAATATTTTTAATTTTTAGTTATAAAAACAAAAAAAAAATACACAAAGGTATGGGATAATATTAATAAATTTCATGAAATGGTAATTTATACATTACACTTAATGAATTTATAATCTCAAAAGCCATCCATACTCACAATTCAAAATAATATCATATACAGAATTTAAATATATCTATATACAAAAATTGTGTAACTATTTTGTAAGCCATTATCCTGGACATACACACATGCAGCAAATGAAAAATATTATTATTTTAAGTCGCCTCCTTTTGAACAGAAATTTTTAAACGGTATGTGCGTTTAAAAAATAAAATAAAGTGAAAAAAAAACTAGAATCATTTATGATAGGGTTTAAAGAGGTCATCACTGAGAGTAGTCGCGCAATAAAAATCATCACATATATATTTTGTTATATATAAAAAATTCAATTTTGCTTTTTATTCCTTTATTTTTGTGTTTGTTTTTTCTGATTTTTGTTTTTTTTTTGTTTTTAAACTGAACAATAGGAATCACAAACTTATGTAAATTCCTTACAGTACTCTAATGCACAATCCAACACAACAAATTAAAATTTAAAAGGAAAGGATTCGAATAAAATAAAAAAACATTTATTAAACATGTATGTACATTCTATTTAAAAAAAAAATACACATATGCTATGTACATATAAATATGTATATAATAAATGTAACCCATAAAATATGAATAAAAGTTATGTGAGAACAATTTCAGAATTTTAAATTCATTTTTGTAATTATTGTTATTAATATATTGTTTGACCGTCAATTACCGATTTAATTTGTCATAAAAAAAGTAAAAATGTAAGTATAAATGTTTAAAATTATATATGTGCATATGTATACAAAAATAAAAGAAAAAAATTAATATTTGCCATTTTTATTACGAAATATGACAGTTTTCATCAAAAATTTCATTTTTGCTTTTTATAAGCCTTCCACTTACACAGGTATATAATATTCAAAAATTTATTCTTAAGCTTATTTTTGAAATTTTACATAAAATAATATTATTATATACGTAGTTAAATATAACTACACAAATACATATGTATGTACATATTAGACATTATTTGGTTCAATACAATTTTGAAATTTAAATATGTAAAATATAAATAAATTAAACACCCAATCACAGTGATGCCAATTAATTTTTACTATTATAATATAAAATATCAATCTTAAATGAAAAACAATATGTAGTTTTATAATTTTTGGTTCAATGATGACTCTTCAAAGTCATTAAAAACTAACATTGTAAAAGTTAAAATATTTATTAATTTCTTAAAAAATTTAAAATATTATTTTTAGCACAATTGGATCCCCCCATCACATTTGTTATAATTTCACAGATAAAACATACATTTTTACATATAGACATGCATGCATATGGTAAATGGTAATAGTTTCTGGGAAATTTAAATAAAATGAATTTAAAAAATATTTTAAATAAAATGTAAAACAAAAAAAAATTTATTTAATTTTTAAAAATAATTTTTTTCCATACCATTGCCAAGGAAGAATTTTGAACAAATTCATTATTTTAAATAAGAAAAATAATTTTATATTCGCTTTACTCTCTCTCTCTTATGCAAATAATATATTTCGCCGCAATATTTAAAAAAAAAAAACCATTCAACAATGAAAACAAAAAATTGCCTATAAAATAAAATAATACAATTTTTGTATAATTGTATCCCTTTTATTCTCTCAAATAGCTCCTTTTTATATTTTTTATTTCCAATATGAATTATGATCTTTTTTTTTTTATTTTTTTTTTTCAATGAAGAAGACCATTACATTGCAACTCAACTACACTTAAAATTCTGATTTCTGAATTTGAAAAAAAAAAATTTACGGCGAATTGCAATCGAATGCAATAAAAAATGTTTTAAAACAAATTTTATAAAGAGAAAGATGATTTGTATATTAAAAATAAAATAGGAGTTATTTTTTATTTATTAATTACTGTATTTAGAGTATAGAGCTGCTCTTTAATTATAATACTTCATAAAAAAAGAAAAACAAAAATAAATTTAAAAACCATATTGTTTAAGGACTACTCTATAACGTTGAATTGAAAATACGAAAAAAAAATATAAATGTAAATTGTAATTTATTTCATTTTGATTTGATTCCTTTTTTTTTTTTGTATGTCCTGTTTTTTTTTTCTGTTATTTTGATTTTGTTTTATTTTTGTCGTTTTTTTTTTTGGGCAATTAAAAAAGTATAAAGCCAGAAAGACAATTTGTTAACCATTCAGTCATAATTTTGATGATAAAGCGTTCGGTTGTTTTCTGTTCTTTTTCTTTTATGTTTTCGCTGTTTTAACGAAATTTTAAAGGATAAAATAATAATTTCACCTGAATTTAAAAAAAGGATTTGTTTAAGTGAGAACATTTTTAATTGCTTAAAAAAATTATAAAGGACGATTATTATTAATTAAATAAAGGACTTTTAAATATAAATTTAAAATATACTGTGATTTATTTATTAATAGTTAAAAAAGTAAAATAAGTAAAATTAATTCTTGTTAATGCTTATAAACTGTATAAAAATAACTGTTAAAGATTGAAACTAAAAATACTTATTAAAGTGAAAAGAAAACAAAAACTATACAAAAATAAAATGTTTACAAATTGGTTAACCAGTCCTTCCACAGCTACTTCAACATCAGTTACACAAACCTCAACAGCATCTGCATCATCTTTTGTTGAGCAATTAGCACCAAATATAATGACAACACCACCAGATATTATATTAGAAGTTGGGCCACCTCCCAGTGTTCGTTTTGTAGCTCATAGTTCATTATTAGCAATGCATAGTGGATATTTACGTTCAGCTATTCGTTTAGATGAAAATAATGCTAATATACATAATACAATAGGTGGAAGTAATTCTATGGAATTACCTCCAATTTATTTAACAAATGTTACACCAGAACAATTCGGACCATTATTAACTTATATGTATACAGGATATTTAGATTTAACTTTAGAAAATATTTTTGGCGTTTTATTGGCAACTCATGTACTTCATATGCCAAGAGCTTTAGAAATTTGCAGGTACATTACAAAGATAAAAAAAAAAAGAAAAATTAGTGAAATGAAAACTTGCCCAATTGTTATTATAATATTTTTTTTAATAACTATTTTTCAGAGCATTTTTAGCACGTTCACAAGCTGAAGGATTTTTAAATGGAAATTATTTAAATCAAATAAATAATAATAATAACTGTGAAATTACGGTAACAAAAAATTCGAACATTATTCGTCCGATACCCAGTAAACCAATCATATCTAATTTAGGTTTTATAGTACCTCCAATGCAACATGTTTCTTTACCCACTACAGATACACCATTTCGTAGTTTAAATACACAAAGTTTAGAAAATTTAACAAAACTATCTAATGAAATTTCTAATCAAAAAATTACTATACAAAAAAATGAAGAATCAAATTCTAGTAATCCTTCTCCAATTGATAATTTAAATCCATTAGAAACAAAAAGAAAATCATCACCAATATCAAAAATTACAACAATTTCTATTTCAAATCAAAATTTAGTACCTACGGCAAATAATCAAACAACAATTTCAAGACGTTCTCCAAAATTAAAACGATCTAGATCTAAAAGTTCTTCAACAACAGATCACACTATGACTAGTGGTAACACAGTTAAATTTTCAATTACTGGACAAAATATTGCAACTACTTCAAATATTCAAAATAATAGTAATAACATAAATTCATCTAGTCAAGAAAATGAAAATAAAGTAATTATAGATGTTGCAAGTTGTGATGGTCCAGTAAGATTTAGAAGAGTACTTAATGATGCATATGGACGTCAACCTGAAAGTGTTCATATACCACCACCACAACATGAACGTAGTCATGAAAGTGTTTCATATTCATTTCATCAACAAATGGCAAAAAATATTAGTCAACATAGACATCAACAACAGCAGCAACACCAACAACAACAATCAGAAGAGTCAGAAAATAGTGAAGATGTTAAAAATAATGCAAATAACACAAATCAACATTGTTCAAATGGTAGTAATACAAGTGCTAATAGTAATGGTGAAACATTTAATTGTGTTTATTGTAAACATACATTTAAATCACAATATTGTTACCAAAAACATGCTAAAAGACATTTAAACCCATTAGCATTAGAACAAGGTGAAGGTATAATTTTAGCACCATCAGCTACAAGTTTTCGTGATCTATTTAAAGATAATAAATCAATTGTTTCAAGTGGAAACGGTGGAAATGTTACAACAGCTACAATTATGAATAATAATAAAAGAGAAACAGCAACTACAACAATATCATCTAAATTAACTGCAAACAATTTTAATAATGATATAAAAGTTTCAGAACCATCATCTAATAATACATCATCATTATCATCAAGTAGTAATAAAAGAGAAGTTCGTCCTTTAGATATGAATGTACAATATTATCCTTGTAAAACATGTGGAAGTAAATTTCCAAGTTATTATTTTGTTCACAAACATAGAAAAATGTGTCATGCAAATGAGGATAATTAAAATTGTAAAAAAAAAATATTTAAAAAATAAAAAGATGTAAATTTTTATTAGTATAAAGTTTTTAATCAAATTTACGAATTATGAAAAACATATCACATAATAGAAATATATAATATTCTTAGAGCACAATGCAACTTTTTAATTTAAAAAAATTAATAGAATTCATAAAAAAAAATATTACAAAATTTTCCATTCATTTATTGATCCTTAATATAGTACAGAAATTACCCAAAATTTTATTCGAAATACTTAATAATAAAATTTACTTTTTGCTAGTTATAAATGAATGATGGACTTGATAAAACTAAAAAACTATAAAGAAGTTTTTTTAGTAATTAAAAAGAAAAATAAATTTAATCTTCCACTACAAAAGGAATATATTAAAATTGTGTTTTTTTAATATCACACTCCTCACTTTAAGATATTAATCGAATTAATCACAAGAGAATATTCTTTAAGGATTAAGTATATAATGATATAAAGATATAATGGTTAACACAACACTAATATGAATTAGTGTAGTATTCGGGGTTGTCTTCAATAAATTACCTCATGTACTAAGGTGTTATATACTACTACATGTTGTAACTATTGTAACGGCTATAGTCACTGTTAGCAAAATAGTAATAATAATAGGCGGATTCATTGTTTCCTTACAGTCCCACTTCCAATTCAATGTTTCCGTATCCATTTCCTATCATTTCCTATCCCTACTCCGTAGCCAATATACTGCGTTCGCAGGTGAGGGTTTCATCCCATTATATTGGCTAAAGGGGGTGGTGGGTTTAGTCAGTAAGAATCTGACACTACCAAAGGGGAAATTCTTGGTGTCTTTGGAAGATTCCCACCTCCCTTAGGAAAAAAAAAATATATATATAATACATAATTAACTTAAATTTAAAGGTTCTAAATGAAAATATTATAGCGTTCTTAGATTAGTGTTCATGTTTTTAATGCTGTTATGATACTTCTTTTTTCTAAAGCTTAATTTAGCAACAGAAGAATGAAACAGATTCATTTTTTCATTTCCTAAGCCAGTGTTGTAAAAGAGAAAACTAGATTGAAAATAAAGTCCACGAAAAGTTGTTGAAGAAAATCAAAAAAAATTGGACTAATATATAAAACAAGTCCCCGAAAAATAAATAAATTTTATTTCTTTTTGGAGTATTTCTTCATTATAAATAAAAAAAATAATTTGTCAGTTTTGCAGCGAATTATAAACAACGGATATTTTTCGAATTTTTTTTTCATATTCATTTTTAAATATCAATCACAAAAGCCAACTACTCGAAAAAAAAGGAAAGAATGCATTAAATATAAGTGCTTATATTTATATATATACATTTTTATTTTCATATTATATATATTTATATGCATATATATTTTCTTAAAATTCGTGGACTTTTTAGTTTTAAAAAAAGTAAGTATGATAATAACAGCATTAAGTTAGCTAATTAGATCCTAAAAAATGCGTACTGTTTAACATATAAAATTTGTTAGAGATTTTAATGTTTATATATTTGAAAAGTTTGTAAACTAAATACCATCCCACCATTTAATTTGTGTAATCCCATTTAATTTTTAATAATGAAGAAAGATATCAGAATTTAATTGAAGACATTAAAAATACAATCAATAATAAAAAAAATAACTTAAAAAGTGTCAATAAAGAAAAGGAACATAGCAATGATTAGATCTAGCCGATTGAAAATCATAACTTTAAATAAGTTAAATTGAATTTTTTCTAAAATTTCCATTTTTATTTTCAATATAGGTAATCTATAAATTAATGATATGTTTTTTTCCTTCTTTTCCTCCTTAAACGCTTTAATCTAACTTTACAAAATCTCTTAGAATTGTAAAGTTAGATTAAAGCGTTAAAAATTGTTAAAAATTGTAAAAAAATACTAAAAAAATAAAATCAAAAGCATCAATAAAATTATGTAAATTTTCAAAATTATATATCTATATATGTATGTATATGTATATAATTATAAATTTATTTTAATAAACCAAAAACAAAGAAAAAAAAATAAAATACTATAAATAAAAATTTAATTAGTAATTAATCAAATTAAAAATACAAAATAAAATAAATACAAATGAAGAAACAAAAACAAATGAACTTTTCAAGTGTTTTAATTACAGAAATCATAAAATTGAATTAAAAAAAAAAAAAAAATATGCAAATATAATTTCAATCCTTATTTTTTTTTTTTTTTTTTTATATAGAAGTTTGAATTTTTTTTTATATAAATATATATATACATATATATATAATATATAAACATAAACATTTATATATATATATTTAATTTTTTTTTTTTTTTAATTGAATTCCCTTAGAGTGGTAAATTTTAAAACGAAAGCAAAAATATAAACAATATTGCGAATTGAATTGCAATGGGAATATAAGTATCTTGATGGATGGTTGGATGGATAGATGGATGAATGCTACTATTTGAATGGAGAGGAATTTTGAAGCATCATAAAATTCCAATAAAATTTTAAATACAAAACTTATTTTAAAAAGAAAAAAAATATATACATATAAGAAACAAAAATAATAATATAATAAAGGAAATAATAAAACGATATAAAATAATTTTATTACTATATTAAAAGATGGAATCAAAACAAGGAAAAAAAAAAAAAAATAAAATAAAAATAAAATAAAAAAAAAAAACAAGAAAAAAATAAAACAAAATCACTTAAATTAATAAAAATATCTATAAAAATTAAAATAATTTTTTTTAAATCGTACAGTTTATATGCAAAAAAAATAAAAAATTAAATAAAAAAATTAAAAAAAACAACTAAATTAGCTGAAACCAATGAAATTTTAGTTCTTTATCTTTTTTAAAGCTTCAAAAATGCCTACAAATTCTCAAATCAAAATTTCACAAAATCTTATTGTTATTTACAAAGAATTCGTACAAGAGTCTATATATGTACTTAGAAAAAAACAATTTTTGTTGAACAGAAATGATTGGATATACCATTGGATAATCATAGAGCGAAATACTTCTAATAAGTCATATGGTGGATAAATATATTCGAAAAATGAAAACTTTTTATTACATATTTTACCCAAGGTTTAAAGAATAAAGATATAATAATATAAGCAACCTTTTTCAAACCTTTTTCATAAGCAAACTATGGATTGTAATATTAAATTGAAATCAATCGAATTAAAACGAGGAAAAATACAGTGTCCTTTGTGTGTCAACCCTTAGATGCCCGTACGAATCCGTTAGTATGGTCATATAGTCTCTCACTCTGCTTAATTATAGTATATTTAATATACTAAGCGGCAAATATATATTAATTTATAGTAAATTTACTACAAAATACCAGATATATATTAATATGCATATTATGTATTCATATATGTATATTATTGTCGCCATACATTGCATTATTTCTTTAAAAATATTTCATTCATAGAAATTTTTTAATAAATAGAACAAAATAAGTATATATCCCGCTATATATGTATTTATATATCAATATTCTTATTATATATCATTCATTCATATCATTCATATACGATATGTAAATAAACATATCATATAAATTCTTCAAGCAACCGTTATATTTTTCATTTATTTGAATTTTGTTGTACTATGTGCATCATCATCCTCAAAAATTTAAAATTATCGAGTAAAAAAAAAATTTAAAAAAAATCGTTAAAGAAATTTATTAGAAAAATTGAGAAAAATCAAGTCACACTTTCGTCAATTTTAAGCTAACCCTATATTATTAAGAAAAGTTAAATAAAAGAAATAACAGAAATAAAAGTATAACGTTGGAACTTTAATTTTTATATATTACTTCAAAAAAATGTGAACAGGTATTTAAAAATAGGAAATTTTCAGTTTTTGAGTCCTTACTGAGCTCCGGGGCGGGAAAGAGTCAATTGAAATGATTCATACTTATTTTCAAAGATCTAACTCCTCTCAAAATTTCTAACTTAAACCGTTTAGAAGATAGAAGGGTTAAAGAATTTTGCAATAATTCAGTTTCGCAACGGTAAATTAAGATACGGTGCACAAGTATATAATTATAATATATATATTTGTAAAGTTCATAAAAGCAGCTATCGTTTGGCATTTTCAGATTGAAGATATACCGTATAGAACTTGTGTTATAACAATTTAAATATACAGCTTTTTCATACTTTGCGGGGCTGTAGGTCCGTAACGGGTAGAGCTACAGAAAAAAGTTGTTCCATAAAATTAAATTTTTTAGGATATCTATCCTTAATTAAAATTTCATAGCTCTAGTTCAAACGATGTAAAACTTTTGAAAAATTTGTATGAGAAATGTGGAGATCAAAAAGTTGTTCGTTCCAAAAAAATATGGAACCTACAAATTGATCCAAAAATATTTCGTATTAATTTCAATACTCAACGGAGAAGCTTTCTTAGTTTTTGGGTTAGCGTGTTGACGGACGGACAAAACTTAATCGACACAGAATTTGATTCTGATCCGATCCATACCTTTGAAGGTATATCTCTATATCTAGCTTGCTTATTTCGAGATGTTACAAACGGAGAAGTAATTTTATTATACCCGATACTTATCTTTATCGGGTATAAAGATAAATACTAAAACACAAAACAAAACTTATGTTTATAAAGTCAATGTTTCAATTAAAATAAAATTTATTGATATTTTATTCCTTTATTTAAAATTTTATTTATATTAAATAGAATTAATTAATTTTCAAAGCACATAGATAATATTATATATTATGTTAAACACTTAAAAAAAAAACAAATAAAATATAGAAACGAAAAAAAAAAGTTATTCATTAAGTATTAAAATATTCAGAAAATAAATTTTCAATTTTTTTTTTTTTTTTTGTTTAATTTTTATGAGTGAAAAACTTTAATCAGCTCCAAATGCATATTTTTTTTTGTTTTGTTTTTTGTAATTTCAAAAAATTTAAAGAAAAAAAATATATTATAAAATTACCAAAAATCTTTCGAAAAATTTAAAAAGTTTACATTAATCTTGCTTAATCTTATGTTGCAAGGTTTAAAATTTTATTAGATTATAGTTAAGAGTTATCATTGTAACTTCTATCTAAAATTAATATGTAGTAATCCACATTAGTAACACTTGTAAATGACTTTCAGTAAATTGTATAGTAGTTCACTAAATCAATAATATAACTGATGCTTGTATATTAAGCAAATATAATTAGCTACATATTAAGAGAAAGAAGACCTATACTATAAGAGCTACATATTAAGAGAAAGAAGACCTATCATATATATCCGAAATTCTAAGTTTGATAAAAAAAAAAACCACCATAGAAATATAGAATATAATAAAAGCAAAGTGATCTATATTTTACCTTAATAGATTTTGATGAGAACGAACAATAAAAGGTTAAGGCTTGTAAACGCTTAAAGAACTATAAATCGCTGAATTTTCAATTTTTTTTTTAATTATTGCAATTTATATATGTTGTCTTTTTTTTATATGAATATTTAAAATAAAAAATCCTTTTAATTAACCTGTTTTTTTTTCCATCATATGTACATGTATACAATATGTATGTATACAAATTATAAAAATATTTAAAAAAGATATTTTACCTTCGTGATTTTCACTTTTACGCAGATTTCCAATATTTATTTTTACCCCATTTTTTTACCAATAAATATTTTTTTGTGGCGCATCATTTCAGAAAATGAGTTTACCAAATCAGAAATGTTTTTGGTAAACTCATTTTCATATAATTTATATACTTTTTTTATCTCCACAAGTTCTTTCTTTTTTCCCTCTCTATTCAGTTTTTGTTTTCGGAATCTCATAATAAAATAAAATAAAAATATTCTTAACAGTGTTATTAGAGTGTTGCCATTGCCAATATAGATTACTGTAATTTATCGTTAAATATACAGCTACTGTAAGCAATATTTTAGCAGACAACCAGAAACTACAAGGTATCCTACAACATTTGCAACAAAAGTTTAAAAAATATAAAACCAGGAAATTATATTCGTCTTTAAAAAATTCACTAAAATTCATTTTTAGATTTGAAATGTAAATTTTTGCATTTGGGTAACACTTTCATTTTTTATTTTATGTTGTTATTAATATTAATTTCCACAAGTACTAAAAAAGAAAAACGAAAACAAAATGAAGGAAGTGGGTAAAAGAAAAAAAATTGTTTAATATAATATAAATAGGTATATATAATATATATTGGTTATATATATATATACAGGATGATTCATTAATGAGTGCATTGGCATACGCCACTGCCTAGAGGGAATAATATATGGACAAAACTTTTATATGCGGACACAATTATTGTGGGCTCAACAATTTTGGAGCTCTATGAAAATTTAAAGGAGATTGGATACAATTTTTCCTCTTTTGATTAAAATACCCATAACTTTCTGTTACGAACAAGATTAAAGACTTCTGTAAAATATTTTTAAAAGTATTATTAATAGATTAATTAAAAAGAAAAATAAACATTACAATATCTTAATTTTGAGAAGCTTATTTTTGGTTTATCGGTACACCAAATTAAAGCTAGAGAAAAAAGTAATTTGAATATTTCAACATCTAAAAAAATTTTCATATAATGTTACAAAGAAAAATGGCATTTTCTTCTATTCAAAAACTTTTAAAAGAAATTGTTAGATAAGCTCGTTAATCATACTTTTAAAAATATTCTACAGAATGTTTTAATCTTGTTCGTAACAGGTGTTGTTATGGGTAAAAATGTATCAAATCTTCTTTAAAGCCCTACAGCTCCAAAATTGTTGGCAACACAATTGTACCCCCATACAAAAATGTTGTCTATACATTATCCGTGCACTGTGGTATAAGTTAAAGCACTACTCATTAATGAATCATCCTATATACATATATATGTATAAGGCGTATCGGGAAGTTAGTTGGTACATTTATAAAGAATAAAAACAACATAAAAATAAACTTTTTTTCTACATTCTGATTTACCATACCCTAGAGGTTTGCATAAAAAAAAAACTCAGCTTTTTTTTAACTCTTGCGTCTTTTTTTTTTTTTCTTTAAAAATAATGTTAAAAAAAAAAAAAAAAAACACAAATCAGTGAAAAGATGGAAGGATAAAGAGGAGATGAAAAACGAAAAAAATAAAAAATAAAACATTTATATCTATGTAATCTTTTTTTTATGACCTGACCAGTTAATTAATAAAATCAAACAATATATATACATATATAATAAATAAAAGTATAAAAAAATATTTAATTGTACAAAATTATTTATGATTGAAGGATGTAAGAATTTTTATTAAAAAGAACTTAGGAGCAAATTATATTTAAATGAAAATTCGTTCAATAAATTCATGATTTTATTCTAAAAACTAAGAAAAAAGACATCTTCGATAAGATTTTATTTTTTTAAATTTGATTTTAAGGTAAAAGAGTATATAATTTAATAATTATATAATATATAATTTAAGAACTTGGAATTTGTTATTTTCTTAAAAATTTCCAAAAGTTAAAATTGATTACAAATTAAAGGCTGGAAACATTATGAAACTTACATTAAAGAAGGATAAGTTAACCTAGGTATATTTTAACTAGGTACACTTTGAAGGACAACTAAGTTCGATTTCCAATTAAAAATCATTCAATTATTAATGAAATAGAATTAAATCCATATAAAATTAGGTCTAAAAGCAGAACACTTATACAATTAAAATTGTTTTTTCTACTTTTGAAGCATATTAAACATTATTTTCAAAATAATTTTTGTTTTTTTTTTTTTACAATAAATCCATATACATTACATCATATATATATACCATATACATATATGTATACGTATGCAATATAATAAAAAATTTAGAAGTGTTAATTTATTTAAATTTAATTAAATGAAAATACTGATTATATTTTCATTAAATTTGTTAATTCAATTGTATAACCTCTAGATAAAATTTTATTTCCATAGAATATACAATTTTCATAATAAATTTATAAAAAAAAAAAAAAAAGACCATTTATAAATAAAAAATAAATATTTTAATATTTTATGTAATTCAAAAATAAAAAAATCCCATATAATGAATTAACACAAATTAATATAAAAGTAAATAAATAATTATAAAAAAGTATATCTATATACTATTTAATTTAAAAAAAAAATTTTTTTTTTTTTTAATATTTAATCAGAAAAACAATACAATATGAATTATAATCAGAATATTTAATTTAAATTAAATTTTTATTAAATTGTAAAACAAAAAAACAAAAAAAAAAAAATAACAATTAAAGCACTTACCTTTTACTTCTGTAACACTACTATCGATATCTCCATCATTTGTTGAAATGGCAGGATTCGAAGAAGCGTCTGAATCTAGACGTTTCTTTTTTGCTTCACTATTTTTATTAAAAATTAAAAAAAAAAAAGATATTTGTAAAATTAGTAAACGTACTAAAAAAAAAAATTAAATATATAAATAATTGTCATAATATTAAAAATATTTTTATTAAATTTTTGTATAATTTCTCTGCGTATTTTAAAAAGAATGAATAAATAAATATAATTATCTTAAAACCTAATTAATTATACAAAATCATCTGAACCAAAATCGTTGAACATAAATAAGTCAATGAAATAAGCAAATTTAGACTATACAATGCAAAAAAATTAAATGCGTGAAGGATACAAGGCTCACTAACGCCAAACACATTTAGTATCGAAAAACACAACAAATGTATTAAATCTCAAATAATTCCGCTCGCTACATTATATTTATACAAATGTCAGACGAACAAACTACTTAAATTTGATATTTTCGGACAAAATATTTTAGAAAAATATTTAGAAGAGATTGCTGAATGATATAAAAAATGACCACGAGAAGATGAATATCGAAAAGAATAAGCTAAGAATAGAGAAAAATAGAAATACAATGGTTTCCATATCATAACACATATTATATAATAAACTATAGAACTGTTAAAAAAGAAAAAATATAAGAGATATATATAGGAAAAATCATACATACATACAAAATTTACAAAACAATTCAATTTATTCATATTTCTAATAATAAATATATACTAAGCATAAAAATTTAAATCTTTTTTTTTATTTAACTATAAAATGTTTATTCCTATATCCTTACTTACTGCATATACTACAAATGAGCATTTAAAACATTACTATCCATTGTTAACTGATATATTCTAAAACTAATTAATTCAAAAATAATATAATATGATATGAGTTAAAACTTATAATAACAACCCAATATAAAATCAAATAAAAAAAAATTTTGCGTTTTTTTAATAATTTAATACTTTCACGAATATGGTATGGTACAGTAATATTTAATAAAAAAAAAAATTTTTTTACATACTGATACCACAAAAACAAAGAAAGATTTTCTCCCCTAAAATCTAATCTGATAAGTATTTTCATCAATATTTGTACAAGAATTATAAATAAAAAGAAAAAAATTATTTTTTTCAATAAAAATTAAATTAAAATAACTTTTAATAAATTCAAAATTACATTTGCAAAAATTTTAAAAGTTTAAAATATCTGAACACAAATATACATATATTATTATATATATATGCGTAAAGGATATTTTATTAAAAATCAAATATAAAAATTAAGCTGTTGAAAGTAATAATAAGAATAAAATAATATTAAATTAGTTATACTGAAAGAAAAATCATTAAAAATCAATAAACAAACATTAAACTGAAACTCATAAACGAAAAAAAAAAATAATGCAGTAAAGCGAACAAATAACTCTATGCAGAAGAGCATTTTCGCTCTTAACCAGATAAAAACCAAAAAAACAAAATTGAGTAATAATAATCTAAGCTTTTACTTCAAATTACCTTCACAAAAACAAAATAATTTTTAAATCTAAACTCAATTCAAATCTCTTCTAACAAAAAACCAAAAAAAAAAAATTATTAATATTTGTCTCACATGGGATCGTCACATATTATTTTTTGTTAAACGATTTTTTGCCCACATACGTCAAATGAGAAATTTGTGGAATGATCTTTTTATGAAACGATTTTTTACGAAAGATTTTTAGATTTTTGCAATATGTCATAATATTAAAAAGGATATTATATGTTTTACACACCGTACCATGTACACGTACCTCTAAGTAAATGCAAATTGAAAACGAAATATTATAATGTTTAAAACTTACATTAATTATAGTCCATTGAGTGAGACCATAGACTTTTTAAGAAATTTGTAATTGTTTTTTTCAATATACATAGATAAAAGGCACTGTTATCCATATTACGTCCAAAACAATATAAAAGAAAATATTTTTTGAAAAAAAAAAAAAAAAAAAAATTCTTAAAAGATAATTCAAAACTCTACTTTATATTTTTCAAATTTGATAAATAATTCAATAACAATAATCAATAACAGCTAACTTAAACAGTTCATTAATAAAAGAAACTCTTTCCTTACAACTTAATATTCATCATATTTTAATCTAACCTAATAAGCTTTTTCATATAATATTTGTTTTTTTTTTTTCAATATTTTCAGCGTGATTTGTATACTTCTACTTGTAAATTTTTTGAATTTTTACTAATTTTAGGCAAAAAATATATTTCTTCTTACCAACTACTCCTACAAAAAAAATTAAAATTTTGAAAAATTAAATTTCGTAAAAAATTGTGAAAATTCATTGTAGATTGGTCTAAATATATTTAAAGTATTTTTAGCACATTTTCAAAAAAAAATTAAAAAAATGTGCCTATTCGTTTCACTCTGTCCGTTTGTCTGTTTATAAAACTTCTATACCGTTAAAGACAGAGCAATGAAATTTTGGCGTGGGTAGGGTCTCATAAAAAAAATTAAGAACAACTTTTTTATGTAGCCATACATCCATCCATTTCGAAGCTACAGCCCCTCAAACTTTGAATAAAACACTACTTTTAAATGTGTATATCTTAAGTTCTGCTTAACATTTTCTCAATTTAAAAACGCCATTCGACAAGATGTTTTTTTACTTTTATCAATATATTTAAAATGTTTAAATTTACCTTCGAATGGATTATTTTGGTTTTCAAATAGTCTAATTTTAAAATAAATAATTTTTAATTTAGTTTATAATACTTTTTTTTATTTGATTTTCACGATAAGAAAGAAAATTTCAATTTTTTTCGTCATCTTTTTGCTTTTACATTTATAATTTAATGCGAATCCAAACAGATTACAGTCAAGTATAATCAAACAGTTTTGTAAAACAAATGATTCCAGAAACTGAAGTTTAGTCCAATATGAGTAATAAATGACTTAGTTGAAAAAAAATATAGACAAATATATACACGTTAAATTATAGATTACAAACTTTTCAGAATATTTTTTAATGATATTTGGGTGGTTATTTTGTCTAGTCGAATGACATATAAACATAATTTAAGAGCTAACAATATGTTTCTTGTTAATATTCCTAGTTTTTAAAAAACTTATCATAAAACAGTATCATAGCATCAAAACTATTTAATGCTCTTCCTGAAGTTCTAAGATCTGTAAGAGCCCACAAACCTATAAGCCCAAGCTTAATTAAGAGATTAAATTATGGATGTCTAATTTTAATTATATATTTATAAGTACAAATTGATAATATTCTAACGTAACTTTTGCTAAAATTTTACGTACTTTCTTATATATGATTACTACAACTATTTGATTTTATATTTGTAGGCTTAATTTTGTTTTGCACTGTAACATATTATGATTTATGTATAGTTTAATTAGATGTTAATTGCTGATTAGTTGATATAATAATTCTGATTATAACTGCATTCTAAATATGAATGTGTACTATGTCAATAATGTTTGATGAAGTTAGAATAAGGGAAAAGATAAAAAGATCATCAGTTTAAATAAACGTGTTGAATTGAAAAAAGAAGTATTTTTATTAAAAATTAAGAAACATATTTTACATATTATATCTTTCTTTTGATTTTTGATTTATTTTATTTTTTTTTTTGTTTTTTTGGTTTTAAACATAATTTACATCTATAATAACAAAACCCCACATCATTGTTTTTACCTTGGTTTACATTTGGATCTTGAAGCTTATGTAGTAAAATTGGGTTCATAACAAAATTACGATTTTTACTATTCAGATGGTTCAAAATTCAGACAAATTCAATTTATTGGGAAAAATTAAAATTCAGGAAAAACAAATCAGAGAATTCATTAGAATTCAGAATTTTTACTTTTTTAAACATTTAATTAAAGGATAACCCGTTACGGAAAAAAAATATCCTGAGCGTAAAATCCTAAAAAAAAAAATCTAGAATTTCGAAAAATACCGAATTTAAATTTAGTGCGAAAAATGGCGAATTCTTTGATGTTGAAATATGTATGTAAAAAATAATTCATTTCTCTGCATTTAATTTTAAATTCTCTGCATTTTAAAAATTTCAAATTTTGATTTATCTGAATTTAGATTGTCCGAATGATGATTATCTAAATTTTAAATTTCTGAATATCATAATAAACCCAGTAAAACACCATTAAGATGTATTCCGATTCTAAATTATAGATTACCAGTAATTACAGAATGCTATAAAGTTGTATTTATCTTAAAGTAATAAAAGATAAAGGACGATAATAAAAGATAAGTTTTAATTTCTTTTTTGCTAAAGTTAAAATCGAAATCTAAATTTGAAATAAAGCTTTCCTAAAGTTAAAATAAAGTTAATTAACTCATCAATAGAATAGAGTGATCGAAGATAAATTCGTAGGTAATTGTAAATAATTTTTAGTTCAGGATTAAGAAAGTTGAGATATAATTAGTATGAGTAATATGGACAGAAAGGATTTGTTAAACTGAAGCCTAGTCATTTTACAATTATGTAAATACAAATAGTTTTCTTTTTAAACAACGCGTCAGAATCAACGTTATATATTTTGTTTCATAAATTTTCAAAAAATAACACTTAGGTACATTTTTTACAAAAAATTATAAATATAATTTAATCTGAATTAAGTATTTTAGTTTGGTAGAACTTTTTAATATTTCACAACATTCTACTATAGATTGCTACCTAAGTAGCAATTCGGTCACAAAAGTAGATACATCTGCACACATTTTTTAAAAAAGCGGAAACATATCGACACCGTTTCTAAACTATATTTATATTTCTAAACTAGACACATATGCGGTAATTGTTAAAATGTAGTAACATTATTACGAGAACCTTAGCAAATAGCAACATTTATTCGCAACATTTTGTCGACATAATTGGTCGTTTTTACCACACAAAATGTGGTAATTTGTAGTCAGTCACATTACAGAATAAAGCTATAAACTTTTACATTTGACACTTTCATATGAAATGTGTACACTTTGTCGCCATTTAGTCGCTACATTGTCGCCATGTATACACTGCGATTAAATTTGTTACTGTGTGAACTGTGAACACAACGTGTTTATTATGTGTGGCAACTGCGACCACATTTTGTCACTTGGGTATATCGCGAATGCTAAAAGAGAGCTCACTGTCTGAGCTTTTTCATAAAAATGTTAATAAACTAACACTAAAAGCCAGACTTTACGCGAGCATGAATATCGATGATGGTCAAAACATGAATAGCGTAAATCAATAACGTAGTTTGTTTAGCATCAAATTACGAATAGAATATGTATGATATGTTTAGGTCTTGGTTCAATCAATAAACCTTCTTTTATTTATTTGTTTGCTTAAACATTGATTCAATCTAGACATGTTGGAAGTTGAACCAACAAGTAACTTAAGTTTCGTTTAAATCCATGACTTAAATAATTTCACCTACATAAATTACTTTGATCCACTCTTGACATAGATCAAAGTTGCGAATTATATACGTTTACATTACGTAAATTCCTTGTTCGGTTCTAGTTGTAGTATTAGAAGTAGTAGCAGTAGTAACTTTTATTAATAACTTGTAAAATACTAACTCTTGTAAATGATAACATATTTGTTTCTTTAAATAGTTCATTAAATGAACAATTTAACTGATGCTTGGATTAGGCAAATGTCTGTTACAAAATTAAATTTTTGTAATTTTTTATTTAGTTAAAAACTTCATAACAATACAATGAAGTTTTTAATTAATGAACAATTTGATGCTTAAACGTATCCCATACTAAGTAAGTTTATTTAAATTACAATAAACAGTACAATAACCATTTCAATCAATTTTAAATTTGAATAATTAGAATCGGGTAAAATTTAAATGATTAAAAAAATTACCCTGAGCATTAAATTAAATATTTTTTTTTTTGCATTCAAATATTTTAGTTGAGCATTATAACGGATAAATGTCCATTCAAATTAAGTGTATAAAGCAATAGTTTTATAAACGTATAACCAAAAGTTGTCAACTTTAATCAAATTTTGGTGGAAACAGGTTTTTTTACAATAGTTAGAACTATAGAATTATAATTTTGTTAAAATATGTATGTGAAAAATACAACTTCAATGCTTTGTTGTTGAATACGAGTACAATATATTTAACATAATAATTGGGAGAGATTTTATAGTTCTGGCGAGTTGTACTTACATTGTAAAAAAGTTTTTAAACCGCCTTTAAATTTAAAATTTGAAACAATAGCAATACGTTGTAAAATAAATAGAAAGTTTTTTTTTACACTTCGGAACGTAATTTTTGATTTTTAAAATTGACATTTTATTGGTAAAGTTGAAATTTCGAATTTTTTTTATTTGAAAGATTTTTTAAATTTTGCTAAAAATGAACATGTTTGAACGCTTTGTGAATCAAAAAACAACTTGTGTTATTTAAAATATATTATACAAAAGTTAATATTGAGAAAAAGAAGAAGACTTTGTATCGCACATGATTATCAAAAAAAAATTTAAATTAGATCAATTCCGAAAGTTTCAAATTTTTCTATTATAATTCTGTGTTACATTACATAACTCCAACTTTTGACTTTTTATGCAAAAATTTAATGCAAAATATGGCAAAAGAAAGTATTTTGATATTTTATTTTTAAAATGGCATGTGTGGTAACCCCTATTGTAAAAATTTATAGAAAAGCATCCAAAATTTTTTGAATACACGAAATATTTTTTTCTAACTCATTTTATACTATTCGGGACGCATGACATTGTAAAATATTTTTGACGTACGTACATTGTAAAATTTTGCAGTTTTTTTACAATATGGAACTCACGGTTGGTTACAAAACAGGGGTTACATGAATCCATGCTTTTTACAGAATCATGAAATATATGTATACATATATAATGTGTATATGGAGATTCTGAGTTAAAAAAAAAATTTGGTAGATGGATACAAAATCAGAGTTTTAATAATTTGTTTAACAGGGATTTGAGGATGATAGCCTCCATTATTTAAAATATTTTGTTCTTGAAATATTTATCTAAGTAATAAAAAATTACTTATTTTAATGTTCAAATTAGTTTTTCTAATGCACAAAAATCCTCTTTTAGGTACCCTCCAATTTAATATTTTCCAATACTAAATTTTTCATTTTACGTATTATCATAGATATGATGATGAAATATTTCTAAGGCACATTTTTTTTAAATAATGCTCAGTTAAATCGCCATAAACCCATAAGAAAATAAATCATAAGTAGGTATTTAGAAAACAACAAAGAAATTTAAAGAACTATTGTTTCCACAATAATTTGTTTTTTTTTTTTTTGAAATTAACATTTTTACTTACGTATAAAATGAAAATATTAGTACTTTTACTGGTAATCAAATTAAAATGTTGTTCTTAAAAATCTATTAAAAAAATTCTCGAAAGTTGATATTCTTGATTTTTTGGAATAACCGAGATGAAAATTATAAACAACCCAAATTTAAATTACTTTTCAAATGAAATTGGAATTTGGAAGAGTCTAAATTTTTTTGCAATTGAAGTAGTAATTTCAAAAAACATACAAATTCAGATCAGATTTTCTTTATAATCCTTATTGCACTTTCTGAAATAATGTTAAAAAAGTAATGGTGGATTTCTTATTTTTTATGCGCCTTTTCAGAATCTAATTTTTATAATTCAATTTTTATTTTGTGCAATTTTTTAAAAAAACAAGTTTTTTTTACAGTGCCTTACTGGCCTTAGAAGGACAGCTCCGTTTATTTCACGTTTATTAAAATAACCAGAAATGTGATGTCAAAATATACTCACACACTTTCCTTCATTTCTCTTCTAAAAATACTTTGTAAAAAATTAATTTTTGTTACAACTACAGAAGGACTGCAACTATTAATTTTATATATCTATTCATTTCTATAACTTACATAAAAACATGAATAAATTCTGTATATTAATTTAAATAAATTTTATTTAAAATTGAAACGAATATGTTATTTTGTTTTTTATTGATGAAAAACGTGAGCTAACGCGTCAGTAATGTAAAAATAAATTATATTTCTGACGAAACGTTAAATTGTTTGGTTGTTTTTTAGTTTGTACACATTTTTACTCGATTTTAGAAGTTTTCGCCAACCACATTTTCAGTTCCCTTTTTGTAAATATGTTTGATGATAAATGACTTTGTTCAATTAAACTAAGAACGAAAACTGAGCATCTGGATACCCTTACAAACTTAAAGCATTTAAAGTTACCAAAATTTATACAAATTAATAGACTTTTATAAAATTAATAAATCTTATGCAAATTTAACTGTAAATAGTTTTAACTATCAAGGTTTTCGTTCTCTTATTTCTTATAAACTACTATGTATAGTAGTTGTACTGCCCATAATCATAAAAATTCCATAAGTAATCAATTATTTTGTTATTTTGTAATCAATACTTATTCCTTCTTTTAACAAAAACAAATAAAAATAAACCGAACAATATTTTCCAATGACCATTGGATAAGAACGAATATGAAAATTAGTTAAAAATCCTCATATTATTATTAATTTGATTTGCGCGTTATGATTTCTAGTTTTCAATTGAAATTCAGACACTTAATTCCGAAAGTTTTTAAAAAACAAATAAACAAGTAAAATTATAATCGTACAAATACACTCTTTTGATAAAAGAAAATTTCATTTGAACAAAATATGAAAATATATTTAAAAATGTGTTTTCTATGATTTCATCAATTTAAAATGATTTGAAAGATAATTTCTTCCAAATTTTTTTTTTTCCTTTTCTATTAATTCTGATAATTGGAAAACACCACAAAAGTAAACTACAACGCTATAACCATTATCATATAATCATGTGTAAATGATTATCTAATCAAATCACAATTTTCATCTCATTATAAAATGAATTTTATCGTTGGTTGAACTGAAGAAGGATGGATAAATATTTTTTAATATTTGAGCATATGATTTGATAGTATAAGAATACCAGAATTAGCGATCTAAATACATACATATGTATGTACATAAATAGTTAGAATGGATACAATTCAATCATTATTTATATATAACTTTAAGTCTTACACGATTCATTTATACGTTTTCAAAAAATATTTATTTAGAAAATAATTTTTATTTCAAAGAAAAATAAACTTAAAAATTCAACTTACCTAACATCTGAGTTATCACTACCGTCGATAATATCCGACAATTTAGTTTTAATACCAGTATTACTATTTAATTGATTTTTACTATTATTACTATTACTAGTATTATTACTATCATCAATTATTGAAGTTATATCTTTTATATCCTTTTTACTGCTATTATTATTACTATTATCATTAGATAATAATGATGATGCTGGTGCTATAACAGAATTATTATTAGCAGCAGCAGCAGCTATCACAATTTCAGTTTTAATGCCATTAGGAGTATTAACAGAATGTTGTTGTTGTTGTTGTTGTGGCTGTTGTAGATGTTGAATTGTCGTATTTGTATTATTACTATTTAAATTATTTGTAGTTGCTTCGGCAAGTGAAGTAACTACAGTGATATTATTGTTACTACTATTATTATTCTTACTATTTAAATTTATGTAACTATTATTATTTATATTATTACTATTATTATTATTATTATTAATATTACTAAAAGCTGAGCCAACAGTTGTTATTGTTGAACTATTACCACTATTACTACCAATACTACCACCACCAGTTGCAACATTTGTTGATGTTGTTATTGTTGTTGTTGATGTTGTACTATTACAACTTCCTAATGCAGATGTTATATTTGAAGATGTATGAGTTGTTACATCTCCACTTCCACCGCAAGATATTGTTAATCCAGATGTAGATACTGGACTATTATTATTTAACGAACGTCCTTTGCTAGTTGCTGTTGTTATTGTTGTTGATGTAGTTGTTGTTGTTGTTGCATCATCAATTAAAATTGTTTCAGAATTTTGAATTGTTGCTTGAAGCGAATTCACAGCCGATATATTAGTAACAACATTACAATCATTTGACAATGATGATGATGTTGTTGTAGTTGTTGACAATAATAATAAAGACGAAGACGATGATGTTGTTATACTACTATTTGTTCCATTTGCTATTGTATTATTAGTACTATTACTATTATTACTAGAAGAATTTGTAGGAGTGGTGGTTGTATTCGGTAAGCCTTTTCCTATACAATTTAATGTGGACTGCGGCGAATTGGTTGTAATACTTGCTACTTTAGATGTATTTGTTGTTGAAGTTATTAAATTAGATTTATCATCCTTATCATTATTACCTTTAATTAAAATTGTTGAAAAATAAATATAATACAATTAAAGTTTAGCATATTTAATATTTAGAAAAATATATATACATACCTAAATTCGATTGTCCTAATTCAGTTGAATTTATTGCTGTTATTCCAGCACCTATTGATTCATTTACTAATTTAATTGTTGTATTGCATCCTGAATTATCAATCGTTTCACTTTCACCAATCACTGAAGTTGATGTATTATTACTAGGTGATTTTGAATTTATCCCAGAACTATTAGCAATTGTATTAACCGATATTGCACCAGAAGTAATAATATTATTTGTTGCAGATTGTGAAACTGTACTACTTGACGCACTGGTACTTCCACCACTACTATTTCCACTAGTGTTACTACTATTACTATTTGTTGTACTAGTGGCTGTTGTCGTTGATTGTGCGGTACGATCACGACCGCCAGTCTTTTGTTGTTGCTCACGTTGTAATCGTGTTGTTACGCCAGTTGTTAATGAATCAACAATACATTGTGGTACTTGTTGTTGGCCAGTCTTTTGTGGATTACGTGAGCTTCGTGTTCTTTGACGTGATTTTCTTAACAACTGTTTATAATTCTCCGTCTTTTTACTGAGGTAGTAATAACGAACACAATCCTGTGCTGACTTACGATCTAAGCTTGCCGCTATAACACCAAAATTTTTAGGATGCTGTAAAAATTTTTCTTTAAAAATTTCCTTTTCTCCAGTTGTCCACACATTAACATTTTGTCGATCTTTATATTCATTTACCATATCAGCCATTGCCCCATTTTCATTATGATAAACAAAACGTCGTTCTCGAGCATCTAACATTAAAGGTGGTATCACAGCATACGAACGCATTTTCTTCTCTTCAATTGCCTGCTCTTGAAGGCCATCCATTATTTCTTCTAAATCAGCTTCAGATTTTATTCTAGATCCAACACGATTAAATCTTTCTTTATCTTCGCGTTGCTTTCTAAGTTCTGTAAAAACTTTTTCAAAGAACTCTCGATTTTTTGCTTCTTTACCTTTTCTTTTAGCACTATTCTCGGCTTTTTCGACACGTTTTTGCCATTCTTGTGTCATTTGAGTGTATTTTTCAATTAAAGCTGAATTTTTTGCAACTTTTTCTTGTCGAATTTTCTTAATATGCAAAAGTAAATGATTTTTAAATAATTCATGACGTTTCTTTTGCTCTTCAATAGTTTCGACATCAGATGGTTGATTGTAAAGTGGCAATACAGTCGGTGGACCCAGCTTATCAAAAGTGGAATGTACATCTTCAGCACGTTTTTTATTTTCAGCATAACATTTAGAGGCTAAACTACGATGTTTCGGTTGAATAATTTGAGTTTCTTCGGTTTTTGCGCATAATTTTTGAGAAGAAGCTTGCTCTAGCTTCTCAGCTTTCTTTTTTAACATTGCCATAGTTTTTTCTGTTTCATTAATTTCCATATCAACCTTATTAATTTGTAACAACAGCTCATCTTTTGCAGTTCGACGTTCTTCTACTGGGTCATTGGGCAGTGTAGGTGAGATCGCTTCAACTTGAGGATGATAAGCTTCTGTTGTTGATGGTCTATGTTCCCTTGTATCTACTTTTAATTGCTGAGTTGGTGGAGCTGTTGATGAAGTTGCTGTTTGAACTATGGGCGCTACAATAGCTACAGGCTGTTGGGATCCAACTAAATTAGGAGCTGTATTGGTTGAAACATTAAGAATCGCCGCTCCTGTAGACACTATTGATGGCAAGTGATTTGATGCACTAAGTTGTTGCTGTGCTGTTTGTAATTGTTGAACTTGCTGGTGAGGATGTGACTGTTGTTGTTGTTGCTGTGCTTGTTCTTGAACTCCAACATTAACACCAACGCCAATACCCAGACGCATTTTTTTATATGGTCCACCGGGATCAGGTGCTTGTTGGCTAATTTGTTGTGGTGGCTGTCGTACAGCAGCAACAGCTGCATTAGATAAATATTCATTTGGGTGTGTTGGTATGAGTGATATTCTTTGCCCTCCACGACCTGTAAGCATTTGTGACTGTTGTGTTGAATGTTGTTGCTGTTGTAGATGATGCTGTTGTTGGGCCTGTTGAACCAAATTATCCATCGTATTGGCGGGTCCAACTGATACAATAGGCAGGCTACTAGATACAATAACTTGGCTACCTGCTGCTGCAACAGCTGCTGCCGCCGCTCTATGATACTCTGGAGCTTGACTTGAAATTGGAGGTATTCGAGCATATGAGTTTTCTCTATATTGTTGAATTGGTCCGGGACCACTACCAGTCGGTCCACCATGTGAACCAATGGAACCTCCTCCACCGCCACCAATGTAAGCATATCGATGTATTGGTGGTGCTTCTCGTACTGCAGTAACATCTGCAAATCTAGGATAAGTATTTGCTGCTCCAGGACCTGGTCTAGGTGGTGATAAAGGACTAGCTGCCGATCTAGATTGTTGAGGTAATGCTCCAATTCCTCCTTTTGAATAAGACTGAGGTGTATCCACTGGCCTAAAAATACAAAAAAAAAAGCAAATGTTAACAACTAACGTTTATTTGTTTAATGTAAGATTTAAAGAATTTTATGAGGTACAAATACCAAATGCATTCAGGTATGTAAATGTTTTGTAATCAAGAGAAAATTTAAAATTATGTTTTTACCTTATGTAAGCCTAAGTAAATTTATTTTATATAATTTTTAAAATAATATTAAAATAAAATCTATTTTTTGTCTTTACTTAAATAGTAAATTATAATTTTAAATAGGTACCTAAATAAGAAGTAACACAAAATAAGAAAAATGTTTATACTTATTAAAAGAAAATATATTTCGTTCGGTCAAAGACAATATATGTACATAGAATAATCTTTAACTACCAAAATAAAATCAAAGTAATTAAAACAAAATTTTAAAAAAGAAATTAGCTTTTCCTTAAATTCCTTAAATTCTAATCTTAACGCCGAACATTTCCGCCAATTTGTTTCAATAATTCCTTCAGTTCAGTTATTTCCTCCCTCATTTTTTTAAATTCAGATCTAAAATTAAAATTAAGAATTAATTATTGAAATTCGTATTAATAAAGTTTTACTTTTCTTGTTCTGTAAAGACAGGTTGCCGGATAAGTGTAGCAGGCGAACCCGATTGTATTGATGAAATCATTGGAATTGTTGTAATTGTATTTGTAGTTTGAACCAATGGTATTTTTGATGCCACTTGAACTGGTGCAACTTGTATTGCGACCGGTTGTATTGCCTTTAATTGAGATGATGATGCCTCATTCATTGATGTAACAGATGTTATTTTTAGAGTTGGATGAACTGCTGATTTTACTATAGTTTCATTTTGAAGTTGCGGTGTTGGATTTATTGTTTGTTGTTTTGACGATTTTGCTGGTAAAAATTGAATTTTTGGTGCAACATTTGGTGTATTTAATACAGGAGGAGAAACCTTTATTTTTTTATTTGGTGGAGTTGGTATTGTTTTAGATTCGTTTAAAGATAAATTCAGATTTTGATTTGTAACAGATTTTCTACCTGTTTTTGTTGTATTCAAATTTCCATTTTTTAACATACTTTCTATAAATGTATTAAGTCGTTTAGCAGCAGACATTTTTTGTGAATCTAATAATTTTTTAATTGTCAATGGATCATTTTCTTCAATTTTACGTAAAATATCTTTTTCAGTATCAATAATTACAGTATTTGTAACGTGTACATGTGAATTGGGCAATATTTTATATTTAATATTTTTTTTATTTGTATTTGCAAGATTTGTTGGTAAATTTTTATCTGGATCACAAACTTTACCGGTTACGTTAAAAACGGATGTATAACCATTTACTAAGAGTGGTTCTTTTAATATATGTGGTTCAGTAATTATATCAATATTTGAACCAAAACTGAAGGGAACAAGTGCAATTAATTCTGGTGCCGCACATGACGGATTTACACACATTTTTCCTTCCATTTTTATTTTAAAATAAAACTGTTTTGCCAATATTTTGCAATGTGAAATAATATTCTAACAAGTTTAGAATTTTTTTTACTTTATTTTCAATTTTGTTAATATTAGAAGATTAGTTTGAAAATAGTTTATTAATAAAAAAAATATTAAAACTTAGCAACCAATAATTTCAATCGATATTAAAAATATGTATACAACTTTTATGACAGCTACAAGATTTAAATTTATTTTTTTCCGAGCTATTGAAACTTTTCTATTTTGTTTTATACTTAAAAACAATAAACTTTTCGAAGAAAAAAAAAAATAATTTTTTTAAAACAAAAGCTTTTTTTGTTTATTATTTAAAATCAATTAATAAATTTAATTTATATCTAATTTGGTAATTTTGGAAAATTTACAATTATTTATACACTACACTGCAATATATTGTCTTCGCTTCAGCATTTACATTCACAATGTAAAAATAAATACTAAACGTCAAAATTAAATGGCTTCTAAAAAGCTACAAAAAATAAAAGAGATAAACATATTCTATATTATGTTACTTTTGAGATTTTAAAAATTTCCTTTTTTTGGTTTTTCTTTTCTTTTTATTTATCAAAGATCTAAACCAAATAATTTTAAAATTTTGTTTTTAATTCATTTCGAAATTAAATTTCGAAAAATCTCTACAAAAAAATTATGAACACTATAAATGTCTCATTCGGATTTGACTTATACTATATAATGGCACTATGGCAGCCATTATCTTATTGCTATCTCCATAGAAACTAGTAATAAAATGACAACAGTATTTGTGTGTTTTGTAATGGCCGCCATCATATTTGCGTTCAATTAATATGCTTTTTCTTTCTATTACAATATTAGGGTAAACGCCTTTTAACCGATTCAAGCGGGGAAAATTACCGTAAAATTTTCCCGATTCGAATAAACAAACAATACCATTTATTTAATTGAAGAATTATTTCTTTTTTCGAATTCATAATAGGTATATATAAAGAAAAATTGGAATTATATACAACATTTTATACATATGCATGGATGAACGTACATACATATGTATGGATGTACCTATGCATATATACAATATTATATATTTATGGATGTGATACCCATTTATTTTTTTTGCAATTAGATACATAGGTAATATGTTCATAAACAAGTATGTACATATGTATGTATGTACATAAGAATGAAAGTATAGATACCTACCAGAAATATATTTATATATTCATGTACACACTTACATACTTATGTACCTACCTACTGATTTTATTTTGAAACGTTAATTATTTATGCTTGGTCTGACTTTAATATAATTTAAAATACATGGGTGCATACATATGTACATATGTAAATAATTTTTAAAAATGTACTAGGTAATTTAATTCGCTTTGTGTGTTTTTTTTAATATCCATTAGTAATTTATATTTATGTATTAAATCATTTTACCATTTGCAATATGTATGAACATAATATGTACATACATACACATGTACATCCATTCATAGGCATCTATTTAAAAACAAAATTTTAAATCAAAATCGAAAAATGAAGGCACACACATACATACATAACTTCATAATAATTAAATAAAGCAAACAGATATGTCAACTTATTTAACATTTTTGAATTTTTTAAATTTTAGGAAAATTCAATAAAACTTCTTTAGACCTAGTTAGAAAACTTCTTTAGACCTATGTACATATGTTTCTATAAAAAAATACCTACCTAGTTATTAACTTATGTACGTTAAAAATTAAGACGAATCTTTATAAGTTTAAAAATTCCATATGTAGATATACATATGGAATTTTTAAACTTATAAAGATTCGTATACATAGATGTATGTATTTTATTGAAAAATGAAGATGCAAATGCAACATGCGAGTAAGCTGTTTCATAATTTGTAGTTTGTGTACCAACACAATATCTAAAAAACAGAATGCATATATGTACATATGCACCTACTTATTTACCTATTTTTATATTGTAAAAAATGTGTCCTCTATTCTGCCTGTCGAAACTTCAAGACCGAAATATTAAATTCATTGCAACTAACTTATAAAAAATGGCATCCAGTTATATCATACGACTACCATCAAGGCACTTAGTGATTATTATAATTTTTAAATAAAAATACCATGAACATATGTTATGTTGGTAACACTTTTAAAAAATTAGTAGGTAAATTCAGAATTACTTATGTGCATATTGTACTTAATTTAAGACAATTTATTTTGGCATTGGCAATAGCTTGTCAAAATGCCAACGTTGAACGGATTTTCGTTTTTATTTTACTATATTATCAATGGCAATGCTTAGAATTTAATAGGAAAATCAAAGCTTTATATTCCATATAAAAATAAAATGGAACCACATAATTGTTACGACTTTCGAGGAGCCTCAGTGGTCTAGTGGGTGAGAGTGTATAAAATACGCTGTAAACACCTGTAAAGCTGTAAATACGCTGTAAACGCTGTAAGGGGAGTGTGGGTTCGAATCCCACACACGTTGTAAGAGGTTATTCCCCCTTACGACATGTACAGCCACGCCTAAACAGCAAAGGCTGTGTAATTGCCTGTCCACATTTAGGTGGCAAAGAAATGTAAGATAAAAAAAATTGTTACGAATTTAGGCATTACTTATAAGGTAGAAATTAATTTGATAAACAATACATTAAAAATATATTAAACTAAATATTTAACTAAATTTAACTTAGTTAAATATATTAAACTAAATATAATAAACTAAAATTTTATTTTCCGTTTCGAAATCATCGATGTTAGGTACAAAAAGAATGGTATATATTTTCAATATGTAAGTATGTAGGTACATATATTTGGCTGAAAAAGTATAAATTAATTTTATTTTTAATCCATAATTTAAATTTTAATCAATTGATATTAATTGCTAAGAGATCAATCTTTACAACTTTCCTTCCAAATTTATATCTACTAGCCATATTTAAGTACTTATGTATGTATGTAAGTAAAAAAATTGATTTCTTAGTAAAAATTATAAAACTGTTTTAGAGAAGTAAAATTTAAATGAAATTTAATTTTTAAATGATATAAGTAAATAAAATTATAAAAAATAAATAACAAATGGTTTAAAAAAAAACTTAGGACATAAATTAAATGAAATTTATTTTAAATTAACATTTTTTATATACATACTTACTTATTTTTTATATATATACTTATATGTATATTGTATAATACATCCTTAGGTAAATATCCATAATACCTACAATAATATTATTTAAATGTTATACCTATATATTAAAAAAGGATATTAAAGTAACAGGGAAATCAACAACAATAACCAAAAGATGGAGAATAAAAGTAAATGGAACGTGGAATGTAAGTAAAAAAATTCAGTTGGTAGATACGTTTGTTATGTATGTTACAAAATTAAAACAACCCAAAAAAAATACCATCATTATTTTAAGTATAAATAAAAAAAAAATCCTTACTTATTTTACAAAAAAAAAAAAATATATATATATATACATATGTACTTATATACTTAAATATGTGATACATATTTATTTAAATATATATTTTATATTATAATAATTTCAGAAAATAATAAAAGTAAGAAAAAAAAACAAGTAATAAAATTACTATACATACTTCATACTGATGTTACAAGGAAATTATTTTATATATATGTAAGTACATAAATAAATACATAGATACTCATGTAGCTATAAAAAAAAAACAATCAAAATATAAAAAAAATTAGAAAATCAATAAAGGTCTTAATATCTGGAACTGAAAAAATATATGTACATACAGTAGGTATAAAAAGTAAAAACCGGCAAAAAAATAAAAACAAAATCAACATTTTCTAAAAAAAAACAGTAAAACGAAAATTTAAGAAAAAAAATAAGAATGAAAATGAAATGCCTTAATATTCTTGGAAAAATAAATATTCTTATTATTATTTTCCACCCACATAATAAGACATACACATATTTTGTGTTTAGCATTCAGGATAGTTAATATTAAAAACGCACGATAAATTAATATAAAAGATAATACATACATTATGTTTTAGTTAGACTTTCTTCACTTCATTCTACATTTTTTGCTTATAAAAAAAAATCGTATCCAAATAAAAAATAAAAAATTATAAAAACCTGTTTTTAAATTCATTCTATTTTTTTTTAACTAAGTATGGGTACCCAAGAAAAAAAAAAGAATTCTCTACTTTTTCCATTTGGTTCCATTTCCATATGATTTTCTCCTTTTCCTTTGGTTGTTTTTTATGAAGTTTAATACAAAAAGAAAACCACAACTTCGATTTTTCATAAATAACATAATACAATTAACTTATACCTTTTTATATATATGTATATAATGAAATGTAAATTGTATATATGTATGTAGTTAAAAACATTAAGTACATAATATATTTATATAAACAATTCATGCCATGTCATATCACATCAGAATTAAAAATCATCACGTCTTCATGTTACACAAAAATAAAAAAAAAATAAAAATAACTGAAAAATAGAAATTCACTGTAATACTCCTATATATTATATAATATGTACATATATTTTCCAAAAAGAAAAATATATATGTATATATAATAAATATAACACGTACTTAAGTATTTATTATATTTTTAATATTTACTAAATTTTGTTGAAATATAATAAATATGTACATAAATAAATAAGCTCTATATGTTTTATAAGTAAAACAATAAGGATAATAGCTTTTTATTTTAAATGTATGGTAGGTTTAATTTTTTAAAAGAAATACATAAGTACATGTATATTATTATGTATTTTAAGATATTTGTAAAAATAACAATAGGCAAAAAATTAAATTAAAAATTTTAAATATTTATCGTAAGGTTAAAAATGAATAATTTCTTCATTTAATCAGTCATTTATTTTTATTGGAATACTTATATGTATTTTAATTAAAATAATTCTAAATAACAATAAATTTTAATTTGAAATATGTAATTAAAATATTTGATACATAAGTTAATATGTAAAGCTATTTATTTCTTTCAACATTTATGTATTTTGGTACTTAATTTTTTATGCTGTTGCCTTTTTAAGGAGTTTTAAAAGTTTAACAAATACTAAAAACCCTATTGGAGCCTCGGTGATCTAATGAGTAAGTGGCGTATAAAATATGATGTAAACACCGAGGAAGTGTGGACTCGAATCCCTTTCGCATTCTAAAAATAATTCCGTCTTACGACATTTACAGCCACAACAAAAAAGGAAAATCTTATGTAATTTATTTGTCACATGTGGCAAAAGTGGCGAATAAACTAAAAAAAAAACTTTCTTATCTTTTTAACGAATTTCTTTATCTTTTTACAATTGCATTCAAAAAGAAACTTTTTTATTTTATTTCTAAGATTTTGAGAACATTGCATTTCCCCATAAATTTTCCATTAGATTCTCAAATTCTCTATTTTGGACCATTTTTTAGCACATTTCCAAAAAACAATTTGAAAATATGTGCCTATTAGTTTTACTCTGTCCGTCTGTTTATAAAACTTCTTCATCGTTAATGGTAGAGAAAAAAATTTTTAACCATGGGCATTCACATAAAAAAATTAATATTGTAGAACAACTTTTTTTTAGACCTCCCCAACCCTTTTAAGGCTCAAAAATTTAAAATTTTCTATTTTTAAACACCTGTACACATTTTTCTTCGGCAAGACATAAAAATTAAAGCTTTTGTTTTACGTGTGTTAACGGTTTTTCTTGGTTATATACGGTTCCGGACTTACAGCTTCTCAAAATTGCAGAAAAGTCATATATTTACATGTTTTTCTTATTATATGAAATTTTCAAATTTTGCTGCAGAGTCACAATTCTAAACACTTTGTATTACCTTTCCCTTTCTGGTTTTCTGAAAGTTTCTGAGACATGAAACGTGTATTTAATAACACTTTTAAATTTTTGTATTAATTTTTTAGAATTTAGAATTTTTTAGAAAATTTTAGTAGAATAAATTTTAGTAGTTTAGTTTTAGTAGTTATTCTCGTTTTTATTCTTGTTATAAACATAGGGCTTCTGTTAAATTCTCCATCTTACTCTAATTTATAAATTTCCCGGTTATACCCTTCTCTTCCTATTTTCTTAAAATATTTTAATAAAAAACAAAAAATTGTGAAAAATCAAAACACAGTTTCTTTACTTAAGCAAATCCTATATAATTACGAAAGGTTCATATATAAAAAATAAAATACTGAAACTTTAATTTTTCCGTTTTACTTAAATAATTACGAATTTCAAGTTTTAACCTATTAAAAACTCTTAGAAATTATATTCTAATTCTGAAGAGGGTTTCCAAAATTTCATTAATTTCCTTCATTTCATTTACAATTGCAAAAAAAAATTTATAATTTTGATTTAAGTACAAAGGTAAGAAAAAAAAATGTCTTGCCATTTGGTCCCATCCTCTCAAAAATTTCTCAAGAACGAAAGAAACAAGGAAAGCTTCTACTGCCCATCCCTTCCCTATGTAATTCAAATTTCAAGTTAACATAATTCGGTTTGGTTGGCTTAAGGTTTTTCCGATTTAAACGATTAGTTTTTCAATACTGATCCGACCCATACATCTATATATCTATAGATATATCATGATATATCATGCCTAGTTAGTAGTTATTATACCTCACAAACGAAAAAACAACTTTATACTTACACTGGCTATTATTATAAGAATATTGTGCGTTTCTTTTATATACTTAGTAAAATACTTTTTTCTACTCCCAATAAATACGGTTATGTTAAAATAGCGTTGACCAACTACTCCCAACCAGTGTTGACACAAAAAAAAAACCCGTATTAAAAAAAAAATATCAATCAGGATAAAAAAGTATCAAATCAAACTTATCAATACTATACTTGAATATTTTAACGTTTTTGTTGAAAAAAGAAAATAATCCCATTAACATGTGAATCAAAATAATAAAAATCAAAAATTGATATACCTAAATTATAGGGTAGAAATAATTAGTTTTATTTTACATAATAGTAAGTACAATAAATTATTTCTAATACTTAGTTTTAGGTAAGTTTACTTTTATTCTATAACGAAAGAATTCAATTTTTTAAGGCATTTAATTTAATTTAACATTTAAAAATTCAAAACCAACCTTTACATTACAAGAGTTTAATTCAATTTTTGAAAAACATTGTAGAAATATCAAAAAAGTATTTGTGTAAGAATTGTGTAGGTAAGGAAGTATATCAAAAACAAGAATTTTTAAAATTAAAGTATTTAAGCATCAAATTGTAATTTTGTAACTAAAAAAGTATCATTCTGATACTAAAGTATCAAAGCGGTAACACTGCTCCCAACTGCTCAACTACTATTTCCGTGTAAAAGGAATACAAATATTACGTAGATTATAATTTACAAGAATGATTATTAATTATGACGTCAGAGACATAAAATGTTTGCTAACGCACAAATACATACGTAAATTGTCTTAAATAATGCGAGAAATAAATGGTTAAAGTATAAATAAGTGTAGTGAAAATAATAAGCTGAAATGAAATTAAAATAAAATCAATAAAAACAAATAAGTAAAAGAGAAAAAATGTTTTGATCCTTGTATTTTGTTATAGAAAACATATACATATATATATATGATGATGTATACTTACTTACATATTATATAATTTTTTTTCAAAAATGGTGTTATATCACATGATATTTTTAAATAAAAATTATTTAAAGTACTTAAAAGAGGACGTTTCGATTTATGTGAAAAGTTGAAACTTATAAAAAAAAAAATATTTACATTCCATTTTTCAAAAAATCAAAACACGATCTTAATTTCGAAAAAAGAAATAATTTCAGAATGAAACTCTGATATGTACTTACAACAAACCCTATCTAACTGCGAAACTATATTTTTCAGTTGTAATTAATTTGTGAAACAAACATTTTAATTTTGAAATGCCATTTTTAGGTAATTTTTTTTGTACTTTTAAATTGCCAATCAAATACAAACAAATTAAAAATAGTTAGTTATCCCAGAAATGCTATTTCGCGGATCTTTTTACCTTTATTTTTTATTATAATTTTATTTTTAGGGGTTTTATTTTTTAATGTTTTGTTGATAATTTAAATGAATTGAGGTAAAAAAAAATTAAAAAATCCAAGGCCTTTCTGGTAAATTTTGAAAATACATATAAAATAAAATAAATACTTGAATATATGCACTATTTCAAAATTATCCTAGGGAAAATATTAAAATAAGTAAGTATAAACGAACAAAAACAATAAAATGAAAGAAAAAGACAAACTTTTGTTTTGCCAGCCCACATAAATTTCATTATGTTACATTTACATCCTTCTGATAAACTTAAATGTAAAAAAAAAATAATTTTGATTAAAACTTCAATTCATACCATTCTTTACAAGTTGTAATACTGAAAAAGAAATAATTTTTACCTAGTTTAGTTTATTGGACTCCTCAGTAGACATAAACTAAACTTTACCTTAACAACTTAAAATTGTTTCTCAAACCTGACTGTTCTTGTTTTTAAGAAATTTATTTACTAACATATTAAATATAAAAATTTACGTAAGTTCGTTTTAAAAATACTTACTATTTGAAAATTATATAATAATATTTATAATAGGGATCGGTGGTCTAGGTAGTAAAAGCGTATGAAATACGCTGTAAACACTAGGAAGTGTGGGTTCGAATCCCCAACAGGTCGTAAGAGTAATTCCCTCTTACGACATGTACACCCTCTTCTGAAAAGGAAAGGCTGTGTAATTTCCCTGTTACATTTATGTGGCAGGGAAATGCACTAAAAAAAAAAAAAATATTATAATATACCTAACACATTACATACATATACTACATTGTATATAAATACCAGTTTTTAGAACTTTTTAAGTTGATTGACTTTCCATTCAAAAATTTAAAAAAATTTGTTTAAATGAACTGATTTGTTAAATTAATTAATTGGAAATCAGGAGTCTTATTTGGAAGTCAAATAGCATTTTTATCTTTTGCCTACCTAAGTATTCAGATTGATTTAAAAAAATTTTTTTTAAGAACAAAATATGAATAATTGCCTCATGTTTTCTCGTACGTACAGATCAAAGAATGAATCGTTAAAGAAAATTTAGAGAGATTCAATTTTATTTTGAGAAATGAAATTCCTACAAATGTTAGGAATTCAGCTACTGGATTGATAGATATTAAAGTGGAACAGACCATCGAAAAATTAGATCCGAGATTTCGATGGTTTTATATGTATGTATTTAAATAGTTAATTTTTTATAAAATGAATGATTAATTTAAGTGGAAATGTTAAAATGTGTGATATCATAAAAATTAGGGGTGTTGCATAAGTAGTAAGAATTAAGTCAAAAATAGAGACAACTTTCGAAAATTATCAGAATATTTATAACAAAGTTTTGAAGCATAAGAGGATAGTAACAGACAAAACAAGACTCGAAAAATATAATTTTATGCAATTAAATTAGGATTAAATATATGTATGCTGTTTTAATTAATAACTTGATCTTTTTTTCTTATTTTCCTATAACGTTTTCCTAATTTATTCAACCACATTTTAAATTTTTGCTATTTAAAATTCACTTTAACTACCTTAGATTCCAGGATACTCTATTGATTTAAGTTTGATCTAATATTTAATATATATGTATATATATCATATCAAAATAGAATGTATAAGTATATAGAAGAAAGAAAAAGTTATGTGTATATACAATTAGTATAACATTTAACTTTTTTTAAACACATAACTGGTAAAATATGTACATATTTATCTATATATAAGTCTCCATATTATATTATTTTATTTATCTTTTTTATTATCGTGTACAAATATATGTATATATAATATATAAGATCTAAACACATATATAATATTATAGGACTTAATATGAATATATATACTTACATATGTTAACATTTTTAAGATACAACAAAAGAAGGAGCTGATGTTAATAATAATAATGAAATACCGGATACATACACATTCAAGGATAAAATTTATTTATATAAGTAAGTATGGATGCATATATAAAATATATCTTATATTAATTCGTGTTATGTAGATATTTTATTATAATATTATATATATACATATCCTATACATATCAATGTACATATTATATTATTAAACATTAATATCATTTCTGAACGAGGACATTTCAAGACATTCTAAAAATATTATTTTCATTTTTATTAGAGAAAAAACAAAAAAAAAAAAGAAGATAAGGAAAAAGAAACCTCTATATTTATATTTATATTAAATAAAAAACAACAAAAATAATAAAAAAAAAAATACAGTTAAATGGGGAATAAAGCGAATTTCTCTTCTTTCTCTGCATTAAAAAAAAATATTCAAAAGGATATATGTTGGGGTTTTTTGTGTGACGAAGAATAAATGGATAAAAAAATTTAATTTTTGTTTTTTTCTTTTGCTAGGAAAATATATATATATATATATGTGTATGTATATTTACTAGAATTTAGAACTTTATGCGCGTTTTAGAGACGAAAAAAGCACTATTAAATACATTATGAAAGAAAAATATCTTTAGGGTCATATTCACATCAGACAAAGCGACGTTGTTTTTAGAGAAAAATATTATTTAAGATTTGTAAGTATAAATAGTATAAGTAACAATACAACTTTTACTTATTTTTATTATACACACTAAATTTTAAAGAAATTTTCTTTTTCGATTATTTTTTTTATTTTTAATGTACATACATTTATATAAATGTATATCGGAATATAACATATATATGTATATATACAAGTATAAAACTTATTATGTATTTTTATATATTTTAGGTATATTTTTTTTATTACATATTATTCAGATTTTATATTGTGCACAAAGTTACGTTCAGTTTTATTATACTTTCTTTTTTTATTTTGTTTTTAATTTTTTATTTTTGAAGTTTCAAATACAGATAAATTCCGATACATAAAAAGTATTTTTGGTCTGGTATTAGTCGGGTTGATTTTAAAGTTTTTTTTTTTGTTTTTTGCATTAAGAATGATAGGTTAGTCATAAAAAAAAAATAGTTCTTATTAGAAGTACACTACAAATCTATAATGATACAAACGTAAATACATATATTATAAACAAATATTCTTAACTTTCATATGTACATATATATAATTTTTTTATATTATAAGACATTTAAATAAATTAAATACACATACAAAGAAGCCGCGTAAGTATATTACAGTGATATGAAATATAAAAAGAGAAAAGAAAGAAATGGAAATTTTTTTCTTTTATCTTCTTTATTTTTTTTTCTCTGTTTTTTATTTTAATGGGAAAAGTTTATCTTTTGAATGACATTTTTCTTTTATTTCATTTTATTTTTTATTCTTACAGTTTTGTTTTATTTTGGTATTATTCTTTAGCAATGAATCTGTTTCAGATAGAATTTAAATTTAAAGTACAAGTAACAAGAACAACAAAATAAAAAGAAGTTATACCTTAAGGTAGAGACGCCTATTACCAGCAACTTTTTTTTTAAATGTTGAAAATAAGCAAACCGACATTTAAATTTGGTGTGGATTTTTTTTGTTATTAAGTTGTAAGTAGTATATATATTTTTGTTGTTTTGTTATTTAATTCAATGAAAAATGTATTTAATGAAGTGAAGGTTTTAAAATTAGAAAAAAGTGTCGTTGTTTTAGCTGTTGAGTTAAAAATTTTCTATATTTTCTTAAGGATTTATTTTTTAGCATTTTTTCTATCCAAAAACATGCTTTTTTTAAATAAAAGTATTGGAAAACCTTTTAAGAAAACGATTTACTCAATGTTCGTAATAGGATTATCATGAGTTATAGCAAATAGACGTTCTTATATTATATCGTCGTCATATATTGCCATAAACAAATGACTTATTCATGCTTCTATTAATTATAAAAATGATATTACTACTTATAAATTTATTTAATACATTAAAAATAAAATAAATATTAATTACTCTTAGAATCATGTTTGCATTTTGTATGCTAAACCAATTTTAATACTCTCCCGTTTATAAATAGAGAAAAAAAATCTTACTTATCAAAAATGAAAACTATATTCTATCAATTACATTTGGTCCAGCTAAAACAAAAGTATGCAAGTACTATTAATATATGCAGTATACTTATATGTAACAAAATAGTTTTATAATTTCCAAACTAAGCCACGCACAGCGAAGTTAACGAAAGCCTTACATATTATAATTTAAAAAAAGTTTAAAAGTGTAATTAAGGACTTCTTGTAAGAATTGTTTAGTAAGGACTTCTTTTAGGAATTCTATAATATAAATAATAATTTAAAAAAATAAATGAGCATTTTTATAAGCAATGTTTTTTTAATTTTCAAGAAATCATATACATATATGCTGGTAATAGGATTTTTGAAAATTGCATGCCCATGTGAAATTTTATTGACAAAATCCGAAAAAAAATCTTAATATGCCGGTAATATGTGACTCTACCCTATTTAGAGTTAAACAAAAAAAATTCTGTTCAATTTTTTTGCAAATAAGTATGTATGTATGTTTTTCTATATAAAAAAAGCTTTTTTTTTTTTTATATTCATACATACTTTATTGGAAAATACATACAAATTACAAAGTACTTTTTCACATATTTTAAATACTTACTACATACATTTTTTTTAATTTTAAAGTTATTTTTGCATTTCCTTATTTATTTTTACTCATATATGTACATACATATCGATATCATATGCTTTTTCAATTGGAAAAAATAAATAAATAAAAACTAAAAAAATATAATGAAGTGCAATTTAGTTCATAGTTTTTTGAAATAAATTTTTGAAGCTTTTTATTTTCTTTTCCTGTTTTTATAATTAGTGCATCTTTAAACGTAGCAGAGGTAAACAAGAACAGTCACGAATTGTGGAGATTTCATGCACAACCACGTTTAAAATGTGCTAAATCACTAGATCGAGTCTCCCAACCCAATTTTATATTTTTAATTGAATAGTTTTAAACAGTTTTGATTGAAAAAAAAAACAAATCCGTACTAGCTGTTTAAACTTTTGCTTAACCAATACCAGACTATATAAAAAGGACTACAACGCAGAATGATTTACTTATGTATAATGTTTTATAGATACATACTTATATCAAAATCACCATAAATACGCTATCAAAATGTTATTTTGAAAATGGTGGCCCAGTTTTATACCAAAAAACAATCAATTGCAAAGAACATTGAAAAATAATTTCGCCAAAGAAAGACAGAAATACTTATTATTATTTTATCTTATAGTCACTCTTATAGACAGGAAAATAAACAGACAAACCCAGAAAAAAATCAATAAAATTTATCGATTTAAATTTTTTTTTTTGATTTTATAAATAATTTTCGATTGTTTAATGAAAAAAATATGAGATATAAGTAGTTATTTATTGTATATATATATATACTTTTAATATATCTAGTAATAATAAATAATTTTTATTACTTTTTTAAAAAATATTTAAGTAATATTTTTCATATGCATTTCTGTATTATACATGTAACTGAATAAATAGCTAAATAAAGTATTAGTTAAACATGAATGAACATTATAACATTACTAACGAAAAATTTGTCTTATAATTTAAATGATAAAATTACATAAACTTATCAAATAAAAATCTGAAGTTATTTAAATAGAATAGAATTTAATAAAATAAAAAAACAACACATTTAACATATTTAATAATAAGTAACACAAGGCAGAATGTAAACCAACAGTTTTTAAAAGAGCACATTTTCAAAAGATAATACAAACTGTTTACATGTGACTTGCAACAAAATTTTATATAAGGAAAAAATATGAAAATAGGACTTTTTTTACAATTGTGAGGGAGCTTAGGAATTACCTAAGCCTGGTGTCCAAGTTTCAGGTTTTGAGCGCTAATAGCTCTTAAACAGGGGGTGGTACGCAAAACTTTTCTGACGAACTTTACTAATTCTAAAAGTTTTGTCTTCCCTCAAAATTTCAAGTCTCTATCTAAAAGCATAGCGGAGTTGTGAAGGTAGAAAAATCATACAAAAATTGGTTTACAAATAACGGTAAATTTAAATACTTTGATATTGATTTACAAAGGCATTCTGTCGAATGGCGTTTTCAAATTGAAAAAATGTTAAGCAGAATAATATGAGATATATGCATTTAGATAGAACTTTTTCATAGTTTGGGAGGCTGTAGCTCCGTAATGGATGGAGCTACATGAAAAAGTTGTTCTACAACAATAATTTTTTTATAAGATCCATGATTAAAATTATAAATCCATGATTAAAATTTTTATTCTCTATCTTTACCGATGTAGAATTTTTATAAACAGACGGACGACGGACAGACGGACAGAGTGAAACTAATAGGACATTTTTTCAAATTTTTTTGGAATTGTGCTAAAAATCATCCTAATTATTAATCAAATTCGATTTACTTCTACAAACCCATTAAGTTTCCATTACCTGTTGAAAATTTTTTTACCTTTTTTTCTTTTTTTTTTCAATTTCAATTGATTTATTCAACCAAATATTTACATTCACGAAAATTCCTTCTTATGACTAATCCAGAATTCAGACTTATATATTAATGTCTATACAACTGAAATATACAATTAGATTTTTTACTTTTAAAAACTGGCAAACTTTAAATTTTAAGTCAGTGCTCTTCAATCGGTAAAACACAAAAAAAAATCTAAACAATAAATATATACAAACCTAATTATAATATCAAGTATAATATGGGAAAATTATAGGTTCAGTTTAATTTTTTAGCACAAAATATGTTGAAATCATGTTCAATTACGGTATACATAAGCACCACTTAATATAAAAAGCTTGTATTTATGTAAACAGCGTTTAATAAAATTAATACATCATAATATACTTATTTACTTATGCCTGGTTTTTTTCTTTTTCCAAAATTAGAAGTTTGAAAAACTTAATAATTTAGTTTAAAAAAAAATTTTTAGAATTTTAAACAAAAATTCGACACGCGGATTTAAGAGTTTTTAAATTGTTTTATAGTTATAATACTTATATGAATTGTGCAGGTGTGAGGTGAGACATATAAAAAGTGTCAAGTTATTCGGTAAGAAAATTTAGAATTGAAAGAGAAAAAATTAAAAAAATCAATGAATGTTCTTGTGCTGCAACGGGTTAACGAAACAACAAAAATTTATTTGAAATTTTTTTTTGATTCAAGGACATAAAAAATGGATATACATAATTTGCTTACAAAATTTGTTTGCCGAATAATCAATTCTCTTAAGGGTTAAGGAATTCTACGGCTCTAATGACAACTATCAATTTCACACTCAACCAGCTAAATTTAAAGGTAATCGTTTAATCTATTTTAAATTAAAACCAATTTATTAAATTTGAAAAAGGAAAAAATCTTTAAAAACCAGCATTAGATTAATGGATTCAACAACTTTTAGATATTAACCCATCTTTTTATTTTAAATAAAGCTACACATGTACATGAACCAAAACCATTTGAACTGAAAAATGTTGAAGCTGTTGCAAAGAAAAGGGTTAGCGAACCTACATAACCTTTTTAAGGCAGAAACATTTATGCAATGTTTGCTTTCAATCGGGTGTACGGCGTGGTATACAGAAAAAAACAAAAATAAACTATGCTTTAGTTATAAAATAGATAAGGTAGAGTCGCCTACTTGTTTTCGAATTTTGTCTATCAAAATTTTATTTCAAATTACAATTCTAATAAAAAAGGATTTCATTAAATATTGATCTTTTACAATCACATTGTAGAAATTTTAAGTGTAAATAAAATACATTTGAAAATTTTGCATATTTTAGTAAATCAGTGGAATGGTTCTATTACTGGCGAATGAAATTTTCAAAAATCTTATTACCTGCAGTACAATTCCTAAATTACCGGCATATATGATTTATTGAAAATATATATTAAATATATTATTTATGGAAATAATCTTTTTTTTCATTATTATTATTATTATTCCTACTCTGGAATTAGTTCTTAATTAGACTTTAAAAATTGTTTAAACAAAACTATGTAAAACATTTGTTGACTTCGCTGTAGAATTTTGGAAATTATAAAACCATTTTGTTATATATAGGCTGCATAAATTAATAATACATCCACTTTTATTTCAGCTACAGCAAGCGCAATTGACTCAATAGACTTTTCGTTTTTTATTATATCATTTAGAATTAAGAATTAGTAATTTAAATGATATAATAAAATAAATTTACTAATTCATTAAGAATTAGTTATTTATTTATTTTTCTCTTTTTATAAACGGCAAGAGTAAGAAAATTGGTAATATTTATATTTATATGGTTAATTAATATTTATTTAATTTTTTTAAATAATTTATAGCAATATTTCTTTTATAATTAATAATAAAACGGATAACTTAATTGTATATGCCAGTAAGAAATTAAATTCTATTACCGGCAATATATGCGGGTAATATAGACGTTGTTATAATGTATGATAATCCTATTTACCGGCGCTAAGAAAATCATTTTTTTAGAAGGCTTTTTAAATATTTTTATTTAAAAAAAGTATGTTTTTTGATAGAAAAATGAAAATATATAATTTATAAAAAATTTAAATTTTGCTATGAATACATAAAACCTTAAAAAAATATATAGAATTTTTAACTCATCAGATAAAAAAATTACAATTCTTTCTAATTTTAAGATCTTTACAATAATATAAATAAATATATTTTTATTGAATTTTTTCACTCAATATTACTTTTAGCAATATTTGTATCATGATTAGTAATAATAAAAAAAACTAAATAAAAAATTTCGAACCAATTTGCTTATTTTAACATTTAAAACACTTATGCCAGTAATAGGCTATACACTGTTAATTGGCATCTCTACTTTATGTAAGAATTCCGTGGTTATATTTAATGTAAATATAATAGATATGTTTTTATGATGTCGCAAAATTTAATTATTGACAACAGACATAATCAAAATAAATTACAATCAAATCATAAAAAAAGAACATTTTTTTACAATTTGCACAGCCTTCAAATTATTTTTTTTTTTTGTTACTATGATTGATATCTACATTCTACACATATGATTGTTTTTTAATAAAAATAATATATTTTTTTTTATATCTTAATTATTTATTAAAGAAAATGATAAAATGGTGCAACTAAAGTGACATTATTGTTTTGTGACCACAGAAGACACTCTTTACAGAAAACTTAGCTTAATACGAGTAGAAAGAAACTATAAAAATAAAATTTATTTATAAAATATAATGAAAATAAATTGAAGCTTAGTTATAATTCAATAATAAATGAAATAGTGGAAGCCTTATGCTGCTTAAAAGCGTGAAAAAGGGAAAATAAACGGATAAAATGCTTTACCCATTTTAGCCCAACAGTCTGTCAAAAACCTTTTGGTTTGTTACTTGTAACCAATTTTGAAGGATGACTTTATGAATCAACTTAAGAGTAGTTTTTAAAAAAACCTCTTATTAAACAAGTTGTTAAGTTTGTTTCAAGTTCGCTCCGGACCTTTGTTTATCTTTCAGTTTTTGATTTGTCCGCTAAATCGATTTAGTTTATATTTTCAAAAAGGGTTCCACTTTGCAAATCTTAGTAAATTTAATCAATCACCACTTTTTGGAAAGGGAATTCTGTTAAGATTATACAGGAGTCTTCTATGGCCTTATATATTGCTCTTATAAACATTTTAAAAATTTTTTGTCTTTTTGTTTTCAAACTGACATTTTTTTCGATTTAACTTTGTATTGACCTTCCCAAAAATTTGTAAAAATCTTTATAAAAAAATATTTAATATTATTTTTCTATTATTTGTAGTATCTGCAAACATTATTTCTTACCATCTCTGATAAAACAGGGGTTTGGATATTGCAACCATTGGTAAACCGATTTTATGGCGTGTATGTAATACTAAATGTATACTTAAAGCAAAAAAAAAAATTTAAGAACTTCACAATTTTCTGCCAAACAAAATTTGATAAATCTTGTATTTTTTTTTATAAAAATCTTAAAAAATTGATATGCAGTATTCGATTTTCATGCTTAATGTAAATTTTAGAAATCATTCGTTATTTCAATAATAAAAAAAAACTTTGTAATTTTTTTTTTTTTGGTTTTGTTGAATGCAAAATAAGTATAAAAAAATAAATTTAATTTTTAATTAAATATTAATTTTCATTTCATCATACTTATATTCACAAAAAAAAAAAACTCAAGCAACAATAAATGCTCTGTAATTAAAAATTAGAGAGCGGTGTTTCCAATATAATGTATGTTGAAAATTTTTAATTACGTAACTTTGATTAACTATGTATAGAGTAGAGTAAGAGTAAAAGTAACAATTATTTATGAAGCAAGTAAGTAAGTAAAAATCCATTAAGTCTTTTCTATTCCGACACTTATCTATAAAAATACTAATTTTATATGTATGAAATAAAGAAAGAATGCCTCTATTATAATTGTGGAAAATTAGCAGAACACGATACGACGATCTTTTGTACTTGAGTTATAAAACATATTTCTGTTGAGTATCAAATATCGTCCTTCTCGAAACCCTCCAAAATTTTTATTAATTATTTTAAAATAAACAAATAAACTTTCAGTAAATTTTTATAACAGAAAACTTATAAAAATATAAGATTTAAATTGCTTTAAGTAATAATATATAATAAAAATTTTGTACGTAATCATGTTATGGCAATTTTGTGAATGAAAAATTGATTGAAAAAATAAATTAAAAACTTAGGTGTGTTACTCCGTTCTAATCTTCAATGTCAAATTAAAAAACTTTCAAAAAAAATTTACAAGTACGAAAAAGATGTATCACACAATATTAAATTTGTTAAAATCTCCTAAAATAACTAAATTTTCAGTTTCAACAATGATACAACTAACATAAATATCTAAATAATACTTAACCTAAAAAAATGAGTAACTGAGTGCAAATTAATTAGTATCAATTTTAATATTGCCAACATATTCCCACTTCCCTATACTATCCACCATATCGCAATATCTCTAGCATATCATTCGTCTTGATCAAGCAGACAGGATTATAAAACATTTGATGCAAAATATGATAGTACTTAACTTGTATTTTTTTTTATTTTATAATAACTTCATTACATCACATTTTTCTTTAATTTAAAAAAAAAACGGAAAAATATTTATATGTATATGTACATATGTATGTATGTAATAATGTGCAATAAGAAACAAGCCCAAGTAGTTTTATTAACAGCAGTCTTCACCAAAGTTAGCTTAAATGTAGCTAATTTAACTGTGGTTTGATCGTACCTAACGGCGATTTACCAGCATGATTGATTATGACACGGTTACGGCCAACATTACTTCTTAAATCAGCAAATTTTTAATCTGAATAAAAATATAACATTTTAATTTTTTAAATTTTTTTTAATTTACATACATAAGTATATTAATTATATTAAAATGCATTTTTTTAATTAATATTTTTTATTAATATTATCAGCATAAAAAAAAAAACGAAAAATGCAAAGTATTTATTTTTATAAATTGTTAATGATAATATAAAAATAGTACCGATATGTGTAACAATTAGATATAATATACGAGTAGAAAAAAAAAGAATTAAATCAAAAATAAAAATTTTGAACTACAAAAATACAATTGAAATTGCAAACAAATCTTCGAATGACGTGAAAAATGAAAAATAAAAATTAAACTTCAACTTCAATAAAAAAAAAAATCATAAAAAGCCAGCTGAGTTGAGTATGAGTGGCATGTCTGTTAAATTATTGTTGTTTTTGCTGTTCTTTTTATTTTGTTTTTATCGTTCGAAAGTAATGGCTACGACGCAAAATATTTCTTTCATTAAAAAAAAAAACTTTTTTATAAGCACTTAGCAGCATTTTTTGTTTTGTTTTGTGTGTTTTTTTTTTTTTAATAAAAATAAGTAATGAACAAAAATTTTATTGACCTTTGTTCAAGGGGATTTTTTATTTTATTTTTCTTTTTACTTTTTTTATTATTTCTTTGTTCTATTGCTGTCCCTTTCTTTTTTTTTCATGTTTTATTCTATTATTAGATTGACATATAGAATATTATTTTTTTTATTAAACTAAGTTTAATTAAAATTCAAATTTATTGAGTTTGTAAATTGTAATTTGTAAATCATATGAGAGTAAATTTGAAATTAGGTTTAATTTAGGTTGAATTGGAGTTAAAGAGGTATTAAATTGATACATACATACATATTTAAAAAAGTAGAAGTTGAGTTAATAGTTATTGATTTAATAGATATGTATGTCGGTAAAATTACATGTCAAATGGTATAATGATAGGTACCTATAATGATATAGAACAAAGATAAAAAAACCTTCAGATTAACTTGTTGGTTTGCAAATTTTGACGTTATTTTTCACAGATTTTACTGTAGCAAGTTTAGTTATATGGTATATACATTTGGATGCTTCTACATATTTACATTATTACCTATAGTATATATTTCCCTTTGTCAAAAGTACTTAAGTAGATATATAATTAAATTTCAAAACCAATTTTTAACTTAACGCGTAAACACTCTATCGTATATTACTTTAAGTTATTATTTGAACATAATATTCATATAGAATTATTAATTTAAAATAAATATACCAATACGAATTTTATGTATGTATTTATGTATGTATGTATATATGTTTGTTTTTATGTTACTATATAAGAATGTATTTATTTATACGTGTTAAATATTATGTACATGAGCTATAAGATTTCACCGATAGCATTTTTTTTATTTTATATTTATATCATGTATATATACATACTTACATGTGTGTATAACGCTAAACGACAATTGGAAGTTCTTATTATTTTTTAATTTTTTTTAAAGTTCATTACCCAGATTAAATGTATGTATAGTGTGATATGTAATGTACATTCATACTATTTGTTTTCCATTTTCTTTTTGTTTTAAATATATTGATTTAAATGACTTTACCATATTTCAATAAAGATGTCGTTTCATCGCTGTCGTAAATTTTGATAAATTTGTACTTTAAACGATTTTTACAAATAACAAAATAAGCATCTGTGCTTATAAATAGGCTTAGTGGATACGGTATTATTGTATAGGTATATAATATTTTTAGTAGATATAGTAATTATTTTAGTATTATTTTAGTAGATTTTTTGCAATTTAATAATTAGTTTTTAATTAATTTTTAATTAAACGAATATTTATATTATGTATAAATGTATTTTAAAGTAATAATTATATTACTACTTTAAATTTTAATATTTTGTATAATAGAAATAATATATATACTTACGTAGATTTTTTATAACAGAACGTAGATTTTTTTTATAGCTAAGTATTTAATTAACTTTAGCTAAAATGAAATTTCAATTGTATAATAATTTTGCAATTTCGCTTGTGACACCTTAAATGAAACGCAATAGGTATGGGAAAAAATATATGTACCTATACTGCTCAGAATCGAATTCTGAGTCGATTTAGCCAAGTAAGTTCGTTCGTATTATAATGCAAAAAATAATAAAGCTCATTTTTACCATTTCACCATTAAAAAATCAATCATAGTTTCCCTCAACCAGCGAGTTCTAGTAGCTACCATACAACTTCTTTTTTATAATTCAATAATTCAGTTACGTTTTATTCCAAGAAATGTCGCCGAAATTTAATTAATCTAGCACAACAGTTTCGAGTAGCTGCCTTACAACTACTTTTTTTTATATAAAATAACTCACATGTCTGTTGAAACTAGGTAGATATCTGAAATTTTATGAAATGAGCTAAGTCTTATACCAACGATATCTTCAAAATTCAGGTAGGTGCGAAATTTATATATTGTATATTATTTATATATTATAAGATATAATATATATATGTTATAATAAGATATAATATATATATATTATAAAAGATGATCAAGTTTTATGTCAATAACTTTTGTCAAATTTGGTTAGTTCGAAACAACGGATTCATGTAGCTGTCATACAACTTCAAAATTTACATAAATAAAAATGACTTATTGAATATTTATTACTAAGCAAATGCTTTAGATTGGAGTTTTAATTTTTATTTTTTTTTTTTAATTTTTTCTCAAATTCATTCAGAATTTTTTTTATTTCATATTTACTTATATATACTTATAGTTAATGATTGTATTAAATTATTAATTATCTTCATATTTAATTTTCTTTTTTTATATACCTACTACGTATGTAGATTGTAAAATATTGTTGTATTGTAATGTAAAGTTCATTTCATTTTAACATGTGTATATATTTACATATATGCATGCACACGAAAAAAAAACATAAATAAATATGTATTCGTTGAGTTGTTTAAGAATTACTTAAAATAAAAACTAAACTCAAAATATATAAAATGCATTTGGTATTTTAATATAATATAATTAAGCTATAACTATGTACATATATAAAAAATGTATGAAAGTCAAAGTAGGTTAATCCAATAATAAAATATAGGATTAAGTTTTATTTTGTGTTGTTGATCATTTTTCAACTTAAGTTTTGTTCCATGGAATATTTTACCTGAAAAAGATAAAAAAAAAACTGGTTAGAAAAGTTGTTTAAGAAAATTAATTAAAATAAAAAAATATTTTTAAATATATAATATATAATTAGCCAGGTAGTTAAATAAAAATTTCTTAAGTATACAAATCAGTAGATGCAAATTTATAAAGTAAATAAATTAAACACAGTAAGAATATCTCTTTCAGGAGCTGAAATCGAAGGCATAAGCTGAAATCGAAGAAAAGGAAACTGAGAGCGCAGTGAAGTTTGGAGGGAAAGGAAACATTCGCTGCTTTCTTGAACGTAATGCTTGCCAATCTTACCGTATCTTTAAGAGAAATTGGAAAAAACGACGTCCGCAAGAGAGAATTCATGGCCGATGTTCCTTTTTTCCAAAGATCACAACTTGTAATAGATGGTAGAAGAGAATCCGAAGGGGCGGGAGGCTTAAAAATCGGTTAAGCCAACAGAAAATCTAACCAAACCAAAGCCTCCCATTGAACCCTTTATACGGATAACGAAGGACGAAAGACGGAGAACGAAGCTGGGAGGACGAGGGATGGAGGTTGGAGGACGGATTAATAGAGCGCGGTCTAAGCGCAATGTGAGGCGATCGCGGTAAAATACAAATGTATTATAAAAAGTTTAGATGCACTCTCGGATGCTGAAGAGCATTGAATGAGTTAGCGGAATCGCACGCTGTCAAACTGCAAAAGATCCTCGGAAAATTGGACAAATAGGCGTTAATTAGACCTAGTGTGGATATAAGATCAATAGGACTAAGTCACTACATAGTAAAACAAAAGCGACTACGCACTGGGACAAGGTAAAAAACAGTGAAAGCCTAGTGCAGACTCCAGACTCTTTACATATGAAAGCGTTCTGATGGGATTGGAATAAGACGACGTAAGTTCTTAAACTAAACAGGGCAGATCTCAGACCCTACACCGGAATCAGCACAGGCCATCTAATGCTATCACACGCTGAATCAACATGGGAATGTGTAGAGATTGTGGGCAACTGGCAGAGACGGTATTACACGTATTACACTCGGCGAATGCTCGACGCTAGAATCCCAAACAAGAAGAATCTTGGATTGAATTTCAGTAACATTAACTCGCTCTGATAAACTAGAGTTTCATGGTACTTGTAATGCCTCAACAACTTAACAATACATACATATGTATAAATATTTTGCTTATTTTTTTAATTTCGTAAGAAAAGTTTTAAATAAATAATATTATACAATCAATGGATTGCTGCATGGCGTAGAAAAATAACTAAATAATTACTATAAGAAGTTAAACAAGATTCAATAAAATCAAATATAAACAGACCTCATAAAAACAAATTTTTCCAAATTGAACCTAATAAAATGTACATTTTCTCAGCACTTTTTTAAAAAACATTTAAAAAACTTACTTATTTAAAAAACACAAATTAATTGTACTTATTAATAGAAAAAAAACGAATAAGAAACAAGAGTGAAGCCTTACAAAAAACGTTAAATAAAACATATCAGGAAACTTTTTTTTCTCTTTTTTTATAGAAAAAGTACTTCAGATAGAAATCGGTTAAGGTAAAATTAAAATTAAATTATTATACGTCCGGAACGAAAGAAAAATTTGACTTTAATACTTAATATAATTTAATCAATTGTTTTTTAATTTATTTTCAATCGTGTTCTAAATAAAATACAAATACACAATCTTATAAAGTAGCCTAGTTGGTAAGAGTGTATGAAATACGCTGTAAACACCGAGTGAGTGTGGGTTCGAATCTCATACACGTCGTAAGATTTATTCTCCCTTTAATGACATTTACAGTCATTGAGAAAATACAATAAAAAATAATCCAGAAAATAATTCATGTATGGTTACTAAAATATTTACAATCCGTTTGAAAATTTAAAAATATACATACTTAATAAATAACAAAATTTTAATAAAAGTAAATAAATAAAATATTCTTTTGAAATTTACTACTGTATTTGATAGAAAACATAAGTAAATAAAAATAAATAATAGAAAAACATGATAAAATCTTATAAAATTATATATAATAGATTAATCACAATTAGCAAAAAGTGAAACAGGAAAAATCTAATTTCATTTTAAAATGTTATTGACATCATTAAATTCTAAGTTTCTAAATAGATTTGCAATATTTTTTTTTACTCAAGTATATAACATAGGTACATACATTTGTATTTTTTTCTTGTTTCTCTTAATATTATTTAAAATTTATTTCTTAGATATACATAGGTATTATACGTATATATAATACATAATATAATACATATAATATTTTATATATATTAACAACTATCATAAATAAAATAATTCTACTTATTTATAATATGTATACATACAAAATATACGATGTATACATATTATAATATGTACTCATACATTGACTTTTACACTACATACATTGACTTTCGTTGTCACTATACTGACGACTTCTTTTTTTTTTAAATAAATTTACTTTTCCTCTTTCTTTTTAGTTTAAATCTTTATTTTTTGCTTTTTTTTTTTAATTATGCTATCTAAAAAATATTTAAAAAATTGTAGCTTGTAAATAGTATATTTTTAATGAAAAATTTCATTTAAAGGAAGAGAGATTTACTTATTAAGTTAAATACATAAATAGAAATAACTAGGGGAATTAGAGAATAAAAAGAAATAAAAAAAATTAATAAAGAATGACATTATGTAAAAGAAAATATAAAATTAAAAAAAAAAACAATCTTGAAGGCCAAATAATCAAGTTGTAAATATAATTTGATAATTTATTATTTTAATAAGTAACATATTTATACTAAATAGTTATTCAGATTTTAAGTTAAATATGATGGAGTGGAAGTACACAACACGTGATTTTTAATTTAATAAATTTTATTTTCTCTATCATTACTTTTATCTTTTGTTAAAATTTTACATTTGTGCCACTCAGAGCATCAGCGCTTTTTTGCAAGTGATTTTTTCTAAAAGGTACTCATAATTTTTTTGGTTTAATTTTCTTTTTTTTAGATAAAATAGCCCCCTAATCTGTAATATACTTGTAAGTTGTAACATTAATTATTTTTTGATATTTGACTAAATTTTGTATTTACAGGTACTCATTACAAGTAAGTACTCGATTTTTTCTCGTAAAAATCTTTGTTCATAAAGAAAGAAAAGAGTTTGCAGTACTTATACTGCAATTTTTGTAAAAGTTTGTTAAGACCAAGTTATTTATTAAATATTTAAATTAAAATGTACTTATCATCACGATATTAATTAAAATACAATTTAAATATATTTGAACTTAATAAGTAGATATATTTTATGCAAATAAATGTGATACTAAAGTAAATAAAATAATAATTAAAATAAGAATGTACTGTACACGTAAAATTTACAATGATACAAGTAAAACTTTAAGAAAAATTCTCTAAATTTCATAAAAAATATCAACTAGTCTTATAACTCATATAGGTAGGTCAAAACCCATTCTTTTGTACTTTTGCTTTTTTTTTTTAATTAATTTTTTCAATTACATATTTAAAATTCTTTATATTACTTATATACAATATATTTTTAAACTCATATTGTTGTTACTTATACAGGAATACAAAATATTAAATGACAAAATGTTACAAAATATTATGTAATGTCGTAAAAAAAATCATTTTTATTTGTGGTTTGGGAGGAGCAGAACTCTGATTTTGTAGCGAAATTTTGTATTTTTACTTTTTGTGTTTTCCAATTATAAAATTTCTGGTACTTAATTCAGAATGTCACATATGTATATGAATAAGTAAGTATATATATTTATACCAATTTTGGGAAAAAGTGTATTAGTTACCAAGCTTTTGAATTCAAAATTTCCTTTAATAATTTTTTGATATATGTACTTATAAGTACAAATTTTTCAAAAAAAAAACACCTACTTAATTGAAATTGGTTTTTTTTTTTTTTGGAACCTTTATTTTCACGACAGCTAATCAATTAACTGGAATGCCAATTCTGGGGCAAGTAAAAATTCTTTTATATCTAAGTAGGTAAGTATATTGTACATATATATATATATATTTAAAAATACAACATTCTCTTATTGTTTTTAATCGGAATGGAGTAACCATTATGGTGTACTGAGCTGTGGAATTTATATATCGTTAACGGAAATGCCAATCACAAAGCAATTGATAAATTGTAATGTAAATATTGTTTTTTTTTTGTATTAGAGGTAAAAAAGTAGAACTAAGTACTTATTTTACTTATTGATTTTAAAACAAAACTTTTGTATTAAATCGTTATGAAGATAGGATCCATGAAAAACCAATTTTTCTTATTTGAAATATTTAATTTAAAAATAAACTCACATACCTACACTAACTATATAACTACTTAACTAAACTAACTACTTAAAAAACAATAAATTATCACATTTTAGATTTAATTACAAATTAAAAATAAAATCTATTTTTCATATAAGTAATATAATTATTCACATTTATATGTAAGTATGTAATTATAATTATTTATAATTATTTATATTTGAAAATAGTTTATTTTTATTTATTTAATTTAAATTGTGATAATTTAGATTAACAGCAGTAAGTACTTATGTAAATATTATTTTTTTACTTATTAATTAATTATTTAATATTAATATATAATTATTAATACATATATACTGTAAGCAAAGGTTAATACAAATTCAATAGTTAATGAAATAAAAGCAAATAAAAATTAGGTTTATTAAGTATGTAAGTAAATAATAAGTAAATAAATATTACAATTTAAGTTTAAAATTCTAGAAAATTTGGCAAATGGTACTTGTCACTTTACTAAGTTAATAATATTAATAAGTAATAAGTACGTATATATACAGAGCGTTGGCAATGCGATTTTATGTTTCGGTAGATATTAGCTAATAATATACTTATTGTGAAAACTCATATCGCCCTAATAACTAGTATACTCAAGAGATTACTGATTCCTTTAAAGATTTTTTGTAAACGAATTATCTCTTTATTTCTCAAGAAATCGTAATTTAAATTCAAAAGACATAACACCCGAGAGTTATTTCTCATTGGCAATTAAGAAATAAGATCCCAGGGTATCATTTCTAATTAAATGTAAAATAATATCCCCAGAAATTTATTTCGCAGGCCCTCAATTCACGGCGTATACCGCTCCCATATAATAAATATAACATAATATTCCTACATTTTAATTTTAGGATTAAAGAAAATTTTTTGATATAAAATAGTGTAACAGATATAATACAAATTTTTGTAAGGATTTTATAACTAAAAGCAATAGATATATATACATACGTAACGGGTGTTTTTTTTTTAGAATGATAGAACTTTAAATTGAAATAAAACACATTTAAATTACAATTGAAGCCAATTTTTTTTTTTATTTGAAAGATAATTTTATGACATTTAGGTTTTAAAAATAATTTCCGGCATATATCCACTACGACTAGACATTCGATCAGACCAATTTTGGACCTTTTTCGAGTAATTCAGGCCTATTTCATCAATAACACGGGTTATGTTGGCTTCCAAAGCCGCTATTGTTTCTGGTTTATCAGCATAAACCAATGACTTCACATAACCCCAAAGAAAAAAAGAAAATAATCCAGTGGCTTTATGTCGCATGATCTTGGAGGCCAATAAATTCGACCATTTCTCGAAAAAAGCCCAATAACCAAACAAACGACGCTTATTATGGTCAAATGGCTTTAGTTCTTGAGCCAGTTGACTTCTTGTATTTTCCATGTGGTGGTTGCACACAGTCCAACTTGTTGTGAACGTCGACGAATAGACAAAAAATTGGATCTTCATCAACACTAGCTTTTACAGCACCGATATTTTCTTCTGTACGGACAGTTCTTTGTCTTGTTGTTGTTGTTGCATCGAGTAGAGAAAATGTTGTCCGAAATCTATCAATAGTCGAAGAATAATCTCCTTTGATGGACGACTATGTAAACCATAAATTTAGTAAATCATAAATAAGTTTGGCGAATAGAACACTGATTTTAAAAATAAATTTCAACAATTTGTAAACGTTATTTTGGCATTAGTCTTTCCATGATAATTTGTCTATGCTTACTGAAATCAAATAAAACAAAATTTGGCTTCAATCTTAATTTAAATGTGTTTTATTTCAATTTAAAGTTCTATCATTCTAAAAAAAAACACCCGTTACATATTTTAAAAATATGTACTTACTTATCTAATAATTTTTAAAAAAAATAAGTGTTTAAAATTGCAGCACAGTTAAGGTAAAAAAATTGATTTTAGAGAAGTTAAAAGAAAAACAACGTTTCTGGCACATAAGTATTATACTTAATGATTTATTCTAATATCCCTTATTTGTTATTTATTTTGAAAAAACAATTATTTTTTTAATTTAATGATCGACTGTAATCATACTCGGTAATTATTAATATATTATTTTGTACAATATGTACATATATTTAGAAAAGCTTGTAATATTTTTTAATGATAATTTTCTTTATAAATATTTAAAGAAACAGATATGTATAAGTATAGAAATATATTTAAGTATAACACGTATAGCTAATAACTATTACACATAATTTTTTTGAAGTAACTATGTACGTATTCATATTTACATTTCAAAGAAAATTGATCCCTTAATGATTTTATGTATAACCTAAATATGTATACCAAATATTGAATTTTTAAATTTAAGTACATAACTACATAAGTAATCGCGTTTATAGAAAAAAAGTAGTATTTTTAAATATGAAGTCACGATATGTTATTTGATACTTAATATTTATTTATTTCATTATGTATTCTTTATTATTTGTATTTTATTATTTGTTCTTGCTGCTCATTTTCATCTGTTATCGTGTTTTATTTTAATATAAGTAATATAACATATCAAAGTATATATATATATTTAACTATTTTTTTTTTTTTTTACACGTCACCCAAACTCTAGGAAAGGATTCCTTTATACAAAGTCATTGTAGGTTTGGATGTTTGGATAAGAGGGAGAGGATTTGGAGGAAAATAGGATGTGAGAGGAAAGTTTGAAGGTAATTTGGAAACGAACCTGGACAGGTTCTAAAAATTACAAATTGTAAGATGGGTCATTTCTATCAGGGGAGAACATTAGATAGAAGCATGTTCCACATTCTAGCGGTTCTCACAATCAATGAATTACCATAACCAGTTTCGAGTACCCTAGGAATTTGAATAGTGTAGTAATGGGCATTTTAAACCTCACTGTTGCGTTGGAATTGTTTGAAGCGTGGTATTATTGATCTCAGTTCAACAGAACAATTGTCATTGCCTACAAGATATCTATTAAAGAGAGATAATGATCTAATGTTCCGACTCCGACGAGAACGAGGTAAAGGTTGCCTGGACTGAAAGGTCGCCAATTAGGCTTAAAGCGTGATTTGGATTTTATCTACGTATCCTAGTGATGAAATGCGCCAGCCCAAATGTGAGAATTATACTCCACATCTTATGTAGGATTTAAGTTTTATAGATATTGGAGAAAAATAGACTTTTCAACGAGATAAAAAACCTAAATATTTGGCAGCATTTTTAGCTATGTTTATCAAAAATATGCTCATTCCACAGCATTTTTTGATTAAGCTGCATACGAAAAATATTTAGACTTTTAGACCGCTGTATTATTTCTCCGTGAAATAGCTGAGTTGGGACAAATTGATCTCTTTTGGAAGAGATCAGACAGCTTTGAGTTTTAAAAATATTGAACTCAAATCTGTTTCTGTTATCCCAATCAGTTTTTACTGCTAGGTTACGGTTAATTAAGCTAGACATTAAATTTCTTTCAAACTGATTAGGATAGAAGTGGCATTTGATTTTCTTAAGAAATCTTAAGATGCTACCAGAGAGTGCTGTCATCGGCAAAACTATGAATGGGATTGAGAGTAGAAGAGAGGAAGTCATTGATAAAAATTACGAAAAGAGTAAGTGATAAGGCGGAATCTTGTGAAACGCCAGCATTAATTTTATAAGTGTCAAACATAAAACTGTCGACAAGAACATATACGAATACTGCGATTCGAAAGAAAATCCTCAATCCTTGAACAGAAAGGACTATCCAAACCAATGGTCTGACATTTAAAAGAGCAGGATGCCTTTGAGATATCGAGAGCGACATCATCAGATTCGTAAAAGCAATGAATACTGGTGTTGAGCTTATCGCTGAGACAAGTTAGAAGATCGACAATTGGACGTTGGCTTCTAAAGACGTATTGTCGGTCGTTTAAAGTACGCCAGCTATTCAAGTATCTCAAAAGCCTTTTCTTTATCAAAATTTCCATTATTTTTATAAAGGAGAGAAGTAATGGGAATTAGTTGGTTTTCACTTTTGAAAAAAAAACATTTAACAACATTAAAAGGCCTGAAAAGGGATAAGAATTTTAGTGTGACACATTTGTAATAATAAATTGAAATTGAAATTTTAAGAGTTTTTTTTTTATATCTATAAGAACAGATATAGAATATTAAACATATTAAGTAACTAAATTTAATAACTAAGTATAATACTTATGTAATTTTAAAATCTAAAAATTTGGCGCTTTTTTTTTTGTCTTTTTCATAAAAGCGTTTTTTCTCTACGTTTTTCAAATCTTAGAGTGAGTCGAACAATGTTAAACAATATTACATGATAGGATAAGCAGCAACAGCAACAAAAGAAAGCAGAAAACTTAAATAAGATAATTATCGGCTTTTATTAGAGGATTTTTTTTCCCTTTCCTTTAAATTGTTTTAAATGCGTTTCTGTTCTCGTCAAAAAGTATATTTTTTATCAATACACAGGTGTGTCAGAAAAATCTTAAATTCTAGTATAAAAAATTTTGCATTGAAAAAATAAGATATGATGTGCAATAAGTTTAAATAAGTTTCAATGTACAAACGTGTTTAAATATATTTTTCTGCAAAATGGGTATAGAAAAAAAGACAACATCTAGAAATTTTGAATGTTCTATAATTTGCCATTGCCAAATGTTGATGTAGAAATAATTGTAATCGGTATTTTATAGTTTAAATATTGAATATGATTATAAAAATATATTTTTCATTTTGGCGATTGGGTAATAAGAAAATATCACAAATGTAAATTGAAGCTTAGCAAAGAATCTCGCATTTCTACAATGTTCATAAATTTTAAACAATATGAAAATTACGAATTAGTTAGTTCACCTTTAGGATTTATTTATGAATAATTTTAAAATAAATTTTTTAATAATTTTCATAACATTTCTGTAGAATTAAATCTTTTTAAAGTATAACAAAATTGTTTTATCTATAGTCTATACAATTGTTGTGATAGCCAAATTTCATTTTGTTAACCTATTATATTAGAGTAAGAATTTATAATGTAATTAAAAATTTTAACAAAGATAACAAAAATTATGAAAAAAAACATAAAGTTTTAAGTGTAACTTAATTACAAAATTACGTATCTAATTATTAAAAATATTAAAATACAACAAACAAATATTTCAGATTCCATATATTTTTTATCGTTTTCTTGTAAGTTAACTTTTTATTACAATCTATTTCTACTAAAAAAAAATTACGAATAACAGTAGGTACCAAAGTCATGAGGCAAGTTAGCCCAATCGCTTGAGTGCCGTTTCTTATTGTAATAGATATTGGTTGATTATTGGTGTAAGTACTTACATAACATAAAACAAGACCTTAAAACCACTAAATTTTTAATTTCTTTGGTATTTTTTTTTTGTATTCTTATATTTTAACATGACATGCAAAAAAAATATTAGGTACATAAGCAAAATTAATTAATACATAAAATTTTAAATATGAAAAACTTCAACAGTGTTAAAAAAATTTAAGATGTTATTGCAAAAAATTCAATACTTAAGTTAAAAATAAATAATAAGTGAAGAGAATTGAAACAAAAAATATGATTTACAAAAATTTCTTTAACTGGATTTTTACATTTACATGTACGTTTTAAATTTATTTTTATTACACAAACATTTTAACAATGTTAAAAAAAATATTTAATTTGAGTGACACAGGTATCGCATTACGTATATTATATACGATATTCTTAACTACAATGAGTACAACAAAACATTAATTTAATCACAGTTTTTTTTATAAATTTGTATAAAAACGAAAAGAGTAAAAGAAATAGTGATTCTGCCAACTCTAGGATATCTCCACGAATTTATGCTGTTTCCATTAAATTTAAATATTTTTTTTATAAAATGTCAAATATGTATTTAACTCAATTAAGAACCGAGATATATTGTATTTGTAAATTTTTAAGTTATAAGTATGACAGCTACTAAAAATATATGTAATGATAAATTTTGTTTATCCTTAGAACTATGTTCGTACTTTACTTATACCATTAGAACTAGGATCGAAAAATTTTAAAACTCTGGCAATCAACGTTTTGTAAATTAATGCTTTCAGGGCATCGCACTATTCTCGAAAACAAACAACATAAACAGCAAATTAAATAAATGAATTATTAATTTTGTTATAACAACGAGTCGGTTCAAATAAAATTAAAAAATTTCTTTCAAATAAAAAAAAATTAAGAATTTATGTCCCATGATTTTGTAAAATAGTTCCAACGTAAAAGTTCTTCGCTTAGAAGAAAGAATTAAAACTCTTTGAGTTAAAAAAATTTTTTGAACAATTCTTCCGCTAGTTTCGAAATAATTAGTTAAAAACTTTTTTTGTTGCCGAATTACATACTTATGTTCTGATGTACATTATCAGATTTTAATTCGTTAAGTGTATGTAATATGTAGGTATGTATTACTTATTTGCCAAAAAGCAAGACATCTAAACAGTTTCAAGTAATCTTACACCATTTAAAATTAGGAGCTAAAAAACCAAAAAATCTTAAAGTCTCTTGTGCCAGAAAAAGTTAAAAAAATGTTTGGAACTTTTTTTCGGTCAAAAGTTTTCCTAAGCGAATTTATTTTGTATAATCATGTAATAAGTTTGCTTAATTGCTTACACTGTTTAGCCAGGAGAACTGAAAAATGAAAAGATGGTTGTGCTGGAACAGGTTAAAGAACCAAAATAGAAGTGCGAGACTTTTTCTAGGCTCAGAGATACTTTTCTACAAGGTTTGGTTTCAATTCTATGTACACTGCGAAAATGCATAAAGGACAAACAAAAAGATACTCCGTTTTATAGAGGGTGTTCAAAATTGAGGTATCATTTTAATTTTAATAAAAAAAGACTTTTTTTTGAAATATTAAATATATTTTTATTTTAATTTATTACAAACTAGTAAAAAAGCCCGTCATACGACGGGTATAAGTAGAAAAATATAGCTTTTGTGAAAGTTTCCTCAGTTTTATGAACAATTTAATTTTAGTAAATTTATTCAAATACTTATATGTATTATATTTAGATATTGATAAATGTAAAATGTATTGCTAAAGTGTTTTAAATAATGAAAAACCTCAATGATGCTGTGAAGTAGTTTCTTTCAAAAATGTAATAAAAATATTTTTATTCATATATCTCTATATTATGAGCTAAACTTCTGATTCTAAAATTGTACTATATTATGGCAAAATTTTTAAAAAATTAAGAAAATGTTACTTAGCAAAATTTAAATAAAAATATTATTGCAATTTTATAATGTTCTACTTAAAAATCCGAACCTTTAAAAACTTTGATTTATACACTGCCTTGTTTTTTCTTTCATTTCATAGCATAACATTATAATATTTATTGTTTTCTATCTGTTATATGGGTAAATATCAGATGTACGTTTCTTTCTTTTCATAGTATAACATTTGTTAAATTAAGATTTAACATAACAGTAGGGCACGCTACTCAGCAGCAGCAACTTGTCTTTTATTATATTTAGATAGGTTCCGGTTAATAATGAAAAATTATGTCGGCCAAGTGGCCCCTTCTACTACTTCGGCAGGCTTCCAAACTTTTACCAAAATTCTGAATCACGTTGTTCAATAAACTGTTCTCAATGGTTGAAATCTGCTCGATAATGTTGTTTTTAAGCTCTTGAATTGTTGTGGGATTATTGCTGTACACTTTCGATTTCACAAAACCCCACAAAAAAAAATCCAACGGTGTGAAATCGCACGATCTTGGTGGCCACATCACTCCTCCTCTACGAGAAATAATGCGATCTTCGAACTTTTCCTTCAAAAGATTCATTGTTTCTCTTGCTGTGTGGCAAGTGGTACCGTCCTGTTGAAACCACATATTCTCTACGTCCAAATCATCAATTTCCCGCCACAAAAAGCTTCGGATCATCTCCCTGTAGCGATTTCCATTGACCGTAATCGCATTGCCATTTGCGTTTTTAAAAAAATATGGTCCGATGATTCCTTCTGACCACAAACCACACCAAACCGTAACTTTTTGTGGATGTACTGGTTGCTCTAAGATAACTCTTAGATTCTCTTCACCCCAAATGCGGCAATTCTGTTTATTGACGTAGCCATTGAGCTGGAAATGAGCTTCGTCGGTGAAGATTATTTTGTTAAAAAAATTCTCATTTTCGTCTTGTTTTTCGATTGCCCAAGAAACGAATAGCCGACGTAATGCATGGTCAGTTGGTTTTAATTCTTGCGTCAGCTGGATCTTATAAGTCTTTAAATGGAGATCACGATGCAAAATGTTGAATAATGTGGATGGTTTGATGTTTAATTGCTGCGAACGATGACGAATGGAAGTTTTTGGATCTTCTTCAACACTTCTGCTCACAGCTGCTACATTCTCGGTTGAACGGCCACTACGTTGATAAATGTTGCCTCTGTTATGAAGAACAGATCTAGTTTCTAGAAATTTATCAACCATCAGCTTGATGGCACGATTTGTTGGAGCATTTTCTCTACCAAATTTTGTTCGAAATTTCCTAATTACATCTTGAAAACTTTTACCATTTTCAACAAATGTTGTAATAACAAAAACACATTGTTCCTTCGTGTAACGTTCCATATTAACTAACCGGAATGTATTTAGAATATACCTAAAGAAACCTCGTATAAAAATCAAAACATTGTTCGATAATAATATTAATGAATATTAATTTAGATAAATATTATGAAAAATTTTATAAACATTAAAGTTTTGTTTACTCATACACTAAAAATTAAAACAAATAAAACTTTCTTAAAGATAATCCAAACAATAAAAATAGCAATAAATTTATAACTTACAAAAATTTAAGCCTCTATAAAAGGTCCCAACTTATACATTATAATATTAAATGATTAAAACAGATATAACAAAATATTTTACGAAATTTCAAAAAATATTAAAATTTACTTAAAATTAAATTAAAAAATAAATAAAATTTGTTGTATTTTATTAAAATATTAAACAACATTATAATGAAATTATTGCTATGTATCTACCGAACAAAAACCAAAAAAAAATTTATTAAATTATACAAACAACAAATATTTCTCGTTGGAGACTAACAAAACGTGTCTTTTTATGCCCCCCCTCCTTTTACTTTTTTCTTTATTCTTGATACCGTAAGTAACATTATAATTGTAATCAAAATCAAACTATTATTGTTATTATCATTATTATAATCATCATTACTAACAACAATAATACCATTACATATTATCATGATCATCACCATTCACATTATTATGATCAATAATAATGGATATCTGAATAAGTCTTTGAAACCATCAAAGTTTCAAACCCAACAAATCATAATAAACTTTTGACAGCAAATAAAAAGAAAAACATTGTTTTCACCATTGCGGTCTATAACAAAAAAAAAAATAAGTTTGAGAAAAATGTTAATGATATAAATTTCACCGAGAGGAAATCATGGAGAAGTGCTGAAGTAACATCAGGTTTTTGTTTTTTTTTCTATTTTTTTTTGTTTTTACTTTTTGTTTTACTCCATAAAAGTGCCTCGCAAAAGGAAAACAAAACAAAAACAATAATAATTTATTTAAAAAAAAAAACCGAAACTGAAACGAAATGCGATCTATAAAAATGTAAAAGAATATTATGTTATATGTATGTACTCGTTCATAAAACTAAATATGGAGGATTTTTATTTTAAATACATTAGAGAAAAGTCATCCATTTTCAAGACAACTTTGTTATAAATAATACATTTATTTTTTACTTTTTTCTTACTGTTTCTTGTTTTATTTTTTATTTAAGAACCAGTTTTACAACATTGACGTACTTTTGTTTTGTCATTTATTTTTTATTAAAAAAAATATCCCCTGTTATTGAAGATTTATTTAAGCAAAACAAAAAAATAAAATAATAATACTTCATACTATACTAGGCAAAACTCTACTCAATTATTATTTTATGTACATATATATATATATATATATATATATATATATCGATTTATATATGTTTTATATACATATTATCTCTATGTAAAAGAAAACAAGTTTAGATTATATGATATTATGCTCTGTGGGTATATTTTCGTGATTGTAAAAATAAAAATAGACAATAAAAAAAAAACAGAACGTTAAAAAATAGACGTAAAATAATACGAGTAAGCGATATGAGACAACAGATCCCTTAAACTTAACTCTTTTTATATAGTGTATTATTATTGTCCGCATATATTTCTTACATAAAAGTGTTATTTGTTGAATTGTTGACTTGAGTTGCAAGCATCCAGTTTTTGTTTTTAATTTTACTTGATTTATAATCTACAATGTATTATGTGGGCTTTTATATTTACGTTGCCAAAAGTTTTGCTGATCTGCAGTGTTTTTAAAGTGTTTCACTTTTAAACAAGGTCCAAAAACTTTCGTTTCTATCAATTATAACTGAATATTCTACTAATTTTTTTGTTTTTGCTATTAAAAACTTTTCTTCCTAATAATAAAAAAGTTTTTGATCTAAAAAGTTGCACATAATTAAATTTATTAAAAAAAATTATATCCAATGCTTATTTCAATTCAAAATTTTTAAATTGATGTTCAAATAATTCTCGTGGATATTCATATCTAATCCACAGTATTTAAGTACATTTAAAAAAACCAAATTAATGTACATAAGTATATTTCATATATGTAAATAAATTTAAGAATACCTAAAGTCAGTTTTATAATTATTTAGATAATTAAGATTAGGAAGATAAATATGATTTTAAATTAAACTGACTTACTGCACTTGTTTTATATAAAACTCTAATCTAGTTCAGAAATTTTCTCTTTAATTATATATAATAAATAAAAATAATAATAATTGTAAATATAGAAATAACAAACATTTCATTATTATTTAGACAAGTTGATAGATGCTTCTAAATCTTATAAATCTGTAGCATTAAGAGTCAATATTATTTATCAAAATAAATAATAGAGTAAGTACTTACTTATTTTTTAATGAAGAATTTTGTAATCTTTTACAGAAATTACCGTTTGTAAACGTTCAGTCATTGATTCTATCAAATTTGTCATTATCTCGGACAAAAAACTAATGCGTTTTGCAGGTTTTTAGGGTTTAGGTTTTTATCTTTGATTTTTAATGCTTAAATCTTTAAATTATTTTATCATCAAGAATTTGTAGATTGCGTTACTTCTTGCAATACGAAGTCATAGACAATTAAGATATTTTCTGTAGGTAGTCCATTTTCATTTAAAATATGTAAATAGTATTGCGATGACATTTTGTCAACTGTCGAAATGTTGCAATATGAAACGCAATAACATAGAAGAATTATACCACCACTGGAATTGTTATGGCACGGATTTTTCCTTGCTTTGAGCCTGAAAATGAGAAATAACTAAATATGTAAAATAGTTATAAACTTTTTTCAGTTGTTGTTTTGCTGATTTTTTTAAGGAAACTTATTAGATTATAAAGTAAATAAGTATGTGGATAAAATCATGGATAAAAATCCTATAAACTAAAAAAACATTGAAGCAATAAAGTTTATATACTTACTTATATATATCTAAAATTAAATTAAGAACAAAAAAAAATAAATATTATTTCATACTTTTATTTAAAATGGAATTATTAGCACATATTTCAACCATGACCTAAGGTCTGAGAACCTCACAATTTTATAAACAAAAATGTCATTTACAACATTAAATATATTTTTTATGAACCTATAAGCAATAACCATAAGTATAATAAAAATAAAAGTTAATTTAAATTCTTCTACTTAACTATATAAAATAATTCAGAAATATTGAAATTGCACCATTTGTATTTTAACATTTTGCAACAAAAAAAAGTGTTTAAAATAAGCAGAAAATTATGAATTTATTTTAAAATGCTTGCTTTAATTATTCAAAATTAAAATATTTTTACTTACACGAACTTAATATTTATTTTTGCACATTTTTATTACGATTTTAATAGAAAACGGGAAAGAATACAGTTGCACATGTAAAATACGGGTACGGATCTATTATAGTGTTTAAATTAATATATATTAATACTCTGTTTATATTTATATTACTATAAGTAATTAATAAATATCGAATAAAAGCTAATAATTTCTTAGCGAATAAAAATAATGATAATTCGAATAAAATTCAGATGTGCACACCTTACATAACAATTTACAACTTGACCTTACCAGAGACAGGAACATCGATAACCTAGTGGGTAAGAGCGTATACAATATGTTATGAACACCGAGGGAGTGTGGATTCGAATCCCACAAACGTCGTAAGAATAATTTCCCCTTACAATATTTCCAGTTACACCTGAAAAGGAAAGATTGTGAAATTTCCTTGTCACCTTTATGTGGCAGGGAAATAAACTAAAAAAAATTCCAGAGTATTTATAGTCTGATAAGCTTTGCCCAGAAATTTTAATGAATATAGTGCTAATAATTTGAAATTTTGCACAAGTGCTTGTCCTACTATATGACTTTCCAATTTTAATTTACAACCTCCAAATAGGGGAAATATGTTTTAAAAATATTTTGGATGAATTTCATTACTAAGTATATTAGATTTCTTTTCTTTATTTCAAAATTTTAATAACAAATTTGACAAAGGATGTGTAAATATATAAAACAAAATTAATTTGTTAAAAACTTAAGAGTTTTATTGTTTATGAGTTAATGCGTGCTAACATACATGTGAACGAACGGATAAATACGCAAAACTTAATCGCATCAGTTTTTAATATTGATTCGATCCCTACACATGAGTCCATATTTATTATGACTATAATTCTATGCGTTACAAACGGAGAAGCAATTTTAATACACCCTGTGAAATATCGTTTGCATGATCAACAAAAATGAAAAAAAAATAAAATGAAAAGTCATTGAGCTGAAATATTTTTATTTTATTTTTTTTTTTCTGTTTTATTTTGCACTTAAAATATTTATAATTGTTTATTCGCGTATAAATATTTACAGAAAAAAGTGTTAATTTTAGATTTTATTCAAAAGGTTGAATTAGTTTTATAAATAAGTATACATTATATATGTATGTATTTTCAAAATAGCGATTTATATAAGTATAAACATTACGTACGTACATATATAAACATTTTTTTTTTATCTAAATACATATGTAATAGGAAAAGTATTAAATTTTCATTGTTATTTTTATCAATAATTGAACTAAAATTCAATTAAAATTTAACTTTTAAAGTAAAATACTTTGGATATTTAAATTTAAGAAATACTTAAGTAAACAATTTAAAATACGCTCCGCATAAATCATGATTTTATGTATTAAATACTTACACCTGAAGAAATTTTTTTAGCTTAAAAACTTTTCAATGGTTCGGTATCAATATAAGGCAATAAGTTTATATATATACATATTAGCAAATTTAAAATAAAAAATTCAAAATAATTGAAATTATAATTTTTAATATATAAACAAATTGATTAAAGTAAAACAGATTTGATCTAATTATAAGGAGGGGTGAAATAAAGTCCAATCGACTATATTACTAAAACCAATGGAAATAAAGTCGAATTAAACATTCTATCTTATTTCCAATAAAAATTGTCCAAAAATAAAGTCGAATGCAAAAAAAGGAAATAAAGTCGACTCGAAAATCGTATTATTAAATGATAGTTTAATTAAAAAAGCAATTGCTCTTTTTCTAAAAACAACTACCTAGTTTTTAGTTTTCAAACTCAAAAATGTAATGAATAGTAAATTGCAATTGTTATATTTAAAGGAATTTTATTCTATTGATAACAAATTGAAACTGGTTTAATTTTTTTTATTATTTAGAACTAGGTATTGGGTTTTGTTAAATACACAACAACAAAAAATTAAGGTTGCCTGCTTTTCCGGAATATGTATTTGTAAATTTCCTTTTCATGAATATCAGTCTAAGCTCTAAACTAGCAGGATGTTTCAGCTGAAAAATGGAACTCTATTTGGACTACATTTAGATAGAAAAAATTTATGTTTTATTTTTTACTTGTCAGTTCATGCTGAAAAAGAAAGTTTTTTTCAAAATTTTTTTTATTTATTCTATTACTTAAATACAACATGTCGAAATTTATATAAACTATGTATTATTTATTTATCAAATTCATTCTGAAAATCAAGTATTCCCCTTTTGCCAACATTTTTAGTTAAAACCTCTGTTTCAGTATAGGATATTCGGCAGACGAGTTTTTTTCTAAATTTAGAATAAGATATATTTTAAATTATGATGTTTTCATTCAAGTCTTCTACTATATTTTCGAATATTGCCATTACAAAAAATTAATAGACCTCTTTGAACATTATAACTATAATATTTATAACCAAAAAATGGATTTTTAAATGCGTCAAATAGATACTAATTTTTGTTTTATCCTCGTTCTTCAATAAATAAATGATCTAAGCTTATGCCACCGAATTAAGCAAAATTAGAGTTATATATAAATTCCAGAAAAGGGGTCAAACTTCTTTTTGTAACCACTATGAAATCTTCCCTAATTCCGAATCTGGCATGTCTTCTCTTATATAAAGAAGAAAGTTTTTTGATTTGTTCGTTCGCTTATAACTTCAGCACCACTTTCATGGAACTTATGACTGTAGAAGTTATGTCATATTATTGTGATATTAATGCTTGTACATGTACAATTAAATATTTTCAAACTTTATTTTTTCGACTTTCATTTATTTTATTTTTTGAATATTTTTTTTGGAAATAAGATAGAATGGTTAATTCGACTATATTTCCATTGTTTTTGGTAATAAAATCGAATCGACTTTATTTCACCCCCGCGAAATAAAGTCGAACGAAATTTTAAGGAATATATTAATTTTTTATCAGTAGTTTTTATTATACATTGGACCCGCTATCAAAATACCAAAAATATTTCATCAAAACTTTGAAAAATTTTATCAATATTATGACAATTTATTTAATTATTTCTATTTATATTTAGAGGATGATTGAGTTTTACACAATTAACAAAATGTAAAACAGCTAAATATAGGATTAAGTTCTATGAAATGGTAAGTTCTGTTGGATTTATTTTAAATTGGGGATTTATGTAAAAATGATAATGTTAGTACAAAATCTCATAGAAAAACAAAATATCTTGTATTTCGTCGTGATTCGATATTTAAATATTTAAGAAGTACTTAAGTAGTACACATTTGTATATGAATAAATATTATAACAATGTATCGTTATCTGAAGAGCTGCCACTATATAAAACTGGTACAACAGGAATAAAATTGAAAAGATTGTCGATAACAACATTTACATATTTGGCTTTCATACAGCTGATCAAATGGAGTCCTACTATTTGTCACCATTATGAAAAATAATGACATGTATACCATATTATTTAGTAAAACAGTTATTTTTCATATAATAATTGTTTATGGAAGGGTTATCTCATTCCATAAAAATTTTAAATATACATTTAGGAATGATATCATAAGTAGTTTAATAGAATTTCCTCCACATATAGCTAGCGCGATAGTTTCAACAGAATCGATAACAACTATAAAGAGACCTCAACCATCATTATCATCTTACTTTCTCATTTACATTTCACTTCACACAGTTCACAGTTCAGTTGTTAAATTTTTTAAATGGACACAAAATATTACTACTTACTATGATCGTCATTTGTTATATTTATTTATGTATTTTATTTTACATTTTACTATCAGAATTAAGAAGAAGTAAATGACGTCAGATTAATAGACTACTAATATACTAACTAGTATTATAATAGACTAACTAATATATAAAATTCTAGCTGAAAAAAAAAATTAAAATGTTTTTTTTTTTTTTTATATAGATACATAATAAATATATACAAATTATTTAATTTATAAAAACAAAGCAAATCTAAAATATCCTAAATTTGTTTTATTACACTCTCGTCCAATTTTATGATATTATGATTTTATATAATTTCATGCTACCGGCGGAGCAAACTCCATGATATGATATTCTACTTACTTGCATATTATCTAAATCACAAATTGTATACCGGTCGTTACCTAATGTAATGAGTTTTTTTACTCACCTACTTTATACTTACAAGGTTTTTTGTATTTATCATTGTAGTATTCTGTATTATAACGTTGATTTTTATCTATTATTATAGAAACTTCTTTTCTTATAATATTTAAATCGCGTTCACCAAAATCAATTTTATTTTCTAACAGATACAATTTTGAGAATTTTAACTATCTGTTTCTTTTGCGATCTGCTTTCACTATCTGTTTCTAATTGGAGTTATAATTCTGTTGAGACGTTCCACTTGTTCATTGGCCTGAGGTGAATCAGTTGCAGTTTTTATATGCTGTATGTTATTAGTTTCATAAAAACCCAAAATTCATCTGGTCTGGTGTAAAACAATTTCACTCCCGCGATCTGAAATTAGTTTTTTAGGTCTGCTGTATGCAGAAAAGTACAAATTTAAGCAAGAAATAACTTTACTAGTTTTAGTTGAAGAAACATCATATAATTTATTAATTTTGTGAAAGCTATTAAAGTGATTTTTTTAGCATAAGTAGATGCTAAGGGACCTAAATGATCCACATGTATTACTTCAAATGGTTTATTACCTTTAGGTGTACAATGAAGCTCATTGAAATTGAAGAATAATAAATATATATTTCAGACAATTAAGATTACATTTTTTTATCTTTTCTTTCATATTGGGAAAGCAGTAGGATCATTTTTCCACTCCCAAGTGGCATAAAGATTCATGACTAGTTTAGATAAGTTGGTTTTCCATTTCTTTAGGTACATAAAACTTCATCATTCGATTTTCTGTAAACTAATTCATTTATTAATTCAAGGTAAGTACTACTTTCTTTTTAGCACATTTCCAAAAAAATTTTGAAAAAATGTGCTTATTAGTTTCACTCTGTCCGTCCGTCCGTCCGTCCGTCCGTCTGTTTACAAAACTTCTACACCGTTAAAGATAGAGAAAAAAAATTTTAACCATGGGTAGGTCTCATAAAAAAAATAATTTTGTGGAACAACTTTTTCATGTAGCCCCATCCATTACGGAGCTACAGCCCCTCAAACTTTGAAAAAGCAATATTTTCAAATGCATATATCTTATGTTCTGCTTAAGATTTTTTCAATCTGAAAACGTCATTCGACAGGTATTTCTTTTATCTTTTATCTTTTAAATTTATATCAATATTATACAATATTTTTAAATTTAGTATTTAAATTTACCGTTATGTGAAAACCAAATTTTGCATGATTTTTCTACTTTCATAACTCCGGCACGCTTTTAGATAGAAGCTTGAAATTTTGAGGCCAGAAAGAACTTTTAGAATTAGTATAAGTTTGCTCAGAAAATTTTTTCGGACCACCCCCTGTTTATGAGCTATTAGCGCTCAAAAATTGAAAATTTGCTATTTTTAAATACCTGTAACTTAGGAACCTGTACACATTTTACTTCGCCAAGATATAAAAATTAAAGCTACAGTACTATATTTTAACGTGTGTTAAAGGTTTATTTTAGTTGTAAAGGGTTCCAAAGTTGCAGCTCTTCAAAATTGCGAAAAAGCCCCATTTTCAGATATATATATCTCAGGCTCTGCTTAATAGTTTTGCAACCTAAAACCGCCAGAAGATCGAAAATTTTATTGTCTATATAAAACAATATCAAAATTATGTAATATTTTGTAATTTACTATATAAATTTACCGTTATGTGAAAACCACATTTTGCATGAAATTTATTTTTCCATAACTCCGGCACGCCTTTAGATAGGAACCTGAAATTTTGAGACAAGAAAGAACTTTTAGAATTAGTATAAGTTTCCTCAGAAAATTTTTTGGTACCACCCCCTCTTTAAGAGTTATTACGCCTCAAAAATTGAAAATTTGCTATTTTTAGACACCTGTAACTTAGGCACCTGTAAAAATTTTTCTTCGGCAAGGCATGAAAATTAAAGGTTCAGTAATATATTTTTACATGTGTTAACAGCTTTTTTTAGTTATAAAGGATTCCGGACTTACGGCCTCTCAAAATTTCAAAAGAGTCCTATTTTCACATTTTTTCTTATTACATGAAATTTTCAAATTTTTGTGCAAGTCACAATTCTAAACAGTTTGTATTGAGTTTTGGAAATGTGCGCTTTTAAAAACCGTTGGTTTACATTCTACCTTGTTTTTTTAATTCTAATACCAAGGATAAAATGGTTTTGTCTTAAAATTCAGCTGCAGTCAAAACGTATTCTAATTCCGAATTTTCAACTATGAATATTTGGTTACCCCAACTAAGCGCATATACATGTTGCATTCGGGCATCCTAGTGTACTCAAATATACCTAATCGTGCCACAAAAGAAGTAAACCTCATTGAACCTTTTGCCATTTCAACGAGGTGAAATCCATTTTTTTAAATATAGAATAGTAAAAAAACATTTTTCGTGTTCTACACGAAATAGTAAAAAAACATTGACTGTGTTTGTTTTCTTTTCTACATAAAAAGTTCAAGTCCACTTGATTAAAAAATTTCAAACTAAAATAACAGGATAATTAATTGTTAAATTTTTTAGAACATAAATATTTAAATTTAAAATTTTAATATTAAAATATATTTTGGTTGAAATACTCCCAATGATATTAAGCCGTGTCTGTCTTGTTGTTTTTGTGCAAATACTTATTAACTGTATGTCCAACTTCATTGCAGTTAAAATACTTGATTAATGTTAGTTGTAATTTAGGTTGCTGTTTTCGAATACGTCAAGTACGTACTGTAAATTTTTTCTTTTGAAAATCGAAAGGTGTATTAATTAATTTTATAATTTTCAAATTTGACAAGTGCAGATTTAAATTCATTTATAGTATTAGCAGCATATAGAAGGGTTTTGTTAAAATCTGAATCGAGAATTCCTTCGAGATATATTGTATAAGATTCGCTTCTTCATTTTCACATAAGTATTGACGCAATTTCTCGCATTATAAGCACACATGTTTGAAATGTTTCTTCTTTTTTATTCTTTGAAGTTCCCTGTGAACTCCCTTTTAAAGAGAATTCGTCAACCAATAATTTTGTCAGTTCATTCTAAAAAAAGTTAGGCTGTTCCAACCATTAACCGTTTAGCACATGTAAATTATTCTTTCATGTTGAGATTAAAAAAATAAGCTGATTTTTCGAAATTTTGAATCCTTTTTTTATACAGTAATTATCCACTAACACCTAAATAAGTAATTATCCACCACCACTAAATTTTGAAACACTCTCTTCGAAATTCTTAAGGGATACTTGTTATTTAAATTATTAAGTAAATAAGGGATACTTGTTATTTAAATTATTTTCACCTGCTAGTTCTGAAAATTGCTTATGAAGATCAGTTAATTCCTGTTGCATTTTAATTTGTTCTCTTAGTCAACTCATCTGTAGTACTGGAATTTTCCATAACAATTGTATTTGTCATTTGAAATTTTTAACAAATTTGGTGGAAAATATTTTTCGAGTTCCTCTTGAGTCAGTATTTTAACATTTTCCTCTAACATGAGTTTTAAAACCAGTTTTAAAGCTGTGGAATCTAACTGCATTGCTTCTAATTTGTCTTTAAGTTCTGGTACAGTCGCCTTTTCAATAAATCGTTGTATGCTTGGCTCCATTTTGCTTTACAATAATATATTAAAAATGTTTTAACTTTGTGCACGTGTTTTTTTTAACATAAATCCAAGTACAGTAAATTTTATTAATTCTTTTGGTGCACCTTTACGTAACAGATAGAATTTAAACATACAATTTTTAAATATTTTTTGTTCTAAAAGTGCAAGGATATTCAGCATAAAATAATACGCGATGTCACAAATTTTATTTTGCTTTACAATATTATATTAAAAAATCTGACCAATGGTGCAGTGCATAAGTCACCGGTGTTTCAGGCGAAAGGTCTCGGGTTCAAACTCCGGTCAGGTCAAAAATAATATATAAAATATAATAAAATAATGTAAACAAAATATTAAATATAATTATAATGGAATACTTGCACCGAGATGACTCACATGCTAAAGGCAAAAGGGTCCTAAAAATATCGGCAGATATTTATATTTGGCGATATAATATAAAAAAAAAAAATATTAAAAATTTTTTAATTTTATGACTTTATGCAAATGTTTTTTGTTTTTTTTTTTTTTTAACATAAATCCAATAATTTAGTTTATTAATTTTAAAACTAACTATTTCTTCTTGTACACCTATGCACATGGTTAATTTAATAAAAATGTTTGTGATTTACTTATTGATCAAAAAAATAAAAAAGTTTTCTTTTTATTACAATTTGCACATTTTAAACATTTAACATAAATTTGAAATTTTAACAAAACTGATTTGTTATATTTTTTTTTTTTTAAATTTGGATTTTTTTATCCCACTTCTATTTTGTAATAAAAAACACTAGTTGTTACTTTAATATTATATTGAACTCATCTTTTATTACATATCTGAATCATATATAATATAATATAAATCTGCATTATCATTAATTACAGTCAATAATTTTAAGAGAAAAAGAAATAACAACTACAATAATTCATATATATTCAAATCAGTAAATCATATGTACCTATAAATAAGATTATGTTATAAACAACTCGTTTATAATATAATTATAATATATAAACAACCCGTTATAATAAACAACCCGTGCAACATTATTATGTCTTAATCCCGTGTGACAATATATCTCTTACAAAACCAAAGCTTTTTAAAGGTGCAAAATTGCAAAAAAACAATTACAAGCAATCTAGAATTGTGGTAATTTTACATTAAAACTTAATATAATATTTTAAAAGCAAAAAATATTAAACAAATCAAAAGATGTAAGTATTTTAAATTATGGCTTTTTCTAAATTTTAGAGGCTGTAGCTTTGTAATGGGTAGCATAAAAATACATACATACATAAAAAATTGTTCTACGGTATTAATGTTTTTAAGAGAACTATTCATAGTTAAATTTTCATTGCTCGGTTTTACGGGGTAGAAATTTTGTAAACAGATGAAATCATTTAGTCTTAAGAATGAACAAGTGGTGATAAAATAAACAAAAAGGTGTTTTTGATTAACTAAGTATATGAATAACTAATTAAATTATTATTTTTACAATAGCCTTTTTGCAGGTTAACATATTTTAGGCTATCATTAATCAATTTAATTTGATATTCACGAACCATGTAAAAAAATTATAAAATCATATAGCTAGGAGCTACGGCTAAGATTAGAAATGTTTAAAAAAAAGAAAAACAAAAAAAACTAAGTTTTATTAAGGTAAGTGGCTATAATTCCGTCCTTTTTTTTTTGGGTAGACGGACATTTCGAAGTATTTCAACAATTTTTGATAAAATCTTTATAATGTATATATTTATGAATAATTATATATATTTTATGAATAATTATGGTTTTTTCTTGGAAGTGCCATCTATATTTATTGATTTTAAAATTAATTTTTAATAAATAAAGTGAAATAAAGATTTAAGACATATGGCTCTAATTCCAAATTGTGTGTTCCTAATTCCGGACTAACTGTGTACCTAATTCCGGTCTATTTTTTTATTTAAAAAAACAAAATAAAATAAGTAAATTGTTTTTGATTAAGTATATGTATTCCAGTGTGATAACAAAAAATAAATAAATAATTAACAAAAAGAAAAACAAAAGAAATCAAATAAAGAACAATTCAACTGTTTTAGGAACTTCATTTTCTTAAATCTAAAAGTAAAAATAAATATTTTAATATTTTTGTTGTTTATTTCATGACACGAAGTTTGTTTATTTCGGGAACGGCGTAAATTCCTCTTGCATTTAATAATATGACGTGCCAAAGTTTTAAGTTTCATAGCTTTTTCTGATGTAGAAATTGAAAACATTTTACTTTTCTTGAAAACATTTTACTTTACTTTAAAATTAAGAAAAAGTAGCTTCAAAAATCCTAAGTATCTAATTTCGTTCTAAAAGTTGTTTCTAATTCGGGTCTAAAAACAATCTATTTTATTTTGGTGAAATTATAAGAAAAAATATAGGACGTAATTAGGTTTTCATATTCTACTTTTAATTATCTTTCAAATATAATATTTATTTAGCAAGAATTAGCAGGAATTCGTTTCATGTATCGAATTCCGTTCTATATAGAACGCAATTAGATACAATATAAATATTTAATGTCTAGTTCCGCTCCAACTTTAATTTAATAATACTAAATAAATTAAATGCTATTTTTCATTTATATATACAAAATTTGAAATATAAAACTTAAATTTATCTAATAATTTCAACAATTATACTTACTAATTCGCTATTTATCTAAAATTTATTGACTTATATAATTTTTTTCTAAATTTACTACTTTATAAGAACTTTTCTATCAATTCACCTGCTTACTCTGTCAATATTTACTTTAAACTAATTTTTAAAAAGAAATCGTTACGGAAAAGGCGCGAAAATTGTAAACATTTTAGAAAAAAGAAAAACAAACAAAAAACAAACGCACATTATGTCAAATTCAATTTTTTAACGATGTTATTATAAAATATATTACTTAATTATGTCGGAATTAGAGCCATAGGACGGAATTACAGCCACCTTACTTAATAAAATTTTGAATAATTTTTTTTAGAGTTAAGTAAGTATAAGATTTAAGTGCCGCTTAAACTTATAAAAGATATTAAATTTCATTTTAGAAAAACATAAAATACTTAGTGTGACTTAATCAGATTTTAAACATAAGTTTAGCAACTATAGAAAATGAGGAAAATAATAGTAACGGTAACTTTAATTTTACAGCGCTATTCATTTTTTATTTTTTTTTAAATCTCAATAGAATAATAACACTTTCTTGTAGAATAATATTTAAAAATAGAAAATAAATTTCACTGTTACATTGTAATGGTAATTAAAAGGGAAATTAAAATATGTGTAGCAAATAGTTATGTTAAAGATATTATGTACTTATGTAGTTAGTTTTATATATCGATACTTTTATGTAATTTTTTTTATATAACTAAGACTAAATAGATTCGCTTCGTTAAATTTAGCTATAACTAAAGTGAAACAATGGAAAGTTTTCAATTATACAATGGAATTTTTTGTATACTTATTGTTAAATTTTTTCGTATTTTAACTCAAAGTAAGTAGCTATTGTTTTTTTTTCTTATTATTCAATTTTATTTATTATTTTGATAAATAAACGACACATACAATGATAAATTTATTAAGAAAAAACTTTTATACTTATTAAAAATTTTTCTAAAAAGCTGTCAGAACAAAAATGATAACTGCTATTTTAATAATAACTTCCTATTTAGTTATTTTTTTTAAATCATAGCAAAACAAAAAAAACAAGTACCTTTTGATATACCACAAAAGATTTCATTTAAAAAATGATTAAGTATAAATTTTATATAAAAATATCTACTAGTGTAGATGAATTTTAATGGTTAATTAATTACATGGAAATTCTTTTTTATTTCAAAATAAATCGACATTTAAACTCTTGAATGATTTGAATGTTATTTGAACCAACGAAATAAAGTTTTATAAACTTTAAAGAAAGCTAAATGATAAGGACCTTAACATATTTTATTTTATTTATTTATTTGTTTAACTCAAACATTTTTACAATATATTTTTTAAGAGAAAATTAAGTTACAAACAATTTACAATTTACTTCTGCTTACATACACAAAATTAATTACATTTACAATTACAATTACACATTACATAGTTGAAATAACATAAGAATTGAATAAGAAAAGAAAAAAAATTTAAAAATTTAAAAGCAACCGTGCTTGAAAATTTTACGTTTTAAATTCCTTTTCGATTGGTTGCGATCAATGAATGATTTAAATTTATTACCCATTAATGGAGTGTATTGATTCGTTTGTGCCGTAGTAAATTCTGTGGTGTGTAGTTAAGAACATGTTAAAAGATCTGAGGCGGGTTAGTGTTAAAATTAGTGTTAAAATTGTAGCTAATATAATGTTCCCATTTACTATTTCAGTTAGAAAAACTACATCAGCTAACTCTCTCCTAAGTTTTAGGATGTTTAGTTGAATTAAGTTTAATCTATTTTCACAGAGAGGTAAAATTACGGGGTCGTTCCAACGTAAATTTCTTAAGGCAAAAAACATAAAAATTTTTTTTGAATTAATTCAATTCTATTCACATAGATTTGATAGAAAGGGGACCATACTTGACTAGCGTATTCTAAGTTAGGCCTAATGAGGCCTGGTCACTTTATTTTAGTGTATACGGATCCTTAAACTCTTTAGCCCACTATTTAACAAAGCCAAGCATTAAGTTTGTTTTATGAATAATAGTTTCGTAATGTGCTTTAAAGTTTAGTTTACTATGAAAGAGAATACAGAAATCTTTTATGGAATCTGCTCTAGTCAAGTTACTATTGTTTTTGAGGATATTATTGTAGAGGATAAGTGAAATTAAAATTATTGGAACGACGAAAAAAAATCACGTGTGTACATTTAGAAACATTCAGAAGAAGATTATTTCTGGTGCATCAGCAAAAAAAAATTATTAAGATCAGATTGTAGTAAGTTGGAATATTCCATACAAGTAAGTTTTTTTAAAAATGTTCATATCATCAGCTTATACTTTAATATCACTATGATTAATAAAGGAAGTGACATCATTAGTGGATAAAATAAAAAGGAGCGGACCTAAATGGCTACCTTGAAGGACGCCTGCATTTGCCGTAAAAGCTTTGGAAACCGAAGACCTAAACACTACGCTGTAGTTTCTATCTTTGAAATAAGAACCAATCCATTTAATAAAGCTGTCTGGAAAACCATATTTCTTTAATTTTAGAAGAATAACACTATGGAGTAAAATATCAAGGGCTTTGCTAAAGTTAGTATAAAATACATCAGTTTGGAAACCCGATTCCATATTATTTATAAAGACAGATGTTGATACTACTAGGTTGGTTGTAGTAGATTTGTGTTTAATTAATTTAATTAGTTTTCACTAATTCAAAAATTTTAGGAATTGTAGACAATATATTTATTCATTTGTTTAACCAAAATACATATAACCAAATTTAGTTTTAAAATAGGCCAACTCTGAAACATTCGAAAGCATATGACTGAATCCTTATCTGCTATGACATTTTCCATGCTAACCGATAAACAATTAGGTATGAACTGTATATTGATAATTCTGTACGTATAACAAAACAGAAAAATAGAAACAAAACCAAATTCTGAATGTAGAATTTTATAGTTGTTTACAAAAACAGCGTTTATCCTGAATTGGTTCCGTCTGAAGATATAATTTCTAAGTATATTTTCAATTTTATTAATAAAACGAAACTTAATTATAAATTAATGAAGTTTATTTAGTTTTTCAATCTTTTCGAGAAAAATTTTGTTCAGGAAGTTGATTTAGAAAAAAATGTAAGGCTTCTATATTCCCTAGTTAATATAAAAAAAATTAGTACGATTTATCAGGTTATAACAGAACGATTTTTAGATTTTTTTTTGTTAGAAGTTCTTGTATGAGGGTGTCAAAAAAATTATGGCTTCTATCTGCGTTTACCGTTATGTCACATGAAAACAAAAAATAACTTTTTTATTTTGCTGATGGAAAAATTAAAAAAAAATTTTTAGTTGAAACAAAGTAAATTTATATCTAATTAATAAAATGAATTCCGAAAATATTTGAAAAAAAATGTGTTTTTTTTCGACAATGAGTTAAAAATTCTATATACATAACTACTTTCTTAAGTTTTTATTTACGTATTTATGGCAACATTTAAATTTGTTATAAAATACACAATATTTTTAGCATTTTTTACCCAAAAACATATTAAAAAATATCTGGTCATTTCACCGTTTGATTTATAGGGGTGATACTTATAGTTCTATTGCCAATTTCAAGCAATTGAGTAGAAAACCGTTCAGCAAATGCACTATTACATTTCGGTTACGGTTTTCGGTTATATTCTGTTTCATAGGACTTAATAAGGAGGTAAAATTTTCGTTAGAGTCAATGAACTAAGCAGTTACCGAGATATTTCGAGGCTCAAAAACAATTTACAAAATTTCTTTAATTTTTATATTTTGAGCGTAATTTTGTTTATAGTTAAGTTATAGTTATAGTTAAGTTTATAACAAATATTTTGATTAGTTTCTATATTTTCAGATTTCGAAATTACGTGACTCCAAAGTTAAAAAATTTTGCATTTTAGTTTTTGAAAACCCTTAATTTTTTAAGTTACGTAACATTGTAGTTTTTCCTAATTTTATCAGATGTGACATCCCTTGTTAATCAAGTTTTTATTTTATGTAAGATACATCAATTTACTTCCTATGGTTTAGGAAATATGAAGAAATAAAAGCTAACAAGAACTTGTTTTTAATTATTTTTAAAATATCAAACGTAATTCTAAAAGTTCAACAATTAATAAAATCCATTTTTTATTAGAATTATAATTTCAAATTAAATTTTATATGCAAAATTTGAAAATAATATCTGGCCGATAATAGGCGACTCTACCTCTTAAGTATCTACACTAATACTTAAATTGACATTTGTAACCACTTCTTTTTTCAACTGATTAATAAGTGGAACTCATTTGTTTAATTTTTTTCTACATGCAATAAAAATTTAATTGGAATTTTATTAAAAACAAAAACAAAAAAAATTCCTAAATTTATTATTTAATTGACTCTTACAATTTCGACGTTCAGATTGAGTCATATAATTTTAAAAATTTATGTGCACATAAGTAATATAAAGTTAAAAAACACAAACTAAGAGTATATTTGAAATTGGAGGGAAAAGCTAAAAATAAATTAAAAATATTCAATAAAATTATACAATTTACATTTTAAAAATATTTAAAATTTTTTTTTTTCAAATATTTGAATCTATTTTAACTACAAATTATATACTTAAATATGTATATAGAAGTGCCTTTTCATAATTCTCAATTTTTATTTTTGATTTTTAGTTCAATCATTAATCCTTTTATAAAATATTTATATGTACTTTGTATTCAAATCAAATTCCCATCCATAAAAAATATCGAGCACCATTTTACCTTTTATTTATTTATTTGTATGTTATTTATTTTTATTTATCTATTTTTATTCTGTTACGTGTACTTAATAAATTACTCTCTTAATTAGAAATGTAAGTAATAAAAATTCTATACTATAAGAATATAATTATCTAACTACAACTACATACAAACGAAACTTTTATTATTAGTTTGTTACTTAACTCAACCATACGTTATCAATTCTCTTCAAATACATTTAAAAATAATTTTTAGGTGTGATAACAGAACACTCGCGGTGGGGTTTTATTTCCAAAACAATCGGCGTTGCATCCATGATGAAAACAAACAGTCGGCTATTAATTCAAAAACTATTGGCGTTGCGTCCATGGGCATAAATTCCTTGTTGAATTGGAATTAAAGTTCATAATTATAAGGAAATAAAATTTGTGGGCATTAATTCCTTTAATATTTGAATTAAGACCTAGACTATTGTTTTGGTATTAAGAGAAGAAAATTATTGAATACGTAGAGCACTGCAAACGCGCTCTAACTCTATTTTAGTATTAATTGGTGCAACTTATATTTTTTTCATATAATTACTACTACAGCTACAGAAGCTACAGCTTCTCAAAGTTGGAAGCCCTTTTTTTACAAGATTCCAATTTTTATAGTTATCTTAAGTTTGCTTAATATATTTTCAACTTACAAAGAAAAACATCAAAAGACAGCAAATATTTTTAGCTTTATAAAATCAATATAAAAATAATATTATTGGTATAAGTGTTCTGCAATGTTTGCTCTATGTTCCTGACATAGATTTGATGAATTGAAGTGGCAATGGAGTGGGGGTACCTGACCCACGCCTAACAAACATATCTTCGAAATTAATAAAGATAGAAACTTGAAATTTTGTACAAGGGTGTTAAAGGATACCTCTTTTCCTGAACGTTCCTGAAATTCGGGTTGAATAAGGAAGAAAAGAGAAGCGGTTCAAGCAACTGCCAAAAACTTATGGATTTTTAATTTAATTGGAATTATTTAGGTGTAGGGTATTAATAAGTCGGTTGCATCGACTTACTGTTACATTTATTTGTTTTTTACTATTTCAGTATTTAAATTTTCTATACGTAAAAACAAAGTTTTACAAAATTTTGGTAGATTCTTACTTATCAATGAAACACTTTTAGAATCAGTTAGAATCTTTTAAATTTAAAACAAGTAAAAATAACAGTAAGTCGATGCAACCGACTTATTTATACCCTACACCTAAAACATTCCAATTAAATTAAAAATCCATAAGTTATTTTAGTTAGGTATTTAATACAAGCTAAAAAAAATAAATGCTGTTACAACCTTTGTACAAAATTTCAGGTTTCTATCTTTATTAAATTCGAAAATATGATTGTTAGGTCTTGGGAAGTGTGTGAAGGCACGCGGACCACCACCCCAATTCCACTCAAATTTTAGAGACGTCAACAGGGTAGAACATTCTTATATCAAATTTCAAATTTATATATTTATTAATTTCGAAGATATGCTTGTTTGGTCTTAGGAGTTGTGTGGCAGATACCCGAACAACCATTTTAATTCATCTTAAATTTTGGACAAATCAGGGATTCAGGAAACAACACCCTTGTACCAAATTTGAAGTTTCTGTCTTTATTAATTTCGAAGATATGCTTGTTCGGTTTTGGGAGTTGTATGGGAGGTACCCGAACGACCACTCCAATTCATCTCAAATTTTAGGCAAATCAGGGATTTAGGAAACAGCACCCTCTTATAAAATTTGAAGTTCCTATCTTTATTAATTTCGAAGATATGCATGTTCGGTTTTGGGAGTTGTATGGGAGGTACCCGAACAGCTCCACCAATTCATCTCAAATTTTGGACAAATCAGGGATTCAGGAAACAACACCCTAGTACCAAATTTGAAGTTTCTGTCTTTATTAATTTCGAAGATATGCTTGTTCGGTTTTGGGAGTTGTATGGGAGGTACCCGAACGACCACTCCAATTCCTCTCAAATTTTAGACAAATCAGGGATTTAGGAAACAGCACCCTCTTATCAAATTTGAAGTTCCTATCTTTATTAATTTCGAAGATATGCATGTTCGGTTTTGGGAGTTGTATGGGAGGTACCCGAACAACCATTCCACTTCATCTCAAATTTTGGGGATATCAGGGATTCAGAAAAACACACCCTCGTACAAAATTTTAAGTTTCTATCTTTATTAATTTCGAAAATATGCGTATTAGATTTTGGAAGTTGTATGGGAGGTACTCGAACGCATGGTCCGATTTCGCCCATTTACAATTCCCGCCTTACCTTAGTCATTATTAACCTACAGTATAAATTTCATCAAGATAGCATCATTATTTTTTGAGTTATCGTGCGTACGGACGGACGGACGGACATCGCTAAATCGACTCCGGCGGTGATCCTGATTCAGAATATATATACATGTCTATACCTAACTCGCTTCCTTTTGGTGGTTACAAACACCATACCAAAGTTAATATACCCTATACTTAATGTGTAGGGTATAACAAGGGAAATCTTTGGCAATTAGTATAAGTAAGTTGTTATTATAAGCGCCTGTGTACATTTGTCATAAGTAAAACTTATTATATTTGCAGATGTGTTAAAGATATTTCGTAATTACATAGTATTTTCTAGAATCATCGAAAACCTTTAAAAAAAAATTTATTTCACTTATTGTAAATTATTGTTTTTTTTAGGTTCTTTAATTTTTCTGACTTTTCTATTACATTTTAATACAGAAAATTACCACTAAGTGAGTATATTTCTCAATTTAAAACGTGAACTTAAAGAGCTTCCAGAATAAAATAAAAACAAAATTAGTTTTCTAAAAAACATCAGTTGTATGACCCAGATTTATAAATTTTGTTGCTAGGTGTTTTGTTTTTGTAATCTTTTAAAATTTTTACTGTAAAATACATAATCAATTAGTTAACTCTATTATAAATGTTGGGTACTTATTTAGATCCGTACACTTAAAGGAAAACCGGTAAGTGCGGTAATAAATTACAGACAGTTACAGAAAAATATCTTGAAAAAAAATAAAAAGAGCATCAGTTTATAAATAAATCTAATAAGTATGGTTACAACAATACACAAAACTAAAAACAAGACACAATAAAGTGAATTTCAAATATTTAATTAATATTATTTAATTAGTTAATATTTTTTATTGAAGTTTAAAATTTATTTTGTAAAAGATTAAAATAGACCAACAAATTACCATCCTGATGAAATTACGGAAATAATTCTTTGTTTAATTCGTTGTTACAATGAAAAAATTGAAAATATTGGCGATCCTATAAGTACAATCTGAATTTAATTTTTTTTTAATTAGTTAACTAGTTGTCCTAAAATATTCTTACAATGACCAAGATCTCATTATTAACCTAATTCGTCATGATCTACACGTAATTGAAGAGTGGTTAACAAAGCCTGGTTCTAAATCTAAAAAAAAAACCTAAGTCATAATCCTGCTATTTGAAAAAAAATTCTCTTATTGTTCTCATATGGAGTTCTCATATTGAGGAAGTAATAAAAAAAATAACACCTTATATATTCATATTAAGAAGATTACGCAACTTCTTGTCTAGTAATGCTCTATTTATTCGTTTTTCATAAAATCTCATATATGTTACCTAAATCCCATTTGGACCAAAACTAGAAATTACCTATAAAAAATGTCTAATTATTCAAAGGTTACTTATACAACATCCTTCCTCCTTATTATATTACAATGAATATTTTAGTCTAACTAGTAAGTATTAATAAATGTGAATTACTCTCAACGGCCTTCAAAATAATCAATAATAAGATAAAACATAGTTTCATTCTAAATGGAAGATTTAATATACAAAATCATAACACAAAAAATAAATCAAATTACTATCTTTCTCTCTTTAGAACTGCGAATCAGAGGAACAATCGCTTGTATAATTGCCTAAAACCGTTTAACAACTTACCCGAAGATACTAAAACTATTACTAATTTTATTTTATTCAAAAATAGAATTAGAGTCTGCACAATAGAAAACCAAAATTACTAACACGAGTAAATTTCAACATTACTAACAATTAACTAGGTTTATAAAATCTAAATTATGAAAATTGTATAGACATTTTTTTTTTTTTTTTTTTGAAATAAGTATTTATCAAAATATTATTTTGTAGTTATATTAATTGTACAAATTGTTTTTACAATCTGTACTCTGTATTTATCTGTATTTTACGTCTGTACTCTGTATATTAAATAAAAATTATAAGACCATACAGCACTTTGCTAGGGTCAGAAAGATCTCTTATACATTACTTTGTAAACTTAACTTTATATTTTTTTTAAATTTGTATATAAAATAAAGAAAAAAAAAATAAATCGATAATTTTAATATACCTAAGTATTATATTTAATAAATTTTTTAATTAATAACTGCAATATATTTGAGGTGGCGTACATTTACAACAGAATTGTGTACCGACAGTTTTTGGTTTATATGTGCATCAGCAAAAATATACTTAAAATAATTTTAGAGTGTACATATGTACTTAAATATATTATTTTCGATAACCTTATTATAAAAAATTAACTATATCGGTTTTGCAATAAGTACTTTTTTTTTTTATTTAAAAATCTTATAAATCACTGATTTAAATAATCCCGTAGGTAGGTAGGTATTAAAATAAAATAAAGAAAAAATAAAATATAAAGTTTTTGTATCTTTGGGATTTGTTTTTTAAAACTCGTAAAATGCTTTTTACTCCGTTTTTTTTATAATAACCATACAAATTTTTTTAGAAGAGTAAATAATAATTTCAATTTTTTTTTTATTCCCATTACTTTATTAACAGAACAATGTCAGTTCACTTACAGTATTTTTTAAAAGTAATAAGTACAATTTAAAATTAACAAAATAACTATATAATAAATGGTAAGTATAGTTTATACTTACTTTACAGTACTTATATTTAATATGCTTACTGTAATATATTTAATATGATAATGTTTCAATCTCATTATTCATTAAATACATATAAATAATATATTTTTGCTTTTACAATTTGAATTATGTGTTACAGTTGTAGATTCTAAGCAAAAAAAATGCTTGACAATAATAAGTAAAGTTTAAAATTCGAAGATAATTTGATCAATAATTGATTGTTTCAAAATTTATTTAATAAAACACAGAGATTTAAAAATAGTCAATTAGAAAAGTTTAAATACGTCTTGTTAAAAAATTTTGTAACAAGACGTATTTAAGCTTTTCTAGGAATGCACTTTGTTAAGATTTTAAATTAACCGAATTTTAATTATTACTAAAATAAATTTCTATCTGACGTCTATATATATTTATATGGCGTAAAGGTTAAATAGACAGTTTCCAACATTGAATGGTCTCGGATATCCTAAATTAATAATTTACCTCGTCATAGCTTATATAGTAATAATTCATAGAATTTCTGGTAATAAAAAAATTTTTTTAGAAGAAGCGCAATCTATTGCCCACAAATGTAAATATTTGTACATATTTCATAATCTTGTATACTTAATCAGTAAACAACGGCTTAGTAAAACCAAATGATTAAAAATCGTCATAGAAGGAGAAAGGACAAAAAAATGCAAGTAACTAGTATGTATCTAACTTCTTAGATACCAGATTATGTAAATTTTGACGGTTGTGATCATAACTTATAATCAGAGGTGGCCAAAATCAAGTATTTTGGTACTTCAGTAAACCATCCACTACCACTGGTACTGAAAACTTGAAACTATGGTACTGGTACTTGAAAAAATATAAGAAGGTACCAAAAAAACTATTGATACTTATGTAATAAATTCTCTAAATTACTAGATACTATACAAAGTAATACTGATAAATACTGGCTGATACCGGTAAGTAGGTAGTAATTGATTCTGGTGACTGCAATGACTTTAATAAATATAAAGTTAAATCTGTTTTGTTGTCCTGTTCCTCTATAAACCTTTGTAAAAATTTATAGATTAATTAGGCTTGAATCTTTCGGCACGTTTATATAACTAATTCTCCTTTTTCTCTTACAGCAATCTTTATCCGTTATAGTTTTTTCCCTTTTCAATAATAATATACTTATAACAATTTTATTTTGATTTTTATGAAAAATTGAACATTTAATGACTAAGTATAAAAATTAAAATTTATTTCAACGCATTTGCAAATTTTTTCATGATATAAAAAATTTAGTAGAAAATCCACTCCGCAAGTTTAATTAAAGTTTGCGACGGCGTTTAATTGTATTTAATCGAGTACGAGTACATATATAAATCGATTCGTTTTAAGTTAGTTTGAGGCGCTGCAAAAAGCTCTCAATAAACTGAATCCTTATTTTAAATGAATGAATTAAAAAAAAAAAAAAATAACAAAAAATTAGCTCTCATTTTTAAATAAATTATAGAAATAAATTTTATATAGGTAAACTATAGCACAAATAATTAATATTTATTAATTTAAGTATATAAGTATGTATACGAGCTTACCTATACTAAAATGTGCTTATGCAATAATTTCTATACTTATGATGTGCTTTATATAGCATATAAGTATGTAGGTATTTTATTGTATTAATAAAATATCGATTTTGATTTGATTTAAATAAACTAATACAAATGGAAATTTACTTATTAAAAAAAAAAAAAAAAACAAGTTAGAAGAAAAATCAAAAAAAAAGAGAAAAATAACAATAAATATCATTAAAATCGTTAATAGGTGAATAACTCGAATTATTGTACTTTTTTTTTTTATAGCAAACGGATCACTTAAATAAATAATGACGAAATGGTTTTTTTTTTATTTTTATTTTGTTATATTTTAATGATTTAACCTTGAAACATGAATTTCAACAGAAAAAAAATTATCTATTATCTACTAAGTAACTAAATAATTTTTATGTATGTACGTATATACACATATATACATTTAATAAGCAATATAGTAATGTTAAGTTAATATGTAGTCAATATGAATGACATACCTATAAAATATAATAAGTATGTCTCATTAATATAACATATACAGAAATACTAACTCACACATTTATAGAATTAAAGAATGATTTAAAAAAAAATACACCTACATAACATTATATGTATCATAAAAAAAAACAAAATGTAAGATAAGTGCTATTTTTTTCTGAAATGGGCAATAATCATTATATTTAGTTAACAAATTTCAATAGAAGGATGATTTATATTTGTTATTAAATTACAAAAAATAGATTTAACTTAGTTACGATTTTTGAAATAACGTCAATAACAAACAAAAGAGATTTAATTGATAAAAGGACATGTATATACATTATTTTCTGACTGAAAATCCAGTAAAGTTTTGATTTAGCCAGATATACCTCAGTACCTACGAGAATTTTGCTTAAGTATTCTTTTCATTCCATATTAAAGTTACACTTGGGCTCGAATTTTGAACCAGTAGTACAATTTACATGCCGGATATGTATTTTAATAACTTAAAACTAGCTTAAATTTAAAACTTGAGATCTTTAATTTGATGTCTAATAAACAAATTTTTAAGTAATCTTATAGCTTATTATAACATAAATGATAAAACTATCTTTATTTTTTAAAGAATTTCAGATTTAATATTTGGTGGACAGATTTAATATCAATTTAACACGAGAATAATCATTTACAAACCTCAGAATAGTTACCAGATCTAAGAACTTATTTTACATCTAAGTAATTTGTGTGCATTTTTGAAATGAATATGTAAATAATTAAATAAAAGATATATTACACCTAACAATATGGACTCAAATTTTTTGAAAAAAAAATATATTTAGAATCATAATTCAATTTACTAACACAGGTCATTCTAACTTTCAAAAATATTATCACCTATTAGGTACAATTATGTATGTATATAAAATTAAAAAGTAATTCATAAAACAAAAAAAAAATTAAAAGAGCAATAATAAAATTTAAATAAATTTTTTTAAATAAAAATGAGGGTTTCAAAGCTGTGCTGTTTGGAAAATAAAAACTAAAAACAAAAACTAAACAAAATTAGTTACTTAATAGGTACACGAATATGAAAACATTTTTTGTATTTAATTTATCTGTAGATTAATACATTTTTTTTTTGTTTCATATTTAAATAAACATATATGTATAAAAAATATAAATAATATTCATATGTAAATGTATTAAATTTAAAAATAAAAATACAATCGATAATCACGAGGTTAAAATCAAAGTACATACATAGAAAACACATGTCGTTTCGTTTGATAATTTTATTTCCGTCGCCGCCTTTTTTTGTAGGTATTTTTTATTCTTTTCCATTTTTTAATTATTTCTAAGCTATAAAAAAAAATGCTAAAAGAAAGGTTTAAAAATTTATTTAATATTTTTTTTTTGTTTTTAGATTATATTATAATTTTTAAAAATGTTCAGATACAATTTTGTTTTTTTTTTAATAAACTAATTATAATATTGTGAATTCATATGTATATTTTTAACACATGCTTAGTCGATAATTTATAAAAATTGACAAAGTCTGGAGAATAATTAGTGTGTTTAAAACAATATTTTCTAACATTATGAATGAAAGCAATTCATATACGTATGTATATGTACATACATATGTATATGTATTCTAATAAATGTCATATGAATTGAAAAATTTTTGAGCTTTAAATTCTATGAAAAAACAATTTAATAATTTTTATTTAAAAAAAAAAAAACCTGTATTTGAATAAAATTTCTTAGCATTAACCCAGTACTTACGTACAGGTTTTTCCGACCTAAATTTATTTTAGAAGCCAATAACTTTTTTTCTTAAGCAAACAATTGGTCTTCATTTTCACAGTAGCTGAATATTTTCTGAAACAATAACTGTCATTTCCTCGTTGATTTTTTGAAAACTTTATTCATATTTGCAATGTGGACAGTCTGGGTCACTTATAATTTCTAATTTCCTAAAATCTTTATTTGCTTTTAAATTTTTTGTTCTAGACACTATTAAACTTTGTATTGAAAAAATGTTTATTATCAAATTTTACATAAGACTGTATAGTTTCGTGAATTTTAGTACGTTTACAGTTGCAGTAGCAACAAATAATGTCAAAAATGTAAAATATTCTTAAGTGTAGAATATTTTACGGACGTTTTTATTTTTTGATACATTTTCTGACTGGAAAGGATAATAAGTAAATGATGTATCTTACATTAGATGATATCTTACATTATTCAGGCACATTTATGTATTTCTAAATTTGGATCAATATGACCCACCGCGAGTACTTATGAAAAAAATATTGAGCGAGTACTAAAGGGTTAATAAAAATAAATTTATTCATTAACTATGTATGAACGTACATATATATATATATAAAAGAAATATTTTTTTCTTCCAAATTTTTCTGAAATATCTTAAGTACAGAAAATTTTTGAATTAATTTAAAAAATATTACTAACTACAGTATTTTTAAAATATTACTACTACATTAATTAATTAAAAATTGTAGAAGATAGTTTTTTTTCTATACGAAATCTCTTACCTATAATAAATATTAAAATAAAAACTTATATTACACATAATTTACTTAAAAGTATGTTCACCTTTTGCTCTGCTTCTGTTTGGTAAAAAGTCTTATTCTTTTTATAGAAAAAAAAAAAATTCATTTTCATCTCCAAATATTGAACCATTTTTATATATTCACTACAGATTACAGAATATGCAAAGTTCAATGTAAAGTATTTTAAAGTTGCCTCTTATTAAGTAGTTAATTAAAGCCTTACTTACTTAATTAAAATAAAAAATATAAAAATAAATTAAACAAAATTAGATTATCAGATTCCTTGCGCCCATACAAATTTGAAATTTTTAGTGTATACTGTATACCCCCAATGTTTTTAACCGAAATTTTTGTTTTATAAATTATAATGACTTAAAATCATAAAAACATATAAGAAAATAGCATGTAAGGTGTAAGTATATAACAAAAATAATATAGATACGGTAAAAAAAAATATGAATGAATATGAAATAAACGAGCGTGGTATCTAACTTTTGACCTTCTCACGTTCTATGAATCACATATATTTTTATCATTTCGCCTTTAAAATAAAAAAAAAACAATACCTCAAGGTTTTTGGTTTTATGTTCGTTACGACATTATCCGCATGTACACATGCAAAAATATTCAAATAAATTGTTATGTCTAAAAATAATTTTATAGCAAAGTATCAACTATTCATGAATCATATCTGATTTATGAGCGTACAAAACATGGCACAAAATTTCAATTTTTTATCATAGTTATATGATTCATCGAACAGGCAACCTGTTAAAACTCAAATACAATACTGAAAATGTAAACTAAGTTCACATATTTGTATTGAAATGCAATTAATAAATCGTTACTAATAATATTTATGCTAAAACCTACCTTTGACTAAAACTTTATAAAAAAAATTCTCCTAATATTAAACAATACATTAGTTATGGCATGATGCAAAGACTTGTTGTGAAAATAGCGTTCTACTATTTGTACTTGATGTTACCTTATTATCTTTACTCAAATAATTTATTAAATCACTAAATCACTTTAATACATTTTAGTGCATATTTCCAACTGGTAAACTTATAATACTCAGAGTGTCCGGCTGTCAGTGACCTTTCTTAATATCGGTGATCGAAGATGTCGAAACAAACAGAAAAATTGTTCTGGAGAAGTGAAGCTATTTTTAAATATTCCCGATATAATTATGTTCAAACTCTTTCGAAAATGTTTTTAAATAGAAAATTATCCATATCTTTCTTCGTGAAACTACACAATTGTATATCGATCTAAGTCTATAAGAATTTACTAAATACATACATATGTACTTATAAATAAATATGAAAATATTCAAAAGTTATATAATAAGAAATTTTATAAAAGGAAAAAAAGGCAAAACACATAGAAAAAACCAATCCTCATTAAAATAAAATATTTTAATAACAACTTATATTATTAAAAAAAACTCGAAAAAAGAACCAAAATAAAAATTTATTAAATTTACAGATCGTATGGTCGGTCGGTCGACCAAAGGAACAGTAGTAATGCAAAAAAAAAAAAATTCAATAACTTCTAAATTAAAAAACTAAAATTTCATTTATTAAAATAGAACCTAATTTATTTTTCTTGTCTTTAAGAGACCAATAGTTTTTTAAATGTTTTTTTTTTTTGTTGATAAGTATGTATATTTTAAAAACATCAGAAGATTCAGTAGGGTTGCTTTTGTACTTAAAAGCCCCGCATAAGTATTAAACTATTTTAATATTTATAAAAATATAAGTTTTATTTTAAATTAAAAGATAAAACTAATGAAAGATTCAAATTTTAGTTTTTAAATAAAATAAAAAAGTAAAAATATAAAATTGAACAACCGGGAGAGGCTGGCATTTGAAAGACTAATAAAATGCATAAAAATAATATCTACACTATAAATATTTAAATATTTTAATAGTACCTGCATTAGTTCTATTGTCGCCATCTACTACTACTAATCAACTTTTTTTTTTAAAAGAATGGGAAAATGTAAATAAGTATATTAAGTATGTACGTATGTATGTATAAATCTATATATAGCAGAATAGAAATTAATGGTGGCGTGAAAAAAAAAAATAAAAAAAAATTCTTTTCTTTTGTACTTACAACTAATTTTTGTTATTGTTTATTTAGAAAATACAATTTTGGCACATACCCAAATTTTTATTTTAAACAAAGTAAAAAAAATTAAACGGCATATGGGCGCCTTAGAAAAGGGTAAAACTATTAAATATTTTTATGAATGAGCAAATTAGATGTTTTGTTTTTTTTTGTAAGTTTCATAAAATTGTATTTAATATGAGACAAGGAAGCGAATTTCTTAAAAAAAACTTGTCTTAAATACTTAGGTAAGTGTTTCTGAAATACTATAAAAATATTTGAAATGAAGACGCCCATAAAATTCAACTATTTTGAATTATGTATTATACATAATTCAAAATACATATTAAAATTATTTAATATTAAAAGGATTTTATATGTATATGCGCATATACATACATACATTATATATTATGATATTACAGGGCTCTCTGGGCTGGTATTTCATTCTACCCATTTAAGTATAGGAATTTGCGAGTTTTAAAATAAATGATCAAATGGTTTCTGTTATGAGTGAAGCATTTGAAAAAGACATAAAATCTAATTACGATTACAGAATAGTAAATTCGTCAATTTAACTAGAAACTGTTTTCAGCTTTTTATGTTTTTGAGCAATAAAACACACGAACGTATAAAGTATTAATTTTTTTAATATGACTTTATGTCAAATTGGTAAAATAAAATATTGCTTTGCAAAGCTGAGAAGACAATATTTTAAGCCTTAAAAGAACTAAAAATTATTATCATATTCTGATTAGATTTACTAAATATTAGTTTGAAATTTCGATATTTGACTTAATATTCTTAGAATATATAATATATATACGAACCGTAAAGTAAAATTATTTTTACTTTTTCATTTTTTAAAAAATTTTTTTGCTAATTTAGTGGTCATTTAGACGCAATATTACTTTTAAAATTCCATTTCTAAAATGAATGGCCCTTTTTCTTATATCAAAAAAAATGTTTTTCAGATTAAGTAATTCGTTTTTTTTTTATAAGAATTCATATGTTAATCAAATTTTTGTTATTTACTTTTTTGCACTCTTCTTTATAAAATAATTTTTGAAAGAGAAAAATACAAAAAAGATTAACAAAAGGAGGAAATACTTTAAAGATAAGGCAAGGAAATTTTTTTTCTTTTAAATTATCTTTAAAATAAAACAAAATGAATAGGAAAAAAGGCAAAAGTAGTTTTGTGCAGCTGACTCTAGATTTATTATTCACATATTTATACAATTTATTTTTATGTATCTTTCATAAAGAATACAAATATTAAATAGAAAACAAAAATAAGATGAAAAAAAACTTTTAGCCAAAAAATAGCGAATAATTTTAACCACTTTTTACGAAAAAAATAATTTTAACCATTTTTTTCTGTTTTTTTTTTTGCGCAGAAAAGAAACAAAAATGAGAGCACATAGATTTGTAATGATGTTATGTTAGACAAATATACCTCTGATCTTTTATTTATAAATTTTTTTTCCAAAAATTGAAATAAATTTTTTTTTATTATGTATCTATGTATGTTCTTCATATTTTAATGACACAACTAACATTAATAATTAACATTAATTTACTTTCACGAGCTAAATCAAGAATATTTCTGGTGCACACTTAGCATTTAAAATGCATTTAACTGCTTTTTACTTAGATTTTATTTATATTTTCGAGAATATAATTGTCCCCTTTAAGTTATCCCATCAAAAAAGAATTCTGTCTTTTGAACTTTTACTTGATGATACCCTAGTTGTTGATGTCCACTTGATGAAATTTTAATTAAAATAACTTCTAGTATCGATCATACAACCGCTGGTAGATTCGGACAAACAACTAAAAGCTAGAGTATATCCCCACTAATCGGAATAGTCTCCAGTTCATCGATTAAAAAGGTTTGAAGAGTAAAATAACAGCTTCTTTTGCAATGTTTAAGCAATTATCAATGGCAGATATTCCGAATTGTAATTTTTAAACTAAATACTAAGTGCTTATGTATCTATTAATTTTTTTTCTCGCAATTGAAATAAATTCCATAGATTTTCATTTCATTAAAAATTTATTTATTTGTAAGAATGTCCAAATACGGACATTAATATTATTTTGTAAGTTCTCATAATTTTATATTCTTTAAAAAAAAATTTTCTTAATCTAAATAAAAATAAATGTAATAAAAAATTGTTAATCTGTTCCCACTTACGTAACCAATATATACATATATAATACGTACTAACTTATCTACTTTATATTCAACTTATAATATTTTTTTTCTTTTATTTCTTCAATAAGAAAAAAAAAATTGGAAAAATTTTGTTTAAAAATCTGAATTAAAAAAAAAAATAGTTACCCAACAGCATAAAAATAATAATAATAAACTAAAACAGAAATGATGAAATCATCATTTTGTGTTTTTTATTCAGTTACCTTTTTGGCTAACTATTAACTAGTATATTTTTTATCTTCTTGCTTTGGTTCTGTTATATTTATTTTTTTTTAGATATGTATATAAGTATCTGTTTAACGCTCAATAAATTCATTTAAATTGTATGTACAATATGCATACAATAAAATATACGAAAAAAATATTGACGTGCGCCACAGAGCACATTTATTCTTTCACCAAACTAAAGATATATATAGATATTATATGCCATTGCACAAAAGAAACAAACATAAAATTATTGCAAATACATTTTCAGAATTGTTTTTTGTTTGCTGCTCTTTTACTATTATTCCTGCGATTTCTCTTCCTGCTGCACCTGCTATTGCAGTTGAGCATAAAATCCATGAAAAACAAAAAAACACGAAAAAACCAAAAATATGCTTTTATTTTCCTTTTTTGGTTGCCTTGTAATTTTTATTTTCAGCTCCCTTTTACCCGAAAAATAAGGTAGAAACATAAGAAGACATGGGAGAAAAAAAACCAAACATATTTTAATATAACTTTTTTTTATAAATAAAGTATATATATATATAAATTAATATGTGGTGCATTCATTACGTTCATGTACTTTTTCTTTTAATTATATTTTATTTGAATGCACATACCACACTGATTGCACTAGTTACTATAAATCACTTTTTTACTTTACTACTACTTTACATCATCATAACAACACTATGATAAATCCAATGTTGTTGTAATTTAGGCTTTTCATATACATAAAGTTATGTATATGCAAAAAAAAAAGGTTTTTTTATAAAATTTAAATTGTTTTGGTTTTTCTGTTTTTTATATTTTATCAAAATAAAATGTTAAAATCTAACTTGGCAGAAAAAAAGAGATTTATAATAAAAATTCAAAATATGACAGCATCACGAAAATTGATAAATTTAAATTTAACAAAAATAAATCTGAATCAATTAGAATAGTTCTTATATTATTGAAGTTTTAAGCTTCAAATCACTTTTCGTTTATTTATGAAATATTAATTGTTTACGTTTTTGCTTTTTTTAGTATTTAGAATTACTTATGTAATTTTTATTTTGACATTTGTATATATACATATAATATCTACGTAATTTCACTTTACACCGTCGTTATTAACGTTATCTCTATTTTTTTGTTAATTTTATCATATAATTTTAGAAAAGAGTACATTCAATCCTCGAATGCACGTTGGAAATTAGATACTTATATATGTTCCATTAAAAAAGTGTAAATTTGTAAAACGATCATTACCATGCTTTAAGGGTATAGGTTCAATAAAATGAGTATAGTTAATTTAAAAATCACGATGAAGAGAAATCGTGTAAAAGTTCTGTGTATAAGAGTAATTTGAGAGGTTGACATTACTAACTTATTAGAAAAACGTAAGTAAATATGAGTATTATATAACACAATTTTAAGATTCTGAGAATAATGAAATTTAATATAGCTACTTTTGGTACATTTTAGTTTTCCCCCAGTGTAGGGGATAAGTAGAGTAATAGAGTTGAAAAAAAAATTTTTTTGATGTCTGAATGTACAACTGAACTCGATTTTACTGAATATTAATAATAGTAGAAGAAAATAGGATCGGTCGTTAAGAAATTTAAATTAAACTCATTAACATTATCCAGAAAATTAATGAATAATCTGCTACTCAGATATTAATATTTGGGCACATAATTTGATAGCTTAATATGTAAAATTAAAGCTTTTCTTTGTTTTCATAAGAAAAATAAAAAATAAGTTAGTAAGTAGTTACTTAGTTAACGAAATTAAAAGGAAAATTCTTAATTAAATTAAAATAGTTTTTTTTATGAAAATATATTTCTAATAAAAGTTTTTACATATCCATTAAGTATATCAATTTTTTATATATGTATATGTATAGAAGTTTCTAATCCGCTAAAATGAAAATAATATCAAAATATGTATTTCATTTTTCCTTTTTTACTTTTTAGTAATTTTTTCTTTTAATTGTTTTTCTTAGTTCTTCCTAACTAAAATATAAAAATGTAAAACTTTACAAAGATAATAAGTTCATCTACAAGTTATCAAAAATAAAATATATAAAATGCTCCCTAGAGATATGTCTAATCTCTTTTTTCATTATCCATTTCTTCTTAACGCTTTTCACGTTTAGTTAATCCTAAATGATATTCATCTAGTTAAGTATTATTTTCCTAGTTATTATTTTTATTAAGAAAAAAATTCTAAAAATTATCTTTAAGTTTTAAGTTTAAGACAAAAAACGGAAATTAGAGATAATAAAATTTTTATTCTTTTATTTATTTCTTTTTTGCTCTTAAAAACAAAGTTCAAGCTATACAAATCCTATGAAAATATAAAAAAAATCATACAACTGTTATATTATATGCGTATAATAAATGAAATATTTATTAAAAAAATAACTATAACTACTTAGTAACTAAGTACAATAATAATAATTAATTGAAAACGGAATGTACTTAAACTTAAGCAGTTAAAGAGAAATAAAAGTTTAACATGTAAAATAAATTATTATATTTTTATATGATCTATACAGCATTCGTCAAATGTCAAGACCTATGAGTCAGACCTTACGGTATAAAAGCTCAAAGTGATCTAAAAAAAACTGTTTTATGGGGGTTCCCATATGTATCAAACTAGTACTTAATGTCCACATTTGGCAATAAATGGTTTCCTAAAATACTTAAATACAACTCTGGATCATTTTATTATTTATTTAATTAAGATACTTGACCTTTTCAAATACATTTTTTTTCCTTAGTGCATTTTTCTGCCTCATAAATATGAACAGGAAATTACACAGCCTTTCCTTTTCAGGCGTGGCTGTAAATGTCGTAAGGTGGAATAACTCTTACGACGTGTGTGGAATTCGAACCCACACTTCCTCGGTGTTTAGAGCGTATTTTATACGCTCTTACCCACTAGGCAGGCCACCGAGCCCCCTTAAAATACATTTATTTTGTTAGTACCAACATCTATACTAAAATTAAAACAAGTGCCAAAACTAAAAAAAATTTACAAATAAATGGAATGAAAAGTGCGATTGGCAGCGATAAGTAGAGAAAATGAAAAAAAAAATTCGTTAAAAGAAGAGTTACTATGGTGAGGAAATTGTAATACATAACTAAAATATTGTTATAATATAAAAAGAATTAGTGAGTGATGACTAAATAATAAAATTTGTTTAAAAAATAAAAACAAATAGTTATTTAAAATTTAAAAATGAGACATAAGTACCTAATTTTATTTTCATTTTACCTACTTTTATCTTATACTTAACTTAACTACATATATAGCTACATACATTGTATTAACATTATACTTAGTTATGTTTATTAAGTATTAATTAAGTAGTTATGATAATTTATTTATTTTAATTATTTTGGAAAAAAAACCAGCTGGTTTTTTATATACTTACCTATGTAAGTATATAATTTTATACATTTCTTAATTTAATTAAAACCTAATCCCCCCAGTTAAACCAATTAATAAAACCCTGATTTTGTTACCAACTTTAAAATTCTCGTAGTTAAAATAATATTTTATACATGATACAAATATAAATTTTTGTATGTACATATACTTATACATATTTAAACAATCATGCATTTAAAACAGGTTGCAATATCACTCCTAGTAAACAAAGTTATTAAATCTCCGACAAGCAAATGTTTGAAACCCTCATTTTGTACTAATTTTAAAATTCTTTTTTATACATATAAGTAAGTAGTTCTATTTCAACATCAAAGCATTTAAGGTAATCGCTTCGAATCCTGTGCTAGATAATTTATTGAAATCCTGATTTTGAAACTTCTTATTATTTTTATTACATACATACATATACATACTTATATATATAATATATTATATTTTTTTTCTTTTAACTAAATAAAAGTACTCTACTTTCCAAAAAATATTGAAATTTTTTTTAACTTGATAGTTTTTTCAACATTTTTCATTTTTGAAATTTTTCTCAAAATTTTCTTTATTCATCATTTTCTTTTTCAACAGTTCCACTTAGAAGGACTAACTTAAATATATTAATTAACATAAATTTAATAAGTAAATTAAATTTGATCAACTTTTATTAGAACATTATTAAAGAATTAAAACAATGACCTTTTAATAAAAACCAAGAAATTATTATAAATACATACTTACATATATAAATTTTCAAATGTAAGCAATACCACATTAATCAAAAAATATCTTTTAATTGTAACATAATTTTATTCTTAAAAATTTTAACATTTCAACATAGCATAGATGTGGTAAAAATTGTTGGAAATGTTATGGTAAAAGTAGTTATAGCAAATGTTACAAAAAGTTAGTACATATAATTCATTTTAATCATGAAAATTGTTATGTTATAATACAATACTTATAATACGTTATATAATTATTTTATTTAAAATAAAATATTCACAATAAGTATGTATTTTTTAATAAAAAGAAAAAAAAAATCTACTAACTATTATTATTAGAAAAAACGTGAAGTGGATTCTTTTGTTTGTAAAAATTGTAAAAATTATTCAATGTCAATACACTAAAAAAAGATAAACATAATAAATATTATATTTTTCTTTTTTTCATTATTACTTACATACATTTTATTTTTTACTTTTTTTAGTTTTTTTTTGACCAAAGGGTATCCACATTTTTAGAAGTATTTAAATGGAATTTTAAAAGATATTAACGTGGAATATTTAAATTTGATTTTTTTTTTCTGGTTTTTAAATAATTCTGAGTACTTAATTCTACACCTACAAAATAAATTTAAATTTAATGTGTACCTAATACGAGTATATAATTTTTTCTATGTTTTTTTTTTTTTGTTTTAAATTGTAAACAGTAATGGATATATGTATAATTTGAGAAGGTTGGATAAAACGCATGCGATATAGTTACTTAGTTATTTCTTTCTTTTAATTTTTATCTTTAATTAAGTTACGTAATTAATTTTTCGTTATGTTTTAAACTCATTTTCAATTATGTTGTTTTCTTCTCGAAATCAATAAAGATAATTTAGTTTCATTTTAAAATTTCATTAAATTTTTCATTTTAAAAAAAAAGAAAATGTTTATAAATTCTACAAATTCCATTGTAGGATAAAGTTTAAAATAAACATAGGTTGAGTTCATGTTTGCAGATTTTGAAAAATAATTCTTATTCAGTCAGCAGCACTCTGCAACAGAAAATAAAAAACTGAAAAAAGCAACCCTACTTTTAAAAACAGTTTACTGCACTTCATTGTAAGTATATGTGACATTTAAATTTTTGTATTTTGACTTTTAAAAAAAAAATTGAAATGAATATTATAAACAAGCAAAATTTTATATTAATTAATATACTGTTACATAATTTTAAAAAAATAAAAATAAAAAAAAATTAAAAGGTATTTTTAGATTATGTTATTTTTTGATTATCGACAGCATAAATTTTTATTCTGCAAATATGACACCAGATCTTTTAAAGTTCTTAAAACAAAAACGGCAAACTTTTTGCAGTGTTGAATCAAAAACGCATTTGTAGAACTTCGTAAGATCTGCAAACATGAACTCAACCATAATTATTGTAATACAATATGTACCCCCCCCCAGTACAATAAACTTGTATATATATGTACTTGTATTCTTAGAAAGCAAAATGACTAAATTGAAAGTCATTTTGAAATATGTATTTGAAATCTGGTAGAAGACATAAACAAGCCATTATGTAAACCAAAGATTTTTAAAAACGTATATTTTTAAAAAGACAACAAAAATATATTAGAATTATAAGTACCTACATATCTCTTTTCCATCAAAATTTTTAATTTTTCATAGAATTTTTTTTGTAAAAAAAATTGTGAAGAATTTAAACAGAAGTACTTATTCTTCAATTAAGTTAACCCTACATAATCAAGAAAAGCCGTTAACGGATAACTGAACCAAAATTTTGCAAAATAATGGACTTATTGTAAACGTAAATTTAAATAGTTATGTTGGTACCAAATTTTTTAAATTGAAAAAACATTTAGCAGAATTTGAGATATATTTTAAAATGGGGCTTTTACCAACTTCGATACAGTTCATCACTCCGCAATTTTTATGGCTACATAAAAAAAAGTTGTTCACAACATTAATTTATTTTATTAAACTGCGTAACTAAAAAGAAATTTTATGCCAACATTTTTTTGAAAATTTGAAAATGTGCTAAAAAGAGATCAACATTTATAATTAAAATAACAGAAATTAAATTTCTTATAAAATTATTACATCAAACTTAATAAAAATAATAAAAAAAAATTTAATTCAATACAACTTTATGGACAACTGATCCAGAAGCAAAAGAAGAAGCATCAATATTTTATTTATTTCACTTACTTATGGAAAATATGGAAAAAGTTATATATGTATATTCTTGCTCAAGATCGTATTCTGAATCGATTAGGCCTTGTACGTCTGTCTATTCGTCGGCACGATAACTCAAAAAAAGAAGTAAGTAGAATTCTAAAATTTTTATAATTTTATTTTTGTAAAATTGTTAGTTTCTTTATTGAAATCCAGCGGCGGGTTCGAGTATTTGCCATGTAAATTTTGTCTTTACATATACGTATATGAAAATAACACAGTCTCTAATAAAGCTACATTTCTGAAGTGATATCTTAGAACTTAATTAAACTAGACATCTCAAATTTTGAACAGGATGATCAAGTTGTATGGCAAAAGCTTCTGTAAAATCTGATTGGTTTGGGGCAACGGGTTCGAATAGCTATCATAAAACTTGAAAATTCACATACTTAAATATATTTCGACACTTAATTTAGTGAAATATCTTAAATTTTAAAAATGATTAAGTTTTATGGAGCAGCATATATTATGCTCGTGCGGGCTTCCTAGAGTTAAAACACTTTTCCTCGTTTTCTATCCATTTTCATTAAAAAAATAAAATTAAGTTTTTAATTTTAATTTAAAAAAAGATAAATAAGATCACATTAGTTTGACCAACCTAATAACATTTTATTAACAAAGAAATAAAAAAGTGGACAAATAACAAACATATGCCATTTTTTATCTAATAAAAATTCTACCAATACTACTATATTTTACACAATTATCAGCCTTAAAAATCGGAAATATAATAAGAAATTAAAGCGGGCAGGTAAAATGGAAAAACAATTTATACTATGTGAATTAAAAAAAGTTAAATTTGGCAACAATGTTTATAGAAAAGTTCTTTTATTTAATCCATTAACCAACAATTCTTTTTCTTCCCATACGTCATTTGTAGTAATCAATACAAAGTGACAAATGTCATTTATACTTAGTGGATTGTCTACAAATTACAAAATATAAAAAAAAATTTAACATATACATAGCTATATTATGTTTACACTATAATTATTTATGTAGATATATTATTTTCTTCAAATAGAAAAATAAATGTACATGTATGAAAGTAATTTTTATTAATAAGAGGTGAAGGAGAGTACTAAGTACTTTTTTTTATATTTATTTGGCCTTTGAATCGATTTTTGCCGAGGGAATGTTTCAAAATATTTAATAACTTTTTGTGGTTGATTATTGTGTGTACAATGAACACAATAATGTAAGTATGTTTGTTTGGATGTAAATACACAAATAAATCCATATAAAAATAGTATTATTTAAAAAATAAAAAATAAAAATAGAGAAGAGTTAAAAAGGTAGGAGGTCTACATTCAAAAGTAGGGGGTTATGTGGAACTTATATAGCACTTTAATGATGATTTGTGTTTTGAAATTTTTTTGTTTTTCTTTTTTTTTTTAGCATGGCGTTGGTTGCTTTTTTCTAAAAATATCTAAAATGAAAATAAAATATTTCGTGATGACATACAATAAGAAATTGCCAATTTATTTGTTTTTTCTTTCTTTCTTTAATATTTTATTTTAAGAACTTTTTGTTTTTTTTTTTTTTGGAACAAAACCACCAGGGGTGGGTGAAGTCATTTTCCAAATAAATAAAAATAAAACACAATTTTAAAGAGTTCTTGATAAAAAAAAATACTATGGTGAGTATTTTAATGGATTTAAATATTATTCCTCATAGATTGCTTTTATTTTTAAAAATAATTTTTCGGTTTTTCTCTTTCTTTTTGTTTTTCTTTTTTTGTTTCATTAAGAAAAATTAGGTTTCCCAGTGTTTATGAAAAAAAAATAGGCAAAACCAAAATATCAAATACATATACATAATATAATAGCAAATATTACATACTTACCTATATATGCAATGCATTTTTTAAACGTTTTCAACTTTTTTTTATATTTCAGGTTTTACGAAATAAACAACAACGATTTTTTAGGGAGACGCTACACTTAGGTATATTATTTTTCAATTTCTTTAATCATGTAATTTATAAATTAAAATTAAATTCTTTACGCAAATTATTAAGAAGAAAATAATATGCCTACTTATATTAATTAATATAACGGCGTTTGATTTTGAATTTGAATAAATTTTCAACACTATTTTGCAAAATGTTATTACTTATTAGTTTCTGTTTTTAGGTAAAAATTATAGCGATAGTTGGATAAGAAAAATGTTTTTAAAATTTTTTTCCTGACTTCCACTTCCATTCAGAAAAATGTAAGTATATCGATTTGTAAAATTAAGAAAATTGTTTTTCTATGAATTAAATATTACTTATATAATATTTACTTATCGTTAAAATTTAGAACAGAGTTTGTTTTTAAAACAATATTTCAACATTTTTACCTTCAGAAAAATTCAAAACGAAAAATTTATGTGTGCAATGGTAAAAACTTTATTTACCAGAAGCATTGTTAAAAAAGTAACAAAACAATAATTTCTGATATTTTTAAAACCTTATCTACTTAAGATTTGTAAGGGGATATTGGACAGCTTTGGATAGTTTCATTTATTTTGACATTTGGTACTTCTCTTATTAAATTATTAAATAATGAAACTATTTTATACTTAATGACAACAAATTAATATTAAGCTATCGGATTATCAAAATTTGTAAAACTAAAACTTTTTTCTGTCTGTCTGTTTAAAAAGCCATTTAAATATTTTTACATTGCAAAGATAAATATTAGTCGCATTTCTCATGACTAAAAGCCTGTCAAGAATATTTCATTGCACGCAAAAGCTATTTATTCAAATCTATTTTATTTTAAATAATTACATCACATTTGTAGTCCTTATCTTATTATAAAATTTTCTTATCAATTTCAATTTCTTTTATCAACTTAGATTCAAAACAAATACGTGTCAAAAAAATCAAAAAAAAATATAGGTTTACTGTATCAAGAACTGTTACATAAGATAAGATAGTACAGAAATTACAGATAAATTAACATTATTAAAAAAATTTGAGACAACGGTTTTGAGTTCGAAAAACTCGAACATTTTTTTTAATATTTTTGTATACATATGTATATATTTTTTTATCAGTATAAGTTGTATCATTTTTGCTGATAAAATTAACTATTAAATTTTAATCCATAGAATAAATATAGCAAACAAATTAATTTAACTATAAATAAAAAAAGTTTTAACAATGTTTATCTAACTAGTTGTTATAGTTAAATTTATTTTATTATATTTAAGTCAGTATATGTAATATGACAAAGAATACTTTTTATAAATGAACCATCCACCTATTTTTAAATTTATACAAATATGTAAATAAAAATTATATATACCTATGCACTTATTTAGATTTAATTTTTTTAACCAAAAATTTGCAAAGTTAATTACCAATATTATTGGAGCTAACCCGCCAAATCAATCATTAAAGATTTTAAAATGAAATCTAGTTACTGCAAAAAATTTGTGAAAATAGTTTTAAATATATAAGACAACTTAACGAATAGGGTCTACCAAACAAATTTGTTAAATACTATTTTCTTATTAAAGATTTATAGAAACTGAAAAGAGATTTATATCAATACATTAATGGAAAAATGCATATACTAAATATACCTATAAGGCAGAAAGTGGGTTTGTTGTTTGTTTGTGTCATATTCACGTGAAAACCACTGATCCGATTGTAACCAAATTTTGCAGGAACATTTTTAGGAACCTGAAAGAAGTTATAGGCTATGTCGTCGCGTTTAGGTTCGTTAACTCATTTCGTCCCGAAGACCTATTAAAGTTGTTAATGAACCGTTGTATTTCCTTAACGATTCGACGGATTGAGTTAAAAATTTATAGAGTTGAAAATGCTAATTTCTTGTTAGCTTTAGGACTTTGCCCAATAAATTTATTTGGAATATTTTAACCCTAATTGGGGGCGGCAGGCTTCTAAAAATTTATTTGTTGATTTATGTTCAATTTTGTAGGGTGATTTTATAAGTCTGAAAGGATGAAATAAATTTTTGTCAAATTCCGGTAACCCCGTTTGGGCACGAAGGCCCAATGAAGTTTTTTAATTATTTTGTTGTCTAGTTTAAAGAATTTAACCAATTTAGTTGAGTATTTATACAAATGTTGCTTTTCAGCACTCAATTAATTTAGTTACGATAGACATTATTCTTTTTGACACGGTAGTTTGCCATCGCAATTTTTTTTTGCAATTTTCATTAAGTTGCGTAAACCCATTCAGGCACAGTGGTTTAATACATTTTCTTACATTATTTTGTTGCATTGATTTATGATCTTGATTTCTGATCGATTGAGCCCAAAATTGTCAAAAGCTGAAATAATATTTCACTCAATCTTAATTTGAGTACAATCCATTAGTTTGTTCTGGCCCCTTTTCAGCATCAAAAGTTGTTTTCAACAAACAATTAGAGATAAACCTCTAATTTTCAGGTGGATTTTTTTTCCCTTATTAATAAGTTCCCATAATATTTTCGTCTGCGAGGTTTATTAAAAAATGTTTATAATTATACATAATACAATTCTAATTATTATTCATTATAATTTTTTGGAAAGCTAAAACCACCTTTAAAATCAATGTAATTCTACTTACTTATAAATAAATTTAAGTAATATACATAATATGTAGTTATATGGAAATAAACGGTTTAAAACTTATTATTAAATGTAATTTTTTAATTAATTCGAAATAGATTTTCAAAAGTCGCCACATTTATAAATAGGTACAATAAGTAGTTACAAAAACAAAATTTTCCAAAATTGAACTTGCTTTAAATATTTTTAAAATTTAAACCGAAAGCAATAGCTGTACTTATTTAAGAAAACAAAACAAAACGTCTTAATCTAGCATACTTATGTAACTATATTTTTTTTTTTAGATCGATTTAAAAACGCGCAAATTTTAGATAGAACAAAACAATTGCTTGTCATTATTATACATAGCTGTTCTGTCATTCTGACTCCAACTTTAATTAGCAAGTCTGCAGATTTTTTCTGCATTTTATATAATTTTTTATTTCATTTTTAATCTATATATATATATATATACTAAATACCTATAATTGCAAAAATTTTTTTTACGCAGATGGTGAAGAGAAGTTCATTAAAAAGTTCAAATGAATCATAAAGTAGATTGCACATTTAATTTGGTTTATTTTTTTTTTAATTTTTCGCCTAAAATCATTAAATTAATACTTCGTTTTTTTCTTTTGTTTTTGTGTCAATAAAGAGAAAAAAAAGGAATTTTTACATATGTATGCATACAATACATACATTATATGATTCCTATACCAACTAAAAATTTGTGATACATATAAGTAAGTAATTGATTAAATATAATGTTATCTTTTTCATCTTTAAAAAATATTTTATAGGTACTTGATTAAACAAAAAGTACTGTAATAAAAAAAATACATTTGTTCAAGAAGTGAATAATAGGTAAAAACTTGAAAATTTTACGAAGCGCTTACATTGTTGCCTAATTTCATGCTAAACCAAATATTATTATTTTTGTTATTTTTTCGTAAGTTAAAACGATTAAAAATGTTTTTTTTTAATAAAATCGAAAGGCACACATGCACTAACTTATATTTGAGAAGAGAAATGAATGGTTTAAAAGATATTTACCTTACAAAGATAGATACTTACACATCAGGCAGATGACAATTCGTATGTTAAGTGAAGTGAGAATTAAAAAACTAAAGATAAAAAGATATGTGTATGTATGTATGTATGTAAATAAGTAGATATAATAAATATATTTGCTTGTACGAATAAAAAATAAATAATTATTAATATTTAATTGAGAACGTAAGTATTGTTTTTTATTCAAATTTTGGTACCGTAAATAATTGATACTTATTTGAATAAAAGCACCGTTTATTTTTATTTAGCATGATTAGGTCGATATACTTATTAAATTAATAATAAAATGTATAAAAATTTACATAGTTTTAACATATTTTATTTTTTGAAATAAACATTTTTTTAAATAATTAACTAAGTACCTATTTAAAGTTTTAAAATACTTTTTGATTCTAGAAATCATATAATTTCACTACAACTTAATTTAAAATTTGAATCAAGGAATAATTAATTGTGATGAATTAAAATTTAATTAAATATAAGTACCTATGAATTGATTCCCCAGAAGATATCCTTTGCATGTATGGTGATATATTCGTTGGTTGTTGTTGTTGTATGGATTGTTGTTGTTGCTGTGACGATGGTCCATTATCACTACCAGCCCCACCGCCACCACCTCTCTGTCCGGGCTGTAGTGGACCACCGACCTGAGCTGAGGAACGTATGGCCGCTTCCATCTCATTCCGACGTTATCATTAATAAAAAACGTGGTATAATTTCATTTTTTTTATTTTTTAAAAAATTATATTATTTTAATTATAATTTATAGATTTTTTTTTAATTCACACCACTTTATATATGTATATACTTTTTTTTGTATACTTTTCTTTCATTTATATTTACAGTTTTATTTAAATTCACTTTTCTTTAACTTTTATTTTATTTATAATAATTACACTTTTTATTCACTTGTTTCTAACTTTATTTTAACTTATGTAATATATAGATATATATTTATATTTATTTTTCACCTTTTTTTATATTCATTTTCTTTAATTTGATTACTTATATTTTTTTTATATTTCCTTTTATTTTCGATTACTTTTATTTTTTTTTTTTATATAAATTTTAATAAAAGTAATTTAATTATTATATCTTTTTTTTTTAAATTTTTTTTATATTCTAGCTAACTACTTCTTATAATATTAATTTTTTTTTTATATAATTACTAACGCTATTTTATACATATTTTCATTAATATTATTATATATATACGATTATTTATTTCTTTTTAACTTTTTTAATTTATCTTAAGATATATATTTAACACATTTTTTATTTTTAATACTTGTATTTTTATACATATTAATAATTTTTACTAAATAATTTTTAAATATTTACGTATGCATTTTATTTGATACTGTAATTTATTAAGTAAAAATATTTTAAATTTATTTATTTTTTTTTCATTTATTATAAAAAGCAATATTTTTATTATTTTTTATAAGTATTATAATAAAACTGAATTATACGTAACTTATATATTTTATTTTATTATATTAAATATTTACAACAGAACAAAATTAATTATTAATCTTTTTTTTTTTATTTAATTTTGGTAATTTTTGTATGACATTTTTTTACACTAATAATGGTTTATTAAGACTTTTCACTTTTTTTTATTAAAAAAAATTATATAAAATTATTTTTACATAACGCATTCTTTTATTTTAATTTTTTTTTTTTATTAAAACTAATATTTGTGTAGGTACTCCAAAGTAAAATTAAAAGAAAAAAAATTACAACAAATCAAAGTTTTTTTTATTTATTTTTGTTACGATTTTGTTTTGTTAAAATAAAAAAGTTAAAATTTCTGTGATGAAAAAAAAAATAATTTAAAAAAATATATTTTTTAATAAAATTTGAACGATATTAATCTTAATGCCGAATAAATATTAAACAAAAATAGCTATTAATTAAAAATATTTCACTGCATTTTCATAATTAATCAAATCCAGAACAAACGGCTTTGCAATCCTCTTTAATCAATTATATCCGAGAAATTTTTAAAATTCTTTTTGTTTTGCAATAGAAGTTAAGATTTTTTAATCATGTAAAAAAGGTGAATGTACTTGCAAATCTGTAAAAAAAAAAAATTAATGTAGTTTAAATTAAATTAAGAATTTACAAAATATGTAAAAAATACATAGGTATATACCTATAATATATTTTATATATAACAAAAAATATCAATTTCGTTAGAATCGCTGAATGTAAAATAAAATCAAGCAAAGCAATTACTTTCATTATTCTGATATCATTAATCTACATTTCCATATTTATTAGAAGGTGGAACATATCTTTAAAATATTTAAAATGAAATTGGACTGAAAATAAATGTTTCTAAAAATATTGATTTAATTTTAATTAAATATGTTTAATATTAAATATTAAATAAAATCAGGACATATTTAAATAGAGATTTCTAAAAACTAAAAACTAATGTACCTACTTGAATATAATGAATAATGAACTAATGTACTTGAAATACAACAAATATATAATTAAAAGAAACTCGAAATTTCTGAATAACTTAAACAGTTTCTAAACAAAGAAACTCAAAAAACATTTTAGACCATATTCAAAAGTAAAATATAAAATTGATATATAATATTGTTTAATGAATAGAAAATTGATATAAAATTGTTGTAGAATAGGAGACAGTAATAAAAATCTTATTAACATTATTGCATTACAAATTATTAAAATAAGTTCTAAATATTTATAATTTATTAGTTATGATAATTATTAATTACAAAATTTCTTTACCAAACTCTACTCATTAATATTAAAAACTTATTAATTACTTATAGTTATCATTTATTATACCTATTTTTAATTTTTAGCACATTTTTCAAAATATTTAAACAAAATATGCCTATTAATTTCACTCTGTCGGTCTGTCTAACGGTCCGGATGTTTACAAAACTTCTACACCGTTTGAAATAGAGAAATGAAACTTTAAGTACGGCATCGCAAAAAAAACTAATTTTGTGGAACAGCTCAGCTCCAGCTCCTCATGTTATAACACTAGTTCTATAAGGTATCTATATCTTCAATAAGAAAACACCAAACTATAGCTGCTTTTATTAGCTTTATAAATATACATACATATACTTTTGCCATACAGATTTTTAATTTACTATTATATGAAACTCAATTTTTTGCAAAATTTTTGGCCCCTTCTATGTTCTAAACGATTTAAGTTTGTGAACCGTTTTTTAAATTTTTATATTATTGTTTGCGTTCCTTTTACACGAGAAGAGTAGTTGAAAGTAGTCGGTAAATGAAACGGTACCTTAATATAATCGGATTTACTCCTATCTACCCTTTCTCGGAGGTTGGTGCAGTTGAGAGTAGAAAAGGGAAGTTTACTCTGCAAAAGGAACGCAAACATTATAAATTTATTTTATTCAATATAAGTAAGTACGTACTTATGTATGTACTTATTATGAAATTTTTTTTAAATTTTGATAAGTATGCGTTTTGGAAAACTCTTGGTTTTTTTATTACTTGTTTTTTTTTTCTTCTGGAACGTTGATTTAATATATAAGGAGTGTAATTTCAAAAGTGTTAAAAGCAGTTGAAGAACGTGATTTAATAGCACGTTGTTTAATAAAAACCATAAAAATTAAATTTTTAAGTTTTGAAGAATTTAAAAATAATTTTTCAATTAAATGTAAATAATAAAAAGCTTATCCTTTTCTTTGTTAGGCAGATTGTGAAAAATATTTTTTGTAGTGTGACATTTATAAGTACATACGTATAGGTAGGTACACAGATTAAATATGTAAATGTATTCAGTTACTTAATTTAATTAAATTGAGTACATTTGGATAATTCGGATCCATCAACGAATATTAAGTTTCATTTAAATAATATAAATAACATTTCATAATATGTATAAAGTTTCTAGATGTTTTAGTTTTCAGCCAAATTTTGAAACAAATGCTATTTATTGAAAGGTAAAACCTATGCACGTATTTCTAAAACAAAATAATATCGGATATAATAAAAAAAGAAAATTTAAATTTCAAATTTAATTCAAGAAAACTAGACATTTCTGCATCAGACCATAAATTTAAGCGTCTGCAATGGCAACCTCAAATACATATATGTATTACCAGAAAATTAAAAAATAACATACAACAACAACCTTCATCATTTGTATTCAATCTAAAAAAATCAATTTAGGTACTTAAATATTATTTAGGTATTTAAAACCCTTTTAACAATAATTATTATAAAAAAATATTAAACAAGTTTGAATACGCTTATATTCAAATAAATCCTTTTCTGATTTAATAAGTACGCAAAAAAAAAAACATTTATCTTCACAACTTTGTTTTTATTTTTTAATTTTCTGTGGTGGTGGTTCCTAAAACAATAAATGTTTTTCATTGTCAAAATTAAAAAAAAAACAACTTACGTCATGAAGAGGAAAAAAAACGAAATTATTAGGAATCTACCTATCAAAAAAAAAATCCAGACACAAAAAGCATATCCACATCCACCCAGGATACAAGAAATATTAAGTAAGTGATTGAAATAAAAATATATAATACATATGCACTGGTTATAAAATAATAATTATTGAAAAACATAATAAAAAATAGAAATCTGAAAAACTAAAACCAATTTTTTATGCATACTTAAAAGTGCACAAAAACTTTAGACAAAGGAAATGTTAATTGTTAATATAGATATACCTACCTAAATCACAAAAAGTACTAAAAGATGTTAGCACAATATACCTATGTAACTAAACGTAAAGTTTTAAAATATCTACTAAGTAAGTGCATTCCTAACTCATTACAAAATTCCAGCATAAACAACTAACAAATAGTAAAAATCATTCTATGTTTAGAGTCTTAGAATTTTTGAATTATTTGAAACAATCAAAGTTAAGTAAAGTTAACCTACCTACCCTAAATTTAAAAAAATAATTTACTAAAAGAACAATTCAAAATTTTCAAAATTACAATTTTATTATGCACCTAGCAAATTTATTTAATTTTAATTAAATGGAAAATTCAAAATAACAATTATGGACCAAATACATAGGTATGTACATTTCAATATATATATTTTGTACCAATATACATATATATGTATGTATATATGGATCTACATACATATGTATGCACAGTTTTCTGTAATGAAAGTTTGTAGATCCATACATACATATGTAGGTACCTACATCGAAAATAAAATGTAATTTTATTATATTTATAGTAGGTAGGGGTGCCTACTACCTATTCAAATATCGATTATATTATTTTTAAAATTATATTACTAAGTTAGCGTGCATTCAGAATAGTTATCAATAAAAAAAAAAAACAAATTTCAATATAAGTACCTATGTATGTTTTAATAAATATACTTATGTATATTTTTATGAAAATATACCTATGGACGTGTCTGAACTGAGATATATCTTTATACAAACAAAAAAAAAATTAACGTCAATAAACAATAATTTTTACAATCATACTTTTTATTTTATTGACGTTTTATTTTAGCGAAAATATAAAATTACAACTACCTATTCCCTTTTTTTATATTGTATCGTTTATATGCACATAGGTTTTAATACACTATACATATGTACATATAACATGCTTAAACATTTTGGGCTCTAGGATTTTAATCCTTAATCCGTTATCTATTGAAACAAGAAAATTATTTGTGATTGTACAAAAAATTCTAAAATGACAACTGAGCACAACCATAATAGTAGGTATGTATGTACTTATGTGATATCAAAATTTTCTTCATCATTTTAAAATAGATATAATCTTTATAAGAGTGTATGTATGTAATAATACAAAAAAACACAATAACAAAATTTGGCAACATCGCTTTTTTATATTCATTTTCACTTCATGTACATACATACATATGTACCTCGAGTGTAAAGAAAAAGAACAAAAAATAAAAAACTCCAAACCATAATGATAATTTATCAAGGCAAAATTTTTCCCAATATTGTTGAAATTTAGCACCAGAATTTAAATATGAAAAAAACAACAAATATTCCACCTCCGTCTTTCAAATTCATTTTTGTGCTAGAAGTAATATTAACTTATATCAGCAATCTGCTGTTTTTTTTTTGTTCTTTAATGAATACACAATATATATATATATGTATATGTGTGCATAACGTAACAATATACATTCATATATTTTTATTTTATATGTAGATAAATAATGTTGCCAGTTAATGATGTTATAAAAAAATAAAAAAATTTAGAAAAAAGAAAATTAAAAAGTTTAAGGGTTGCCAACTTCGTAAATATTACTTCTCTGCATTTTATTTTGGAATATTCAATAAAATTCTTTTTGTAAATATACAGATCGAGATTTTTTTACATTTGAATTTAAATTAAAAAAACTATAATATTGTATTTTAGTTATATTCCCGCTTTGTTGTTTCTTTTTATTTTTTCTAAACCCCATCGAAGTTCAGACAAAATGAATGTAGCCATCACCAAAAATACTATGAATGTACTTCAAAAGTTAAACATATTATGGAAAGTAATGCAAAGATTTAACTACAATGAAAGTGATGCTGAAATAGTTATCGCAGTCACCAGGCAGTCACCAACTGACTTTTAATTTTAAAGAAGAATTTCTACTTTGCCAATCGGTTATTTTATTTCATTGTTGTTATTTTGAATATCCATATCTACTTACATATGTAGATCCACATAAAAATAATTTGATTTTTTTCTTATACCTGTTTAATATATGTGCATCAAAAATAATGTCACTACTCAATACACGATTGCTACGATTTGTATTGTCTTTGAAGAAAACATTTATAGATAGGTTTTTGATAACTTATACCTGGTGTAATGGAGTTCATTCTAATTTCTAATAATGTGTTCATAAGATAAAAAAAATTAAAACTTTACACACATACAATGTAAGTAGCTGGTAACCTTTTACTACATTGTATGTTTTTAAATTTTTTTTTAAGTTAAAATTCTTTTTAGTCGCCATTTTGTTTGATTTGAAAAAAAAAATTCTGCTTTTTCTCTAAGCTTTTTTTATTTAACTTTTTGTTTTTCTGTTTTAATTTTTTTTCTTTGTATTGCTGATGACTTGCTTTCGGAATTGCCAACACATCATAGCCCTAAATCATGCATCTACATAATTTTATAAATAAAGAATTTTTTTACTAAAATAATTTTTTTGCTCTATAATTTTATACAGGCTGATTTATAAATTCTGTTTAATATACATATGTACATCCATATAACATACATATATATGTATGTATATTACGAATATTGTGTTTATAAAAAATATTTCGCCATAGTGAAAGTTAAACAAAATATTATAAAATGTTAACTAAGTGCAGATGTTTATTTTTAGCAACATAAGTTTTTGCTGGCATTTTACAGAAAATATCTAGATAAGTGTCCCAAAAAGAGATGCAACTATGTATATTACTAATTCTCCCGCAGGCACAATAGAAATTCGCACTAAAAGCGCCTTTCCTCCTCGACTTTCAAAATGATTCATAATTTAAATTTTACACTATAATCATACAACAAATTTTGTTTATGCATTCGTAAAATAAAAAACTTCAAATTGATTGCACGAACAATAAATGCACCAGAGAATCCCAATCATCAAAAATCATCCAAAAGTTAATATTGTTAAAACTGAATTCACATATTTAAACTCCGTTTATATACCTAGGCAAATATATTGGAAATATATTTATTCTTGATATGGAATCAATTTTTGATACTTCAAAAATAACTTTTGAATATAATTTGTCCAAAACATTTTTATGACCACCTAGCAAACTGTCTCTCTTATCAATTCCAAAAAAAATCTAATAAGAACTACAACAATTATATTTTACTGTCATTTAAAGAAGTACATTGAGGAACAAACGTGATTCTAAATTACAAAGCTACATTAAACGTAGGACTAAGGTGCATTTACATGTAGGGCTTAAAGGTGTATCAAACGTAATTTGGATGAGTATCTATATACATATGTACATAAATTATTTAAATTGTCAATTTAAAGTAATACTTTTTCAGAGACTTTAAAACATTCTTTTATTAATCCAACACACAATGAAAACTTTGTTGCTATATCAGTAATTATAAACCAAATGCTAAACAAATTGAAAAAATAATTTATAACTAATGTCAACATGGATTCTGAAAATCGACGGTTACAGACCGAAAGTTTCTTATAGCAAGGCTTCCAATTCCATTAAAATAATCAATGGAAAGCATAAGACAACAGATTTCTTAAGTCATAGCCTTAATTGGTTACCGTCTTATTTAATATTTATTAAGAGCTTTTCAATGTTACAAACTAATCATCATTAAATATGAATTAAGTATTCCTTAACTATCAAGTCTTTAAAAGAGGTGTTGGTATTTCTGAATTGGCTCGGATGCTCGATAAGAAGTTGGATTTCAAGAGTGACTACAATTTCATAATTAATAAAACTGATCCTCTATATCTACTGTGATCCTTATATCACGATAATATAACAGTTCCTCTATGGTTACTCTGATCCCTATATCACGAAACATTTCTACACTACTTATTCAAGACCTTTGAATATTCAAGTGATAAGACTTAATCTTTGAATATTCAAGTGAAATATGATTTCCCTATCATGATATAAATATTTCACGTGAATCCAGCCCCAAAAAAATCTTCGTTTCACTTTACGCAATATTATCCGATGATCCGATCCGTATTCCGTTTTATGAAGAAAGTCTATTTTTGATCGCTTCATTCAAGTCGTTTAGTGGCTAATACCAATTTTTTCAGCAAATTATTTACGCTGATATTACTTCCATTGTACTTACATGGCCATGCGAAGCCTAATTAATAGAATTATTATTTCTTAATCAAATTTTTAGGTTTTAACTCTCTTTTAATATCCTAACTTTAATTAAACAGATTAATAAGAAGTCTAGTTTTTGTTTAATAACAAATTAACACAACTAAGTTATGGCTTATGACTGTAGTGAATGTGCATAGTAAAATTTTGTTTTTAACTAATGCTTGTGCTAATGTGCTTTAGCAAAATGTCAGAACGAAACAAAATAAAATCAATTTTACTCTGTATAAAAAGACTATAAAAGAAAATAATAAAGTTTTAGTTTTCCCCCTGCTTTTTCTTTTTTCATTTAATCCACAATCCATTGTTGTTTTTTTTCTGTCAAATGGAATGACTAGTTTCTAAAAGAACATGTTTCTGCGAAGTCATTATACCTACGTACATACTTATATACTTACGTATTTTATGTAGTATGTACTATATATAAACTTATTATACTCTTATATTCAAAATAAATATAAAATTTACAAACATGTATATATCTATTCACCATATATTTTACAATTCTTTATAAAATATAAAAATTCATATTATTTAATGTTATATTATATATGTTCTTATATCGAGCTAAAATTTAAATACATGCATGAACAGATATATATGTATGCATATACAAAATTCTCTACATAGCCGCATAAATATGATAGTATGAATATAAAATAAGATAAATGTTGTAAGCTATTTCAACTGCTGCATACTTTATTTACAATTCTACACGGTACAGCAGAGATACATAGTAGAATATTATCTTGTAGCTACATTTATTTAATCTGCATATCTTTTGTATATCTATCTATTTAGATCTGTATTCTGTATAAATATTATAAATATATTGCTAAGTATGTATTATTTTATTTATAATTTTTTTTTATTATAATATTATATGTATGGATTTGTGTACACACTTTGTTATAAAGAAAAACTCTTAAACAGAGCATGTTGAATAGAATGGATCACAAATGGATGGGTACTGGGTGGATAGAATTGAGATGAGATTTATAAATAATTCAGGATTTTTGTCGGTTTGTATTTGGTTCGTATTAAAGAGCTATTGTATAAAATATATACATATAAAATAATAAATAATTGTATATAAAATGTAGTAAATGTATACATATAGATATTATGTAGATACTTATATGTACATATACATATTATATATTATTATTATATAGTTGATGTTTTTTGTGTGCGATTATTTTTTAAGAGCTATTTGCTGCTGGCAACAATTTTTATTTTATATAAGTTTTTTTATATTTCGTTCTTTTTTGTTGTAAATAATATAATGTGCGCGCAATGTTGCCAGTTTTCATTGAAAAATTAATTTTTTTAATATAAATTGCTTGATTTTATGTTCCCTACTGGAAAAAAAATGAATTTTTTTTTAATTATTTGAATTTGTTTGGTTCCATCTTTTTTATAGAAAAATATTGTGATATTTATATAAAAGAAAATTATAATAAAATATTTTTATTATTAGGTATTTATTTTCAATTAGGTACAATAATTTACAAATTCAATGGAATACCTAAGTAAGTATATTAATAATATGTACGTATGTATGTACATCTTTATGTTCAAAATTATACATATGTTATACATACATGTCCTTATAAGTACATACTTATATGTATGTATTCATGAAATTAAAAAGATAAGGATTTGGTTTTGACCAAATTTTTGTTTTTTATAAATTTCTAAAAAAAACACATATGTATGTATGTACATATTACCTACTTGGGATGTACATAGGTAGTTATATTTAGTTAGAAACACGTACAAGCTCAGTAGCTAATGTAAATTTATAGTAAAAAAAATATGTAGAAGAGAATTAAAGCCCTTTATAACTCGAAAAACACTAAGTTTTTTTATTTCATCCAAAAGGTGGTCTGAACGGTCTATTTACTAAATGTGCTTCACTGCATATTAGAATTCTTTGTTACAAAAAGTTTTAGTTTAGTAGATTTTTATTGGGTTTAGCGACCATTAAAACGTCAAACACAAGACTAAGAGAATAGAAACTCTTTTCTGTATTTTAAAGTTACTTTAATTTAAAAACCTTTATTTTAATATAAAAACTTTAATTTACAAATTTCGTTCCTAATAATCTATTTGTTTAATCGACAATATATTTGTCCAAAATAAAAAAATAAAAAAAAAGAACAAAAAATTGTAAGAAAAAAGTTTAAAACTTCTTTTAAAAGAGGTTCTGAAAATTTTAACATAAAAAATTTCGAGATCAGTTTTTGAAAGACAAAATCGTAAAACTTATTAAACTTTTTTCTAACCCTAAAACTTTTTAAAACAGTTTAAAAATGTTTTAAACTAGTTTTGACTAACAAACACATATATTATGTACCTAGTAACTACCTAGGATTTAAAAAATATTAATATTTTAATTTAAACATGGCTTGTCTTACTATATTTGACAAATTGTCAAAAGGCACGCTGAAAAAATTAACAAGAAAGACTTAAGGTAAATTAAAATTTTGATTTGAATTTTTAATGTCTATAAGAATTAATTAGTTATGTACAATATTACACATATATTTGGGTAAATGAAAACTTGATAAAAAAATGATAAAAATGGACATTATAAAAAAACAAAACCACATAAAAGAATTAAATAAAAAAATCTTAATACATTTTTAGAAACTTTTTCTCATAACAGATTTTTGAAATTTGAAATGCAGTGTATAGAAATAATATATGTAATTAAATTTTATTAAAATAACTAGGTAAGTACCTACCCTAATATGAAAAATTAATTAATATTTTACAGAACTTTTATTTTACTCAACTCATATAGAAAAGCCTTCAAGTGTAGAACTTTTGTAAGTCTTCTTTGGACTATACCCATATTCGAAAATTTGGCTTGTAATGAAACTAAAAATTAAAATTTATGGTTGTCAAAATTTTAAGTTACCTACTTATGCAAATATATTTATTTCGATAAAACTTATTTAAAAATCGGAATATTAAAAAGTTTTTTTTTTTTTTTATAAATTACTGTCAAAAGTTATTTAAAAAATTTTAAAAGTTATTCTAAAATTTTTCAAAATAAAATGCCATTTTTTTGAAGATTTACAAATCTCAGTGGGCTAGACAAAAGTTAAAAATTAAAATTAATTAAATCCGGGTAAAATCTCCAGGCGAAAAGATAATGTACATATTACGATTGAACTGAAAATATTATTTTTCTTCCCACAACCTCATATCAAGGAAACTAAGCATTTAATATTTTAATTTTTGAAAAATAAAAAAATTTTTTTTTAAATCATTTTATACATACTTTGTAGGTACTTAGTTAAAAACTCAAAGTTGAATTACCTACCTAATTCCAATTTTTTTAAGATGCGTCGGTTACGCTAAATAAACTATACATATCAGTTTCATGGTATTTTAGAATATTTAAATTGCAAAAATAGAAAACACAAAAAAATATTCTATAAATTTTTATTTTTGCTATTTAAATATTTTAAAATTCTTAGTCTGGCTCAAAAAAAAATGTTCATGCTGGCTTCTGAAAAAAGACTTAATGTTTTTATATGAAACTGACTGTATTGTTTATTTAGGCTGTGGTTATAGTATAACTATTTATGCGTAAAACGCAAACGAACAATTTTAAAACATTTTCATTTAAAACATTTTCATCCTTCAAAATTTTGAAGGATGAAGACATAAAATTTGAATCAATAAATTCAATGTTTTTAGCTGTCATTCCTTTGTTGAGTAAATTTGTTATAATTTTGAAATAATAAATTGGAAAGATAAATACAATTTGCCCATAATATTAAAGGTATGAAATATTACAAAATACAAAATTTAGTTGTTTTTTATCCAGTCTATGCTTAATAAAATAAATAAAATAATATTATAAACAATTTTAAAATAAAAATGTTAAAAAATACCAAACAAATTCGGCTTATGGAAATTCGTTTGTGGTACGAACATTTCGAATGTGGAACCATCTTCCACCTCATGTATTCCCTAGATTTGGTGATGATTACATTTACAAAGATTCAAGGTGAATATTAACAACTTTGTTTACAATGTGCCTGCCAATTTGAAATCAATTTTCATTCCCTAATTCAACTTCCTCTGACCAAGCAGTACATGAGTACTAAAGATTGTATAACATATTGTTTGGTCAACAAAAGGAGGTGGTGTTTAGTGAGTTAAAGTCCAAATCACTCATAGAGGACTCTTTTCACTCCTCTAAGTGTCTTTCAATGATTCGCACCTACCCTCGCAAAAAAAAGTTTTTTAAAATCAAATCAAATCATTAATGTTTATATATTTAGATAATTATTTAAATATTTAGGTTTATTTAGATAATTATCTCGAAAATGGTAAAAGATAAGAAAAAATGTATGAACTTGAATTGAAGCTGAGGAATTGGTGATTTTGAAAATTAAATAAAATTGGTGCATTAATAGCGGTTTTTTATTCAAAATTACAGTTATTTTATAAAAACAATGAAAAGTATAGATTTTTTTCGCATTTAAAACCTTGTAACTCTTCAACTATGAAAGATAAATGCAAGTAAGGATATTAGTGGGAAAGCCTAACTTAACTTCAGACACTTAAATGAATCTTCTATATTATACAGGGAAAAAAATGTTGTTACTCCTTTAAAACGTTAACGAAATTACTTTGAAGGCCGTTATGTCGGAAACCGTTAGAAGTAGACCCCCCACCTCTCCTCAAGTGTATAATGCGTTACCTTTCAGTGAAATATAAACAATGTTGTATTTAAAACAACAAAAATCCAATTTAGTAATGTTATCTTACTGTACTGTACTCTTCTACTCTTCATCTAATATCCCAAAGAAGTTTCTTTTCTTTTTAATTTCAATTATTAATTTTTCAATTTTCATAACATTTCAACTTTGAAGTATTAACTAGTTAATAAATAAAAAAAACATTCAATGAAAAATGAAAAACGATAAATTAAAACCTAGACGCTAGTGTAACAGCCACACTTGTTATTTTTTTACTAGTTATTACTTTATAAAAATGACTCCAATCGTTATTAATAATTTACTCAATTTTAGTGGACTGTAAATTAAGTACCTACTTAACTTTAAATATTTTCGAATTTTAATGTTTTAATTCAAAATATTTATATTTTTATAAAAGAAAATTGTTGTCTCCACTTTTCTAAGACAAAATTGAAGTAAACAAAAAAACTAAGTAAATATTTTATATGTCAATACATCTTCGTAAAATAACTAAAGCAGTCGCGTCATGCCATTGTTTAATACATAAAATTGTTTTTTAAAAATGTAAGTAAATTATCTTTTTGCATCAGAGTAATTTGCTTAAATCTAAGAATCAGTTAAATTGTTCATTTAGTGAACTAATTATTACAAAAAAAATGAAACATCATTTACAAGATTTAGTAATTAAGTAAATGAAGTTAATTGTTAGAATTGTAATTATTATTACTACTACTACTTCTAATACTACATGAATTACAATGCTAATTATCTAAGCGTACAAGCAATTTACATAATAAAAACGTATATGTACCTATAATCATTATAGATAAAACTTATGTAAGTATCTAATTATTCGCATTACTAAAAAAATTTAAGAAATAAAGATAATGGTCCAATGATTACTTTGCTTTTTTTGTTTTGACTTTTGTTAAATTTATTTTGGAAATAGATTTTAAAAAATTTTTAGAAATTTTATATGAAATGTACAAATGTTTGTATTCAGTACCAAATATGAAAAGATTTTGGGTTCGGGACATTTATAGAAATCATTTAGTCAAATTCATGGGTTATACGACATCACATTCCCACCTATTTAAAATTTTTCCCATCTATTCAATTTTTTTTAATGTTTGAGTATATAAAAAAATTCAAATATCAAATGTCAAAATATTCAACGCAAAGTACGGAATTGAAAATTCACTTTGCTTCGTTTACTTACTTTGAATATTTTGTGCATTTGGTCAAGTACCATAAGAAATAGTGTAATTCATTTTAGCTGTCAAAGTTTTAAAAGGAAGTAAAGGAAGCAAAGTAAGCATTGGGCCATAACCTTAAGACATATTGTCACATATTCACTGACATAATCATCTAATTTACTAAAAAATTATTCGAAATTACATATGCAGTTTACTTATAGAATGTTACTAATAATAAATAGGTTTTAAGTCTTAAAATCCAAGTAGATGTTATTTAATGTTATATTTTTGATTTCTGTTAAGTTAATTTTATTAGTTATTGGTAAAATTCATATACCTTTAAATTTCATTTGAAAATGGTTAGAAGATAATAGGAAATGGTCACTAAATGGTTAGTATTATTTAAATTATATTTATATATCAATGTACCTATATTTATATAAATATATCAATCAAGTATGACTACGTTCTCAACGATCAACCTATTAAAAAAACAGATCGTACTTCTGATTTGGGACTGATCCTTGATAGTAGATTAGATTTCAAGAGTCACTACAGCTCCATTATATTTTAAGAGCCATCCAACTTTTGGATTTATTTTGCGTTAGTTAACTGTTCATTACTTATTAATTAATTGCGTACTAAAACAATTATGGTCTCTGTATCGTGATATATACATATAGACATTTTACGTATTGAATTAGTTCAAAAACGATTTCTTCGTTTCGCTTTCGCAACCTTGCTTGGGCTGATTCTATACGTCTTCTAGACTTTCTTTAATTATTAAATGGCCAGTCACGCAGTCTAGTGGCTGATATTATATTCATTCAGCAGATTGTTCGCGGTGATATAAACTCCTCTTCTATTCGCGAACAAATGAGATTTAGAAAACTGAATAATTTGAGATCGGTCGAGCTTTTTAATGTGGCACACCACTCTACAGACTACGGCAAATTTGATCCTATTTCGCGTATATTGAGAGAGACTAACGCAAGCTGTGAGCTCTTCGATATTAATGGTAACAAATTAACACTGACAGCCAGACTTTACGCGAGCATGGTAAATTCTCATAGCCTACATGATTAATCTCTCATTGCAATTTAACTTGCATGTTTGCAAAGCTAGATTCATTTTTTTGTTGGTGCTTTTTTTAATTACTTAATTACTTTGTTTAGAATTAATAATATCACTAACATTAATAAGTAGTTACTAACAGTGGTAATAACCAATAAGTACTTCTTAAGTTTTTCTAACATCTATAACATCATTTACTAACATACTAACTCTTTTAAATGATGATATTTTCAGTTAATTGTGATATAGTTCACTAAATGAACAACATAACTGATGATTGGTTTAAGCAAATGTCTGATAAAAAAAAATTATATATATATATACAGTAATATTGCGGACATACGTACACAATGAGACCGAGGCGAGTACGGAAAATGAAAATGTACTTAAATCGAACAACCTAATTTATTTTGATTGCACATGTACGCAAAAGTCATGTAACCTATTTACAAATTAACAAAACATTAAAATCAATCTTAATAAACATTACTAATGTGTATGTTTAATAATTTTAAATATCAAATGTTTATAAATACAAAAACTATATTACAAATCAAAATCGATATAATTTCACACTTTTATTTAAAATATAAAATATTAGAATATATTGTTGGTATCAGTTTTGTAATAGTAAATCTGTTAAAATACAAAAAAAAAAAAAAAAAAAACCAAAAAAAAAGTTTGGGATGGTAACTAAAACAAATTGTAAAATTGCAAAAAAAAAAAAAAAAACAAGGTAGAATGTAAACCAACGGTCGCCGTTAACACCGTTTAAGAATGTAAGCCAAAAAGCCGTTAACACACGTAAAAATATATTATTGAACCTTTAATTTTCATGTCTTGCCGATGAAAAATTTGTACAGGTGCCTAAGTTACAGGTGTCTAAAAATAGCAAATTTTCAATTTTTGAGGTGTAATAACTCTTAAACAGGGGGTGCTACCAAAAAATTGAGGAAATCTGAGGAAACCTATACTAATTCTAAAAGTTCTTTTTTGTCTCAAAATTTCAGGTTTCTATCTAAAGGCGTGCCGGAGTTATGAAAAGAGAAATTTCATGCAAAATGTGGTTTTCACATAACGGTAAATTTAAATCGTAAATTACAAAATATTACATAATTTTGATATTGTTTTATATAGACAATAAAATTTTCGATCTTCTGGCGGTTTTAGATTGCAAAACTATTACGTAGAGCCTGAGATATATACATCTGAAAATGGGCTTTTTCGCAATTTTGCAACTTTGGAACCCTTTACAACTAAAATAAACCTTTAACACAAGTAAAAATATATTACTGTAGCTTTAATTTTTATATATTGCAGAAGTAAAATGTGTACAGGTTCCTAAGTTATGGGTGTTTAAAAAAAGCAAATTTTCGATTTTTAAGCCCTAGTAGCTCATAAACAGGGTGTGGTTCAAAAAATTTTCTGAGCAAACTTATACTAATAAAATATAAAAATAATAATAATACTAATAAATACTAATAAAAAATAATAATAATATTAAATAAAAAATTTAATTTTAAATGTCAAAAATTTTAACTAATCGACACAGTTAAAATATTTTAAATTACCCTACAGTTAAATTTTTTATTAACCTAATGGAGAAAAAAATAATTTAATTTTAACCATTTAAATTTTAACCAAATGACACACGCCCTATGTAATGAATTTCTTTATAAAAATTATTTTTGTGTAGCTATCAAAATGACATAATTTACAAAAAAAAAACTTAAATAGGTAAATAAAACAAATTTATATATAAAATTGTTAAAAAAATCAAGATTGTACCTACTACATAATTTGTCTATAAAATTAAACAAAATAAAAATGAAAACAGAATTTCAGAATAAAAATTAAATCATGTTCTTAAATGCAATTATTAGTTTTAATTAAAAGCTAGCTTTTTAGTTTACTATCACAACTGTAAAAACCTATATTAATTATTACAATGAGAACTTAAACCACCTCTTCAAATCTAATAAGTAATAAATAACAACTTATCTTGACACCGTTCATGTTGAAGATCTAAGGAAATCCCTACTCAGGCTGATAGGACCTATATTTAGGTGCCTTCCGTTAAGGCAGGACATTGCTAGAATGATATTCTTTGCCTATTTCCAAAGTAAAATAAGTCACTTCATCACCATTTGGAGTCAGAAATCTACGCACATTAAAAACTTCATCCATGTGCTAACTATAACAGCTCTGAAAGCTCTATTCAGATTGTCATTTGATACACCTACTTCCCAGCTTTAGCCAACGTTTCGAATGCTTTCGCCTGAACAGTCGATCTACTTTGAAAACTGCAAACTAATTTATAAGATGAAAAACGGCCTGATGAAGAATAATTTAACATTACTTAATAACGCTGAAGTTCACGAGTAAGTACCACACACGCAGCGCTAATTATATACGTTTAACTGGACCTAGAACAAACAAGGATCGAAACGATGTTATGTTCAACTGCGTGAAACTTTTCAACGAGTTACGTATTCATATTAAAAACTCGCTTAGCCTTAACGTCTTCAAAAGTCGTATAACATTTTAACATAATTTCCAGAGGATAAATTCTTAGTAAACTCAATAACAAACACGGAATTTCGGAAAATAAAACAAAACATCTATCCGCTCATACGGCTCTTTATGAACCAGTATTACTGGTAGCGGATAGTTCTCTAAATTGGGTCCAGACTACTAAACACAAACTAATCATAAGCATTTTTTCTATTTTATAAACCTTAGTCCTTAATTTATATTAACATACTTATTATAGTAATAATCCTTTTTATTTTTTTTATTATTATTTTTAACAGTACCTAAGTAGTCCATTATTAATTTATTTAAACTTGAGTACCTATATACTAACATTACTGTATTTTTCGCAAATAAAATCTGGAATTAAATATTAATTCAAGCGTGAATATCCAAGACTTCATGTTGCAGAAAATGCTGGGAATCTCACTCATATGTAAATTTAACTTTGTTATGTGTAAAAAAAAAAGGGTTTTTTAGGGTGCAGAATGGATTGCTTACGTGTACGCGATTTACTTAAATATTACAAACCTACTGAAAGCTCTTCATACATCTTGACATGTTGGAAGATTTATGAAGGTGTTAGTAAAAAGTTTATTATTGATACATCTTTATGTATTCTTCTTGACATGTTGGAAGATGAATCAAGATGTAACGAATGAAATTGAATTACATAAGAAGCATTTCACTCAGTTTTTTTTCCTTATTCATAAAAAATACTTAAAAAATAAGAAAAAATGTAAAATAGGTAATTAAAATTTAAAATAAAATTAATACAGACATAGAATTTCGTACAATTAGATTAACTTCAGTTCTTACATAAAAACATATAAACATTTACAAGCCTCTTCATAAATCGAGCTATGTCAAATTTTTATATTCTAACAAAAAACAATTTAGTTTCCGTATGAAGTTAAATCGATTTTTTCGTTAAATTAAGAAAATCAACAAGCTGGTACAATTCTAAAATAACACAACTATAATAACTATTTTTACGAAAACAAAGTCTTATAGCAAATAAAACACAACCTCAAAAAATTTTACATCTTAATTAAAACAGCCAAAAATTCTTATTACGTAACATTTCATCAAGAATAAAAAAAAATAAAACTGAATAAAAGTTTTATGTACATATGTATGTATGTCGGTACTGGAAATTGAACTAAAACTTGCGAAAATTAAGAGAAATTTAAAAAAGCAATCTAAATTAAGTACTTACCCTTTAAAAAAAAAATCCAAAAAATCCAAAAATTAGAAAAAAATTATTTCTTCAAAGTTTAATATTTATACAGTTAATATTTTTTTTAATTTGAATGATGTTTAAAATAAAATATTCATATTTAAAAAATTTCCTTTTTTTCTATAAAAATTTTCTATTAAATTTGCAAAAATAAAAACAATTACTTAGGTATATACCTACATACATATGTACATACATACATACATACATATGTATATATATATTTTATTGATTTAAATAAAATTAATCTTAATACTTTTTTTTAAATAGCTAAACTTTTAAATAGTATAAGATATTTTTTCCATTTTGTTTTTATTATTTAAAAACGAAAGAAATATGTATGAACAAAAAAAAAAAAAGAAATTAAAAAAAAAAAAGGGAAAAATTAATTGGTGCACCACATCCTATTAAAATTGAGGTAATACACACTTTTATATTAAAATGCGTCATAATAAGTATTCACACCTTATGAGTGTGATGAAGCCGAATTTATAGAACTAAGTCCTCTAAAAAAAATTTCTGATTTGCTTTTACAACTTCATTGAACACACATACACACTATCTTATAAAAAAAATTAAGATTTATTTCTTTATATTTAGTTATTTAAATTATTTTCACTTTTTTCCATTAAACAATTATTTAATACAAAATATTTAAAACTTTCTCGGATATAGTTGATGATTAGAAATTAGATTTGCTTGGTTCCAAAAGGAAGCTACATACTTAAGTAGATAACATTAATATAAATAAATTTCTATTAGAGCAAAACAAAAATTCACGTACTACGGTCTACGATCAAAATTATTTTTTTTTGCATTTAACTTTTTTTTAAATTATACAAACATAATTTTTTATTAAAAACATTTTAATATATATTTTTCTTATTAATTTAACATTCAGAAAAAGAACGAACGTCTGAAGTGAACGTAAACGCTAGCCAATTCTCGTTTATTACACCTTTTTTTTAGTTGAGAATCACCAGATTATTTTTCTTTTTTTTTATACACAAAATGGTACGGTAAAGTAAAGCAAAAAAAAAAACTTTTGAGTAGATTTTCACGTATTTCCAGTATACCAAAACCGTATATTTTGACAGTGAAATATTTTTTATATATTTAAAAAACAATTAAATTATTAAATACATATTTATTTGAATTGCGAATATTTTAAAAATAATTAGAAATTTTTCTTTTTAAGCCGAATTTGGAACAGCACACACGGCGATGGATGTCAGCGATTTTTCATACAAAAAAAAAAATTTTTTTTTTTTTATTTTCTACATAGTTGCAGAATGTGGAGAGTTGACGGAACTATGTATTGTACTTTTCTCTCTCTTAGGTAAAATATAGTGTAGTAAAAGAGATAAAGATGTAAACATTAAACATATTTTTCTTTTAGTGTAGAATTTTTTTTAAAAAAATCATTCCCCTACTTTTTAATGGGAAACAAAATAAAATTTAATGTTTTGTATACATTTTTTTTTGGAATAAAAAACAAAATATATGTTATATGTTGAAGATTTACATAACTAAATCTTAAAAAAATTCTTTAATTAAATAAATCTCCATAAAAAATGAAATTCGGTTCATTTCATTTATGTTTGTTTCCTTGGGCGTATGAATGAAACAATATATGTACGTACATAAATAATAAATTAAAAAGAGATAACTCTATTTCATATTTGCAAGTTGTTTTATTTTGATTTTGAATCAAATAAAAATTTCGAATTTACAGGAACATTTTCAGCACAAACAATATAAAAGAAGTTAGATTTATTTTATATAGAGAGAGATAAATATATATTTTTTAAAGAAAAACAAACACATAAACAATTTTATAATGAAAATGAAAAATTTCCCAAATTCTTTTTTAAAAAAATTTCCCTAAACGTGGTTTTGGAGACTTCATTATTGATGTTTTAAAATTACATACATACCATTCATATGTACATTTTTTTTCTTATTAATAAAATAATACCTACTCACTCGTTTTGAATTAATGTTTTTGTATTAAGTTGGTAAGGCTTTAAGCTGGCAAAAGAAAAGAATTCAAATTTCATGAATTCAAAAGAAATACACATTGATGAACTGAATTGAGCAAAAAGTAGGTACATGCATACATACATATTAATAATTACTTGCTGCTTAGATACTGGTATGGTATAATAAGTTACTCACTGTTTCATTTGATAGCGAATATTTTATTTTGTAATTCATTGTAAAAACTCAATGTTGCCAAATTTCAATTTAAATTTGAACAAAAAGAATGTAAAAGAAATTTGAAAATGGATGAAAATTTAATTTGATATTAATTTATACCTTTGCTACCTTGCATTTAAAATGTTTTTATTTTTAATTCGTTCTATTTATTATACATACATACATTCATATATAATTTTTGTTTGTTTTGTTATTTTTGAAATTTAAGTACAATGTTCCTTGCTCATAGGTAACATAAGTAAATTGATTAGTAACACACATCCATACATATGTATGTACATATGTAGTAAAATTGATTTTGTTCGTAAATAAATAATATAAAAAAACTTCGTTCATTTACAATGCAAAAGAAAAATTAAAATTGTCATTTCTATAGTTTCATACATAGTATATCCATGTATACATACATATGTACATAATATCTAAGAACATAATAATATGTAAGTGAGTTATATGTTTTTTGACAATTGTACGTACTAAGTTCCTAGAAACATTTTGCTTTTATGAGGTAAGGTATATATACATAGATATTATTATATTCATACATATTATACTTATATATATGTACACATGTTTAATAAAGTAAATAGTAAAATTTAGGTAGTATGTATGCATAATCAAGAAATAATTTTATTTTTTTTTGATAGAAAATTTATTTCCGGGTTAACTTTTTAATTTCATAATGCAACCATGATGTATGAATGTTATATGTACATACAAACATACATACCAATATGCGATGTTGTCGCCAAAAAAAGGAAAATATTGCACTTATAAGTTATAAGCAACATTAATGATCTTAAAATATGTTTAATTTATAAGTAATGTATGTAAAATAGCTAAATAAGCATTAATGTACCTACTTATCCATAACCAACATTTGAATTTACATACATATGTAAGTGCATATATTTATACTTACATACATATTAGGTATATAATTTAAAAGTGGAAATTAAAAAATCGGAAAATGTACAATGGTTCAAGGCAAGTCATCTTTGCAAAATCATAACGAAGTTAATAACTTTACATCAAATTTCATTAATGTGTCCCTTGGTGTTGCAGGAAAAATTTTAGTTGTTTTATTATTTTCATTATAAGACATAATGTGCATGCATAATTACATATGTATTTATGTACCTATATATTGATGCATTGAAAAGTCCCACATATCTTTAAGCCAAAGGGTCCTCAAAATTAGCTAATAGTATTGAATAAAATACAGGTAAATAATAAAAATAATAAATAAACGAAATTATAATTTTTGTGTACATCCATATGTACTTCCATACATCCATATGTGCATATTAAATACATTGTATATAGAAACTTAAACGATAACTATGTATGTATGTTGTATAACCTACATATGAATAAATAAAATTAGACCTTAAACAAAATTAGGAATTTTAAAATTAAATGTTGATAAAATATATATGTTTGTATGTATGTATGTACATAAAAGGTATAAACCTAAATGCTCATAAATGAAAATGTAAAGCAAATTAAGGTTGTTGAGTTAAAATATTTGGGAATGCTAATCGATAAGTCATTTCAATTATACCTATATGCAAGTACATATTTGTGTACATACTTACAATATATGTAAGTATGTACGTATGTTGTTGCAAAAAAAAATGCGAACAAAACATATGTAGGTAGGTTTTGTTATAAAAAAGAAGAAACCAATTCACGCAAAATAGTGCACCTAACGTTTTTAATACTATAATTAAACTGCACTATGAATATTGTTTAAAACAACTGTGTTTACATTTAAATCAATAAAATTAGAAAAGATTATACAAATTATTATGACTGCTGCCATCAAGTGCTCATTATACCTCCCTGCGGTCTGCCCCGGACAACTGAGCAGTGTTCAGGCTAAATAATTAGTGCGATAAATCCAGAAGCGTCTGATTCCAGAGCAACGGCAGATTTATAAGAAGGAAAACTTAAAACCTTCCAGAAGGCAACGAGAAATCACTGGAATATATATCCCAAGTAAAATTATATGTCAAGTGAAACCAAACAGTCGCCCTTAGTCTCCGGCAAAAAGAGAGTGCTAAGAATCCCCGGAGTTAAAAGTAAGAAACAATTAATATTGGCACTTGGAATGTCAATAGTTTATTTGAGTCTGGTAAACTGGCAAATACTATTCATGAGATGCAACGTTTAAAAATTGATATATTGGGTATCAGTGAATCTTGGTGGCCGAACTCGGGTGAATGTAAATCGAAAGAAGCTAAATTTTACTATTCAGGAAATAACACATCAACTCACAGAAATGGCGTTGGCATATTATTTCAGAAAACCTAATAAAGCATGTCATCGATTTTGTACCGTTTTCAGATAGAGCTATGCTTATTAATCTGGATACTAAACCTGTAGCTCTAAATATTATCCAGGTATATGCCCCAACTGCTGAAAAAACGGATGATGAGATAGAAGAATTTTATAATCAATTACATCTGCTGAAGTATACAGATGTGATGGAATAGTTGGACCATTTGGTTTAGGAACTAGAAACGAAAGAGGTGATCGACTTATTGAATTCTGTCAGGATAAAACTTTTAAAATCACCAACACATGGTTTTGCTTACCAAAGCGGAGGTTTTATATACGGAGGAAATCTCCCCGAGACAGTACTGGTAATATAATACGTAACCAAATTGATTTACCTATGTATGTATGTATGTATGTACTTATAAAAACTGATCAATGACTGAAATTGTGTTGTGAATTGTGACTTGTGAGTGACCCGTCGTCGGTAATAGAGAAGAGGCTACAAGAAAATAAAAATGCATATACATACATCCATACATATATGGATGGATGCATAGCATACATAAAATTTCAAATATAATTCGGTACATAATATGTAATAAATTATGCCCAATAAATGCAGATGCAAAATATGAAATTGGGTGGATTTTTTGTTTATAAAATTGAAATAAAATGTAAAAGTACATATGTATGTATGAATGTCAAAAATTTGAAAATATAATTAGACAAATTCATCATAAGATTCTCGCAATGTAACTAACTGCTGAGTGCTGATAACTGAAATATGTAGGTACCTAAACTAAAAGAGAGTCACCCATTTCAAATTAAATTCAATTCGTAATTAAATGATCATAATTAAAATTACAAGTCGTAACTACAGAAACAAAATTAGCAAAACTGATAAAAAAGCTTAGGCAGAAAATTGATAAAAAAGCTAAATACACAAGTATACATAGGTACCTACTACCTAATATCTTTATTTTACCTAAATTATACCTTTTTAACATAAAATGCATGCATGTGGATCTCAAGCTTCACTTTGATAATGTAATTGTAACATAAAGGGTATATAATAGGTATGTACCTATAAGTATATGGATGTACATAAGGATATATATGTATGTACATATATACAGATTATGTTTGCAGATTCTATTCAAAGATTTTTTTAATTGGAAATTGCTTCAAAAGTACCTATTATTCATCTTTAAAATTAAAGTTTTCAAATAATATGTACATAGCTACTTACATCCATTCATACATGTAGTACGTATCTCCATCCATCCATATTTATGTGCATACCTATCTCCATATTTATTAACATAATATATAGGTGCATACATATGTATGAATATAAAATATTAGATAAACCTAGTACATTATATGCATATTATATAGACTAAAACACATATAAAATCAAGAACCAAGGTAGCTATGTACATTAGTATTACAGTATTATTATTAAAGTTATTATTTCTTATTATTACCTGCAAAATATCGAATAAAATAAGAAAAAGAGTTTCAAACATTAATATTATATTGTATCTATATATCATATTTTTTATATAATATATACATTCATACTTATGTCGTGCATATTTAATCTGCATTTATACGCATAGGTACATATGTATATACACATACATACATATGTTCATACATTCTAAATCGATATAATGTAGGTAAAAATTATTAAATATAAGTAGATGTACATTTGTTTATCTGTTTAATATTTTAATCATAAATTATTATAGTTCCACAGTCCTGAGTCCCCTCACTCATCACTGCCCATTATTCCACCCCGCCAACTATCCATATCCATAAATACAATTTTTATTCATCTACTTAAGTTGTACATATGGATGTATGTATGTATATACGAAAGTACATCTTTCTCATTTTATTTTTCATTCTTGTTTACGAATTACACAAATTTCAGTACCTACATCCATACATATGTATGTAAAATATAAATAGCAAATAGAACTGATATTTACATATTGATGTACATCATATGTATATAAAGTATGTATGCAATTAAGAGTGTAATTTTCTGTATACAAAATTTCAATAATTTATTTTAAAGCTATGCAATACATACTTATGTATATTTATATAAATATCATCATATGTATATACATATGCAATGCATGTATGATATTATTTTATAAATTTTTAAATTTATAAATTTATGTTATATGCATGTATATTTTTTATAAGCTTTTTTATATAAAAATTATATGCAACTTTAATATACATATGTTCATACATATGCATACATCCTTGTTTAACCGTACATTTTATATGATGTTATTATATTATTAAACTTGGCAACGTGGCAACGTTTTAATAATAAAAATAAAGAGAAAAACAATAACTTAAGAAAAAAAATCCCTGAAATCCCAACTCAATTTATTTTTGTTCACTACTTTACTTTTGTTTACTGCTTCTCTTCGAAGTAAATTCATATGTATGTATATATGTATTTTATTGAAAATTTGCATAATTAAAATATACATCCGTTATAAACATTTAAATTTCATCCATATGAATATCATACATTTATCACAATATTATATTACTGTTTATTTTGTACATAACATACTTATATTCGCATATTGTTATTGTTACCTTAGGATTTAATTGTCAACAATGTATATAAAACAAATGCAATATAAACATGTTTGTAGTTGGACTGGTATGGTAGTATGGTACATGTTTATGCTGTTCTCTCAAGAGTAACCCAAGTATTATAATTGATAAGTATGATTGTATAAAAGAATCATGAATGTGTGGTTGTTTATATTTATTTTCATTCGTTTTCATTGTACATCATACATTTACTCTGTTGTCTTCTACGTTTTAAAAGTTTATTTCATACTTGGTAATTTGGCCAAATTTTATATGACTATAACAACTCTCTTCATTTGATAGAATTCATGCAAACAAAACAACAAAAAAATAAAAACAAGAGAAAACAAAAATAAACAAGGTAGAATGTAAACCAACGGTTTTTAAAAGCGCACATTTCCAAAATGCACAAAAATTTGATGTAATAAGAAAAAACGTGAAAATAGGATATTTTTGAAATTTTTAGGCGCCGTAAGTCCGGAATCCTATATAACTAAAAAAAACCGTAAAACACACGTAAAAATATATTATTGAAGCTTTAATTTTCATGTCTTGCCGAAGAAAAATTTTTACAGGTGTAGCAAATTTTCAATTTTTGAGGCGTAATAACTCTTAAACAGGGGGTGCTACCAAAAAATTTTCTGAGAAAAGTTATACTAATTCTAAAAGTGCTTTCTTGTCTCAAAATTTCAGGTTCCTATGCAAAGGCGTGCCGGAGTTATGAAAAAAGAAATTTCATGCAAATATGGTTTTCACATAACGGTAAATTTAAATAGTAAATTACAAAATATTACATAATTTTGATATTGTTTTATATAGATAATAAAATTTTCGATCTTCTGGTGGTTTTAGATTGCAAAACTATTACACAGAGCCTGAGATATATACTTGTGAAAATGGGGCTTTTTCGCAATTTTGAAGAGCTGCAACTTTGGAACCCTTTACAACTAAAATAAACCTTTAACACACGTTAAAATATATTACTGTAGCTTTAATTTTTATATCTTCCCGTAGTAAAATGTGTACAGGTTCCTAAGTTACAGGTGTTTAAAAATAGCAAATTTTCAATTTTTGAGCCCTAATAGCTCATAAACAAGGGGTAGTTCAAAAAAACTTATACTAATTCTAAAAGTTCTTTCTTGTCTCAAAATTTCAAGCCTCTCTCTAAAGGCGTGCCGGAGTTATGAAAGTAGAAAAATCATGGAAAATTTAGTTATCACATAACGGTAAATTTAAATACTAAATTTAAAAAAATTGTATAATTTTGATATTAATTTACAAAGTTAAAAAAAATACCTGTCGAATACCTGTCGACATTTTCAAATTGAAAAAATCTTAAGCAGAACATAAGATATACGCATTTAAAAATAGGGCTTTTTCAAAGTTTGAGGGACTGTAGCTCCGTAATGGATGGGGCTACATGAAAAAGTTGTTCCACAAAATTATTTTTTTTATGAGACCTACCCATGGTTAACATTTTTTTTTCTCTATTTTTAACGGTGTAGAAGTTTTGTAGACGGAGGAACGGATGGAAGGACGGGCAGAGTGAAACTAATAAGCACATTTTTTCAAAATTTTTTTGGAAATGTGCTAAAAATGGAAATTAGGAGAACAAACTTTTTCTGATAAAGATTTTTATAAGAAAAATGGCGCATAATGAAACTTCTTGTCTCTTGATTGCTTTATTAGCAAATGCATTGTATGTATATGAATGTATATATCTATTTTATATAATTAATAATGTACCCATTATATTGTTTATTGGGTATTCGTATGGATGGATGAACATATAAATCACGGGACTTGCTGCACTACAATGTGGTAAGAATTAAGAATTTTTGTGAACACTGAATATTCATACCGATCCAATAGGTATAACAAATTTGTATACTATGATGAATGGTATGTATGGCCTATAGAATACAGAAAAAGTAATACGTTATACGGTATACATAATATATTGTGTAGACTGTATAGATTCTAAAAAATAATTCTAATTTAAATGTGCAGAAGTTTTTCTTTTTTGCAGCACAGCAGGTTTTTCTTTTTCTTTTATTCCTTTTTTAGTTTTATTTTTATTATTTATGTATATCTAATTCCTAATGTTTGCTAATTCCTTATAATATTATCAACACACTTCCATAAAATGTGCATGTGACAAATGAAATGTCCCATACTCCCAACTAAACAAATCTTTTTATTGAAACACAGAATCTTACGAGCAACATTCGTATCAGTGTTAAGAAAATTAAAAATATTTTCCAAAAATTCGTTCAGAGTTTTTCTACAGAAATGTTGTTCTTATTAATGTTTTTTCCAAAGCATTCAACATTTTCTGAGAATTGGGTGTATTATGTATGTACATACATACATACATACTTACATATGGTGTAAATAAGGACATTTTAATAATATTATAGGTACCTACCTATATTTTTTTTAATTTTTAATTTTATTTGAAATTTAACATTTTAAATTGTGTAAAAAATGATTAATAAGAATTGTAATTCAAAAATAAATTTAAGTGTTAAAGATTAACTTACATTCAGACCATTCAAAAATTAGTCGTAGGTACATGCATACCAGTTGCCATTTCGTGGGTAATTACCGAACAATGAACATGTGGGTAATTTCAAATACGTTGGATAATGTGAAATTCGGGTAATTTTAGGGTAATTCCATTCAGATTTGAATAAATTTTTATTTTTCATATTTTTTTTTGTAATAATAATATTTTATAGTTTTAAATCAACTTTTTTTGATAGAATGTTACTTGTTTAATAAATTATCATTTGAATAATTGTTCTGTAAAACTAGAATATAAAATGTTAAAAAATTTTGACGCGTTAGTACTTGTTTTAATAATAGTTTGACGCGTTTTCAGTCGGCTCAATATTATTAAAACAATAACCTAAACACAGACACAATTGCTTCAATTTTATTCACCAAAGATGGTGTAAATGAAAGTGATGGCTGTATTAAATTTGAACCGGAAAAGAAGTTACTGCATTCCAAAGTATGGAATGAAATATATAAAATTAATGAAAAATAAATGTAAATGTACTGGACAAAAATACTTTACTTCCTTTAGATAATCTTTAATAATCTTAATAAATAATGAAGTTCAATATTATTGTGTTATTATATTTTATATTTTAATAGGCTGAAAAAGTTGTTTTTGTTTTGTAAATTTGATATTTTGTTATTATAATTTTTTGTTGACGAATTATTTAATAAATTTATTTAAAAAAAAAAAAAAAATTATTCAATTATATAAAAAAACAGGGGTTCTAAATGCTTTGGGTAAAAATGGGTGAAATTGGGTAACTTTAAATATGTTTGTGGAATAGATATAATAGTACTTTAGATTGGCACTTTCTCTTTCACTCTAATGTATTTTCCTATACAAGAAATATCAGTCAAAAATAAAACATATGACATCCAAGTAATGTCGTTCATTTGACGTAAGTTGGATGCCAGCTGTTTTTAAATCATAAAATTTCATTAAAATTATTATAAAACCGCAGTACAGTTTCTCTCATAGATATTGATAGATTTGGATATATAAATTTAGATATTTTTTATATTGGATATATAAAATTAATGAATATAGAATATAAAAGAAAAATTTTGCTAACGGTAATTCAACTTTACTAATAACTTTTTCAGGCGATGCTAAATTCGTAGTTACTAAATTAAGATTTTTGCTGGTTTGTGCAGATATATTATTTAAATTACTACTTAAACTAAAATTAGATTCTACAACTACATTATTCTTTAAATCTTCATCCTCAAAACTACTTAGATTCACTTGAACTTCATCACATAAAATTTCAAGTTGAGAACTATATTTTAAAATTAAAAGGGAAAATTAATTTTATAATCATGCAAATTTTCATAACTAGCGTGATGTCTATATGTATGTTTTTTGTACTTACATTTCAGATAAATCTAAATGTGGAAATCTTGAAGGAATTGATTTTTCTTTTAATTTGGTCGTATTAAAGCTGAATGGCTTTAACAGATATTCCTCACTGAAATGTTCGCTACAAACACAGGATCTATCTGGATTCACTTCACTTTGTTTATTTAAATACTTAATATGAAAAATCCACTTATTTTTTAAATCCTCGTCATTCGGAAACTTGTGAAAAGAGATGTTCTTACATTTATAATATGTATTTAAACATCCCTTTACACAACAAGATTGAAGAGAATTGTACATGTTTTTTAGTTTTATTTTATATTAACTTTTATAATATTTTATAATAAATTTTTAGTTTTATTTGTTAAACACTTTTTTTATTTTATGTAACTATTCACTTTTCAACACTTACTTTTTATTTTATATTTATTATTTTATTTTTCATTTTTTAACACTTGTTTTATTTTTACTTCATTTTCACATTTAAGAACTACTTATAAAAAATTTTACTTCAAAGAATTTTGGCGCAAAATTTCCATTTTTAGCGGGCACTGTTTCCAGAGGAAACTAAATTTAAATTTACACAAAAATAAAGCATCAATAAACAGCTGACTCAAAATTCACTGAATTTTTCTTTTATATAGCCAATCTAAAGTAGTATTATATCTATGGTTTGTGGGTAATTCCGCAAATATTGAATGGAAACACTGATCCATACATAAGGAAGGCTGTCTATAAGAATGTATGCAGGTCTACACACCTGCATGGTGCATACATATGTATGTACATTGTATGTAGAAAATTTAGTAATGGCAAGGCAAGTTTACAAATTTTGAATAGAACAAAATAACAAAAAACATTTAAAGGTGAAACCATTTTTTTTTTATTCTTATACAATTTGTTAAAACTTATTTTAGATGAATCCAATCTTCATAAGTACATAATACATAACTTACATAAGTATGTACATAAGTATGTATGTTTTTACCAAATTTTCTTGTTGTGAAACAAAGCGTGATATACAGATTACTTATGAATATAAAAACAATTATTTCAATTTAAAATCGGAATCATAACTCGTAAGACCGTAAAGGAAAAGGTGATGATTCGTTTAGTCACATCGATTAATGGCGGATATCTTGTTTATTTATTCGCGGATACGTTATCTTTTCTTATAGTCCCGAACAGATGAGATTTAGGGCAAATCCATTCAATCGATGCTTGTTTGTATTAAGTAAAATATCAGATACAATGAAAAGGATTAAAAAAACAATAAATTAGGTGCCTCAGTGACCTAATGTGCATTTGAAAGGAGTGTGGGAGGGTAATTCCCCCCTTAAAACATTTACAGCCGCGTCTGAAAAGGAAAGGCTGTAAAATTTTCTTGTAACATTTATGACGGGGAATCAACTAAAAAAAAAATTAAAACTTTTAGCAACTACATATTAATTTTTTTCGCAACTGATAAGAAAAAATTATTAAATATTCAAGTATAATTATCTTATATTGATGTCTAATTTGTAGTTAATTTTTAATAGAAATTTATTAAAATTAATAGGTAGTAAATTTTGATACTTAGGTATACAATAATGCTTATAATTGATTAGTATTTAGTAATAATAATGGCGGTTTTCTTTTTCTCATCAGATCAATGCTCAGAGCAGATGTCGAGCGCTCAGAGCAAATAATACTCAGAGCAAACTTTTATCTTAACTCTGATCGCTCAGAGTTAAAAAAGAAACGCTCAGAGCACAAATTGTCAATTTTTATCCAAATTATTTTCTAACGTCATTATTTTTTATTTTATTTCATTATTTTAAATGCAAAAATGTAATTGTAAAAGGAATTTATTTGAGAAATAAAATGAAAAAAAGTTAATTTATGAAAAATCTTATTTCATGAAATTTAAAAAAGAAACTTAAAAAAAAATATTTATCTATGCACGAGATTGTTTTTTTAATGACGTTTTTATTATTTTATTCTTAATTTGACGTTTTATATTTTAACAACTCTGTGAAATCTGAGAAATTTTTACGAGCTCACAGATAGCGCTCTGATCACACTCCGAGTTAAAAAAGAAACAAAATGGATAATCTGGATAATCTGAGCATAAAAAGAAACACAATTTTTTTGCTTGACAGCTCTGACTCTGCTCTGATGAGGAAAAGAAAAACGCCCAATAATTTACTCTATCTCTTTAGTTTTGAATGCACTGTGCTAATTTTATGCAACTTTACTACTTTTAGAATTCGAATAACATACATACATATGTATGTATGTATTCATGTACGTAGTAACGTTTTTAATTAATAATTAGTAATGCGATGTTTATATAATGATATTACAGTTTACAACTCAAATGCTGCCGTACTACGTATTTTTGCTGCAGTTGGATACAACAATTTGTAGGTATTCTAATATTTTTTTTAAATACACCTATACAATTTCAAACAAAATCAATAAGAATTCAAATAGTTTTTTTTTTACGAAGGACGGTAAAAAACCTAGAAAGTCACTCAAAGAAACTGTATGAGGTTCCTTTGAGTAGTGTTGGGCTTTGACCAATCACTCATTTGACTAAGCTTCCTGAAATCCTGAATCATTAATTATTATTTTTTTTCTTCTTTCAGTTTACATTTTGAATTGAGTACTGGAAAATACAGTAATACGTATCATATTCTTACTTGATTCTTACTGACTGCAAGCTATTTATCTGCAAAACGCAGCATTTTCCACAATTTTTTAAATTAAATGTTAATTATATTATATACATATTATGTATTATTACTTACATACCTACTATTATTGATTTTCCTTAGGTATATTTCTCGCATTGCAAATCAAAATACATCCATATGTAAGTATACATACATATGTAAGTATTCTAATGCATAAGAAGTATCTATGTAAATAAGATATGTACAGCCTTGCAGGTGGCAACAATTTTCTCATTTTTATTTGAATGAATTTAAAATGTTGGTTGAACCTTTAATCAAACATAAAAATGAACTTAAAAGATGAAAAATCAAACACATTGTGCAATTTATTCCTTAGAACTCTTACATAATAAATATTATATTTTAGACACAATATGTATATTTATGTATATGTAATGTACATACTACCTATGTATGAACATTCATATGCAATGTACAACATACATATTGATGAAATTTTTATGTTCATTTGTAAATCGTATATAAATGCAATGAAATAGAATTTAACGATTTTATAAAAAGTGTAATTCAGTGAAACTTGCACAATATAATAATTAAAAATGTAATTAAATAAAACTATCATTTTTTCAATCACATGTTCAAAAAACGTGCCTATATACATATGTAGTTTCATTCTGTCCATCTGCCTCTGACCTGGGTGTTTACACAACAACTACACCTTTTAAAATAGAGCAATTAATTTTAACAACGGATAATATCACAAAGAATTGAATTTTGTGAAATAACTTTTTTCTGTAAAACCACCCGTTACGGAGCTACAGCCCCCAAAAATTCCGAAAAGCCCTATATTTAAACACAAGTTGTATAAGGTATATCTTCAATCTGGAAACGGCAATTATAGCTGTTTTTTTTCTAAATATATCTACATATGTATGTACATATGTATATAAAATAATGGAATATATACATACATGCATACATAGTTTTGCCATACGTAATTTTAATTCACTGTTATGCGAAAATCAATGTTTGAAAAATTTGGAATCCCTCCTATCTTCTAAACGGTTTAAGTTTGAAATATGGAATTTTGAGAGAAGTTAGATCTTTAGAAATAAATATGAGTCGTTTCACAAAATGTTTGTATTCCTCCTTATTTACGAGTTCTAAGGGGTTAAAAACTGGAAAATCTCTAATTTTAAACTCCTGTAAGTCGAGAACCTGTTCCATTTTTTTGAAGTAATATCTATACAAACATTTTTAGCTCCAACATTATATTTTTATTTCTTATAATAACTTTTATAAGAACGTTATAATAACTTTCTCTGAGTAATAGGGTTACCTATAGGGTTAGAGAAAGTGGGACTTGATTTTTCCGAATTTTTTCTCACAAATTTTGTAAGTTCATACATACCAATGTGCGTGACATGTTATACTCTTTACCCAAAACTTATTATGAAATATTTTTTAATTTTGAAAATGTGCTCTGAAAATTCTTGGTTTTTCGTTACTTGTTTATTTTATAATTTCATCCAGTTACAGAATCTAAAATAGGTATATCGCATAGATGGATACGGGACCTTATATGCATACATACCTATATACATATATATGAATTTACTAATGCAAAATACACACTTATAAAATATAATAATGCATAATAATATGTACATTTATGTATGTTGTACTTGTACCTAATATGCATGCATATTTATGTAGATCAAATATTTTTAGAATAAATTCTGAATTTATGTAATATAAAATTATTACTATATGAATTTATCTCATATGATTATGAATGTACATATTTTATTTTACAATTTAAATATAAAATTGTAAAATTTTAATTTTAATTTTAAAAATAGTAAATATTTTATTGTAATAAAAAAATTGTTTATTTATTTTCGTTGCCCCACCACCACATACAATGTGATTAGGAAATAAATAAATCAACCTTTTTCAGGTGTGTTTACCATACAAATTCATTACATATTAAATTATAATTAATTATTTATTTTGTTTACATTTTTTTATGACCGAGGTTTGAATCCAAGTCCTTTCTCCTAAAAGATTAACAACTTACCAACTGCGTCATTGGTTAGATGAATAAAAAATAAATTATAATTAAAAAACAAATAAAATTGTTTCAAAAATTACTGATTCTCATATTACATAATAATGGTAGTACTTTAAAACAAAATTATGTAGTTAAATTTTATTCTAAATTAGAAGAAGGCAAATTCTCTTATCAGCTGTAGAACTAGAGAATAGGTTATATATAAGGAAATTTGTATTGTGCAAGTTAGAAAAAATTTCCAATTTTATTGTGTTTTTTTGCATTTTACGCAGAAAATACCTACTTATCAACATATTGTATTGAACGTTAAAAGATATTGTTCGAATTTGAACTCGCTCTATTAATGCTCTATGTACATATACATATGTTTATGTATTATGTCGGCAACTTAAAGGTTACGAAGAACGGAGGTGATAACAAGCAAAAAAGTATTACTTATTTTAAATTTATTACTGTTTGTTTTTATTTAAAATAAATCTTTAAGTGCTTACATATTTATGTTCCTCTCTGTATCATTACTTTAAAAAAATATGTAAATGCAGTTTAAAGTGTACGAAAGTAAATATTTTTTTTTTTTAGAATTATACACACATTCATTTATACATTCATACATTTTTTATTTTTTTCTTTCCCTTTTTGAACATTTTTTCTTATCTCTCTTTTTTTGTGTACAATACAAACATCTACGTTTTTTTATTCTTTTTTTTCTTATTCTTATTTTAATTTTTAATGGCTTGTCAGAAAGAACACAAAATATCCGTCCCCATTCCCCACTAAAATAAATACACATAATTTCATATAAGAAATGTTTTATAATATCAATATTTAATTACAATATAGTATATGCATTATGCAAGTATATACATATGTATGCATGTGTAAATATCAAATATTATACCTACATACTCTACTTTACAAAAAAACTAAACAAATGTAGTGGTTTAAACACTAATCATTTTCGATTTTCGAATAAAAATTACAAATGGAGTGAATATAGAATATAGATACTTGTATGAATGAATGATTATAGCTACATGCATACATATGGATGTATTTCTTTCTATCAAAATTTCTCTAGATTGCGTTGCGAATCCCAATATAATATAAGGATTCATAATGTATGTTGTATATAATTGTAAATTTGGATTTTCGACTATCTATTATAGAAGCATCTATAATTCTATCATGGTTAATCACACAATTCAATTATACCATATATCCATATGTACATAGGACTTGTTCTGTTAACAGTGTTATATATACTGTTTTTGTTTAAAAAAAAATTGCAAAAATATTAAATAAATATAAAAAAAAAAATTTTTTTATCAAACATGTTGCCACATTTCAATGTTGTTAGAAATGTTTATTATACATTTAAACCTACCAAATTAACTATTAAATGTGTTATTTTGTTGAAATAGCTACATATGTATGTATGTAAGTGACAATTTTTAAAAAATTCTGAAGTGAAGAAAGTAAAAAATATTTTAAACGAAAATTATTTTGAAGATAAATAGAGTGAATGCTCCTAAGTCCTAATTCATTTCATTACCTTTAAGAATTGAATTTAAGCTTAAACTATGTGTAGGGTTACCATTCGTACTCTTTTTGGGGTCAGTACTTTTGTACTCTTTACTTTTTTCTGAACTCCCTCTTTTGTTTTGACAAAAAAAAATTGTTGGGAAATTTTATTCTGTTCTGATGAAATGTTTGTTGGGAAATTTTATTCAGTTCTGTCAAATGTCATAAAAATAAATTTGTGCTAAGACTGAGCTGATGTGTGCCTCACGTGTTTTATTTAGTAAGAATTATTACTAAAGTATTATTATATAATTAAATTAAAATGTTTAGTTTTTAGTACATATTTGAATCGTTAAAAACAAAACCATCATGTCTAGGCGAAAATGCCAGTTTACCAAGGAACTTGAAACAAAATATTCAATGTTTAAAAGAGCCAAAATTGAATATGAGGTTACTTGTGAATGTTGCAACACGACAGTTTCAATAAGCAACAAAGGTAAAGCAGATCTGGAGCAGCATTTGCAATCAACAAAGCACAAATCGAACATCCAACCTACCAGTGCTTCAAAAAATTTAAGAGACAGAAGCTATCGTAAACATGGTCTTAGCACCACAGTTATTAGAAACTACGTTTCAAAAGGTAAGAGATGGAACCATTAAATATGTTGGTGTCTGTACAGATGGTTCAAATTATGGTGCTATCAAAATGTTTCCGATTTTAGTTCAATACTTTTCTAAAGAATCTGGAATTTCGCGTTGTTTATTGGTTTTAAATCAGTGACTGATGAGAAGTCCGAGACGATGTGCAATTTGTTAATAAGTACATTGGAGAATTCAAATTTTATAAATAAATGTATAGCTTTTACAGGTGATAATTGCAATACAAATTTTGGTGAAGTTGATCGTAGAGGAACAAACAATATTTTTCGTAGATGTGAAAAACATTTAAACAAGCCGGTTATTGGAATTGGATGACCAGTCCATTTATTAAAGAATTGCGTACATCACGCTCTCGACGGATTAACTATAGATGTGGAATCACTAGTCCTGAAAATCTACAATTTTTTTTCTATTTATACTGTAAGAACTGAAGCCCTGAGAGAATTTTGTACTTTTGTCGATATTGAGTACAGCAAACTTCTACTTCATTCAAAGACGAGGTGGTTATCTTTATTTCCTGTCATCAACAGAGTACTGCAAATGTTTCCTGCTTTACGATCGTTTTTTCTATCAGAAAATCAACCTCCAATAGGTCTTTTTACCTTTTTTGAAAATTCATTGAACGAGAGCTACTTATGGTTTGCTCACTCCTTAATGTCGATTTTTCATAATAGAATGGAAACAATGAAAAGAGACAAAAATTGTTTATTGGAGATCAGTTTAATTTTGAGTGAGGTTGAAAAAATTTTAATTGAAAGAAAAACTAACGAATTTCTACCATTAAAAGTAAAAGAAATAATAAGAAATAACCACGAAAACCCTAGAAGTGATGTAATAAAATATGAATTTTTAAATGTTTACGAACGTGGAATATCTTATTTAAATAAATGGACGAGCACATTTGAGCAATTTAAAATATTTGAATGGATGAGACTAAACGTTGAACCATCTTGGAACAGCATCGAAGAATCAGTTTAGTATCTGAAAGAATATGGCGTTGAAATTGATGAGTGTTTGTTATTTGACCAAAGTATTAATTTAAAAAAATTTGTAAAAGACGAACAAAATAATACAGAATTTTCAGATTTATTATTGGATCAAAAATGGATAAAATATTTTAAATCTCGTACTGAGAGACATCCTCCGAATTTTTAAAAATTTGTAGTTTCTTCTTCGCTATACCGGCACATAATGCTGTTGCCGAAAGAGTGTTTAGCCTTATGAATGCTCAGTGGACCAAAGAAAGAAATAGACTGTTACCTGAGTCAGTTAAAAATTTAGTTATGGTTCAATTTAACTATAAAGATTTAACTTGTGATAAATTTTATGAATTTTGTCTTGAAAATAAAACTTTATTAGCTGCAGTCCGCAGTAATGAAAAATATAAACCTATTTAAATTAAATTGAATTTTTATAGTTAAATTGAACCATAACTAAAATTTTAACTGACGATTTAATTTTGTTTTATAATAGTATTTTTATTTATAATTTATTTACAGAAAAAAATTGTATAAATGTTGAATTTAATTTTATTTCATTATAATATTTATAACTATTAACTACTTAATACTTTCTAATTACTTAATACTTAATATGAATGTATAAATAAATGCATATTTTAATTTTGTTATATTATCATTTTTTTTTAAGTTTTCAAAAATAAAGTTGTCATTTTCCGATGAGTTTTTGCATTTAAGGGGCCTCATCCCCTTCACTAAAAACAAAATGTACTCTTTTTTCAAAAAACAATATGGTAACCCTAACTATGTGCATATATCCACACATCTAGATATTTTTGAATGTACAATATACATATGCATCATACATATGTACATACATGTTTATAAATCATGCTATCATAGTGTTCATTGAGAGACATAATATGTACATGCATACATACATGTTCTACAAACAATTGTACATTCGAGCAGAGAGTGCAACAATTCTAAACTATTATGTATGTAGCTACAAAATACAAATGTGTGTATGGATACTGTATACATTATCCACACATATGGATAATGGATATGACATTTAAATTTAAATTTTATAGATTTTATTAATCTAAAACAAGATGGGCCACTCTTACCACGTGACCAAAAATTTTTATGCTACTCGAAAAAACAAAAAACAACAAAATTGAAAGAAATAGATAGTAATAAGATTTTATCATGTGAAAAGAAGACAAAAAATTGATACGAAACGATTTGGCATATGAAATCTCACTATACAGCAAAGTGTGTTGAAAGTGTAAAACACAAAATAAATTTAAATAAATTGTAGTTTTAAGTTTGAATTTTTTTTTGTTATTTTAGAATATTTAATCCAAAATCTTAAAAACTATTTACTGAAACAAATAATTTGAAGCTGTAAAGAAAACTATAAGGAATCAAAATAGGATTTTAAAATATATTATATTTATTTTTTACAAATGTTGAACACTTACATTTTATGTCTTATACATATAAAATTCTTTAACATTTTTGTTGAAGTTTTTTATTAAATTATGAATTCTGACTCTAAATATGACAAATAATGAATTTGAGGTGAAGTGTATACATATGTATGTACATGTATGCATAGTTTTATAAAATAAGATTTGTTACATTTTTTAATTACAACAGTTATAATTAAAATCATTTTTTAAACGTTCATATAATTTATATTCTAAATCTTTTTCTATACTAATTTTACTAAAATATTTATAAATTTATAAATTATCTAAATAATATCTACATAAAATTTTTAATTAAAATACATTAGATTAAAATACATTTTTCATTTTCAAATTTCAATATACAATTTAAAATACTTTCGATTATTATTTTTTGCCACTATGTACACTATGTATAAAATTAAACAAAGTTGTGCCTTTAAAAATACATTGCGATTCAATTTTAAATATTCTTATACTTTGTATTATAATAATACATAGTAACAAAGTTGTGCCTTTAAAAAAGCATTGTAAAAATACAACCTAAACAATATTTCGTTAATTTTCTCTCTTACAGTAATTTCAATAAAAGAGGTTTTGAAATGAAGTAACTAATATATTTTACCTAGTTTTACTAATGCTTTTTTTGGTTTAGATAGTTGTAAAAAATGCATTAACATCTGTAAAAAAATGGCCCGGCCATCCATAAATATATTAACTAATAGATAAGAAGTTAGTATAGTCGTTTCTTTTCTTCTTATGTTATCCTATCTTAAGGTATTCAGTCAAAAAAATGTATATGCATTTTATACTATGTATACATTTCGTTCACTCAGCTGTTTATATTTAGTATAAAATAAAATAATGTGAAGTAGTTTTTCATAACGACTTTCATTCAGAGATTTTAAGTTTTTATATTACTTAATAATTGATATATTTTATTTTTAAAGTAACAAAATAAGTGATAAAATTCTTTTAAAAATTAGAAATGAAATTATTTCACTTTTCAGGAACCTATTTCTGAGGAAACTAAAGAACTAAAGAAACTAAAGCAATACTAAAGCACGGTTCACTCAGCTGTTTCTCAAAATTGGCTGAAAATATTTTCTTCACTGCCTATCTATTAGTAATATATCTATGATTTTTGGTTATTTGGCTATGATAATAGTAATAGTAGTAAATTGTACACATAAATATTAATATGTATAAAGTATGAACATATCTATGTATGCGTTTAGGAATTTAGAGAGAAGTAGAGTAGAGAGTTTAGTGAGAGAAGTAGAGTAGAGAGAGAATTTAAAAAATAAGATCCAAATTTTGGCAATTTAATATCAAAAAACAGAATTTTTTAACTGTGAAAATCATTTTAAACAAGGTAAAATGTAAACCAATGGTTTTTAAAAGCGCTAATTCTAAGAGTTCTTTCTTGTCTCCAAATTTTAGGTTCGTATCTAAAGGCGTGCCGGAGTTATGAAAAAAGAAATCTCTTGCAAAATGTGGTTTTCACATAACGGTAAATTTAAATAGTAAACTACAAAATATTTCATAATTTTCATACTGCTTTATGTAGATAATTAAATGTTCGGTCTTCTGGCGGTTTTAGATTGCAAAACTATTACGCAGAGCCTGAGATATATACATCTGAAAATGGGGTTTTTTCGCAATTTTGAAGAGCTGTAATCTGGAACCCTATATAACTAAAATAAACCTTTAACACACCTAAACCTTTTAAAATATATTACTGTAGCTTTAATTTTTATGTCTTTCTGAAGTAAAATGTGTACAGGTTCCTAAGTTACAGGTGTTCAAAAATAACAAATTTTCAATTTTTGAACCCTAATAGCTCATAAACAGGGGGTGGCACAAAAAATTTTGCTGAGACTTATACTAATTCTAAAATTTTTTTCTTGCCTCGAAATTTCAAGGCTTTATCTAAAAGCGTGCCGGAGTTATGAAAGTTGAATAATCATGCAAAATTTGGTTTTCACATAACGGTAAATTTAAATACTAAATTTAAAAAAATTGTATAATTTTGATATTAATTTACAAAGTTAAGAAAAATACGTGTCGCATGACGTTTTCAAATTGAAAAAATCTTAAGTAGAACATAAGATATATGCATTTAAAAAAAAATAGGGATTTTTCAAAGTTTGAGGGGCTGTAGCTCCGTAATGGATGGGGCTACATGAAAAAGTTGTTCAACAAAATTATTTTTTTTATGAGACCAACCCATGGTTAAAATTTTTTTTCTCTATCTTTAACGGTGTAGAAGCTTTGAAAACAGACGGACGGATAGAGTAAAATTTTTTTGGAAATGTGCTAAAAATTTATTCATTTTCATGCTCAACATTGAGTTTTAAAAAAACTGAAATTGAAAAATACGCATAACTTCAATTAAAGTGCTTAAGCACACTGCAGTCTGCACTGAGTACTGACTACCTATGTGACTAAACTAAAAAATAATAAAATAAATAAAAAAATTTTTTAAAAAAACAGCTTTTTTGAACTAAAAAGTAGAAAATAAATTTTTAATAGCAAATTTTTCTGTAATTTTCTAAACTATATTGTTACAATCGAGATTTCTTTGAAAAAGTTTATTTCAATATGTCAAATATATGTATAAATATAAGTATATATAAGTTTTAAAGTCTGTGAAATTAATATAAAAGCTGTAGGCAAAATTTAAAAATATAAGTTTATAGTTATGCGTTTGTTGCCTCTAGCTTTTATTTTAATATGTTAAGAGTTTCGAAAGAAAAGCCCTATTTTAATTATAATTAAGAAAGGAAAAACACATATTTATATAAATATTATAAATAAACATTGCTTTTATAAATAAAAATGTATACTAAAAATCAATTAATTTAATGAAAAAAAACTTAAATTTAACACTTGCTTACTAAATTTTAAGTAAATGCTTATTAAATTTTACACTGTGTTCTCAAGTGCGGTACATTAATTTGTTTACACATTCATATCTTTCAAATTCATCGCTTTCAAACCATTCGAAGCACATATTATTACATATTTTGAAGTATGTACCTATACAATATATGTACGCATACAATGCAATAGCTACATAAAAAACAAGTCTTTTATAGAAAAAAAAAACATTTATGTATTACGTATACGTATTGGTATTGATTTATTTTGGTTCTGTAATAATTCTGTTAAAAATTCTGTTATATCTTTGTACGAAAATTTAATTTTGAAATTAAGCTAATTTCTCTATGTTTTTCGATATTATTATTTTAAAATCATGTATTGTCATCGGGATCTGATCTAATGAAGAAAATTTCAAGTCTCCAGCTCAACGGGAAGTGTGTTTAAAATGGCTTCTAAGATTCCATCCTTTACCCAACCAAGTTAATAAAAAGCTGTTAATTAAAAAAGCGAAGTCATATTTTTAATTTTTATATGAACTGAATAAGAACAAAAGAAACTTCGTTCAAACTTCGATTAAAATTTTCTACAAGATTGTCTGCTCTGGTGTTATAACCAGCTCTAGCATTGTGATCAAATCCATATCCATAGTCCATACTCAATATTGCCGCCTATGTAGCTTTAATTTTTTTTGATGTGCAGCCCGGTGGTTAAGTTACACATCCATATGTATATACTTACATCGCCATACATACACATACATATGTAGTAATATAGTAGATCGAAAACCATAATTTTCTATTAGTACTACCAGTACTACTTCTATAATATAAATTTATTTTTATAGATTGTTTTTCGATTTTTACTCTTTCTATAAAGTTTTCTTTTGAGCACATTTTCAAAAAAATTTAAAAAAATGTGCATATTAATTTCACTCTGTCCGTCCCTCTGTCTGTTGGTCCGAGTGTTTACAAAACTTTTAGGGTGTTTACACCATTAGAAATAGAGCAATGAAGTTTTAACTATACGGATAAACAACGCAAAAAATTTATTTTGTTGAACAACTCTTTAAACGGTTAACGGAACTACAGATACAAAAACTGAAAATTCCCTATTTTTAAATACCTGTAACTTTACCATTGTCCAATTTTTTTTTGAAGTAATATTTTTTATTTCTATTAACAACTTTTCTTAATAATATATGATTACCTTAAAATTGAAGAAAATGTCACTTGATATATTATTGTAAACTCATTATGTGCTTTTTTGTAGACTCTAAATTTTTTCATTACTGGTTTTTTATTTTAATAATGAAAATAATGTGTAAAATATATTAAAAATTAGTGTTGCTGTTTTTAAATCAGTTATTTGTTTGTTGTAGGATAGCCGTCAAACGAAATTTGTAACCATTAGGTCTGTGCTCCACGTTTGTCATAACGACTTTTTTCTAGCCAAAATGAAAAGAATCAGCAAATTTATACAGTTCAGAAAGAGATAAAATTTTCATTCTGAACATTATTGATATTCGGAATTTTTGTGTTACGCACTAATTATAGTGCAAAATAACTTTTAAATTAAATTTTTTTAAACGTTTTTCAGCTTTAATTCATTTTTCATATTTCCGATTTTAGTTCATATAAGTTAAAATAGATAATTTTCAATATTAGTTCATTTTTAATATTTATTTTCCGTTTTAGTTCCTATGAATTAAAATCTTTTATTGCATCTTCTAGAAAAAAATCAATACTTTTGAAAAAGACTAGTGAGCAGTAAATGAAAAAAAAACATATGTATTTTCAATATTAATTTATTTTCATCTTATGTTTTCATTCCAAATGCAGAATCGAATTATCATAATATAAGTTTTTTAACTTAATGTTAAATTAACTTAATGTTATTTAACTTAATGTTAATTATACTTTTCATCTGTTTGAATAATGTTCTGTTCAGGAATATAATTAGGTGGTTTGATCTTCAGGTGGTTTGTCAACGTCGAACAGTGTATTTAAAAAAAACAGTAAATTTACTACATATATAAATAAAATTTAGCTAACTCTACTGGAATAACTGCCAATGCATAAATAAATATTCATATTAATATAATATATAACATACAAAACGTTTTAAGATTTTATTAAGTTTTTATTATTATATGGCATGGGATTCTTATTTGTGAAAGAACTTTTTTTTATGTTTATTTCTAAAAACAAAAAAAAAATAGAAAAGGCATATAAATGTTCTCTACAATAATACGTAATATGTACATATGTATGTATATTGTTTTTTTATAAAGTTTATATTAAAGAGGATATATCCAATGTCTATTCAAAAAAATCAATAAACAAATGTACAGACATATCCATAATATGTAGCAAAACTTTAAAAAGAAAAGGTTTTATTTTGTTAAAGTCAGGTCGGTGGCATTATGTTTTTGTTTAATTTAATTATTTTTGTTTTGTTTTGATTTTGATGTTTTTGTTATTTTTATTAATAGAAAAGAGAAAGACTCAAGAGTAGTCCATTATGGGACTTGGAAACAAAAATAAAACAAAAGGTTTGGCTGTTTTTTTATCATATGTATGGATGTAATTTGTACCTGCATACATTGTTTTATGTAACTACCTATGCATTCTCCTTTCACTTAATTTTTTTTTTGATTTTAAGTTTCTTGTATTTGACGATTTGGATTTGTTTCTTGTAAAAACACATTAAAGTTTAAAACAAAACAAAAAAAAAACAATGGACCATTTTTGGATATGTTCAATGCCATTTTATACACTTTTTTCTCTGTTTATTGTTTTTTCGTTATTAATTTCATTTGTTGTTTGCTAAAGGCTCAATTTTTGGTTAGGACAGGACAGTATAGAACAAAACGGTAATATTTTATGGTTATGGAATTATAACTTGTTTTCCATGCATTAAATACGTATGTACATATAGGTTTATTAGATACATATTTATATGTATGTATGTACATATAAATATGTATCTAATAAACACATAAGTATACAGACATATTAGGTGTAACATACATATATAAATAATATTGAGTATTGCTTTTTCAGTAATGTTGTACTTAACTAAAATATATAGGTACCTACTAAATATCTTCCTACATAGATACATAATATATTGTACATACAAGAATGGGCTTTAATTTTTTGATTTACGAAGTTTAATTAAGCTTTTTTTCTTTGTGTTCCACGTACACATCATGAACACACTTACCATTTTTTTAAAGTCTTCAAAGTTTACGCATAAATACCTATTATTTCTAATTCATAATTAGATTTAAAAAAAAGTGGACAAATAGTAGAACATAGTTTTTTTTTTTTAATTCATATTTTTTTGTAAATTTCATGTTTTTTGTTATACTAGTATTTTTTAAGTTATCAAAGGTTTGTTCTATTTTTTTTATCAAATAAAATTAATGCCGATACAGAACCAGTAGCTTCTTCCGTACTTTTAGAGATATTAAAATTGAAGTGCCAAGCTAATTTTGGTTCTTTAGTTCATTTCTACCTCTTCTACAACTTCTAAAACATTTATTTTACTATTTATTGTGATGTTGTTTACAATTGTTGTGAGTATTTACTTATCACTGTGCGTGCCTAGCGTACTTAAAACAAGGTAGAATGAAAACCAACCGTTTTTAGGGACGCACATTTTCCAAAAGGCAATTTAAACAGTTTAGTACTGTGATTTCCACCAGAATTTGTAAATTTTCTTAGAATTTTATATGTAATAAAAATTTAAATAAAACAAGAGATGCTTTTTTTAATTTTAAGAAAACCCTATACAAATTAAATAAGCTGTTAAAAGTATAATGTTAGAGGCTTTAAATTTTGTTTTTACATAACGGTAAATTTAAATATTAAATTTAAAAAACTTGTATAATTTTGATATTGATTTATGGAGATAAGAAAAAGTCCATAAGTAGTTTTTATATTGAAATACTAAAATACTAAACAGAACCTAAGATTTATAGATTTGAAAATGGTGCATATCTAATTTTGAGGTACTTTAATTTCCTAATACCTCATAAAAACTTCATTACAAGTTAACACATGTAAAAGTATAGTAATGTTTTTGTCTTACTTTGAGAAAATTTGCACAGGTGCCTTAAAGATGTTTAAATTTTGCAAATTTTAAATTTGTGATTCGTAATAGCTCCTAAACAGGAGATGGTACAAAAATATTTTTTAAGGTAATTTATGCTAATTGTGAAAGTTCTTTCTTCTCTTAAAATTTCAAGGCAATTGCAAATCTTGCAAAATTTTGCTTTCACATAACGGTAAATTTAAATACTAAATTTTATAAATTGTATAAGTTTGATATTGAATTATAAAGGTAAAACAATCCTGTCCTTTGGTGTTTTTAGATTGACAAAATGTTAATAAGAATCTAAGGCATACACATTTAAAAATAGAACTATTTTAAATTTTAAAGCACTGTCGTTCTGTAAAGTGTGTGGCTACATAAAAGAGTTATTTTATAACATTAATTTTTTTATCTACGGATAAAATTTATTTATTATATTTTAAAAGGTGTGGAAATTTTGCTATGAATCTAAAATCTTGAGTGAATCTAAAAGAAAAACACTTTTCAAATTTGAAAAATGTGACAAAAATTAAATGTATATTTAGAAAAGAACCAAAAAAATATTTCCTCTGTCTAATTTTAAAGATTTGAGAAACACAAAAATTCGAAAACTTTGTTCCGGAAATAGCAATTATGTCTTTAAATTTAATTAGGCAAGATTATTATGTTTTGATTTTTATATTTTTTCGACTAAAAAATGAAAATTTTTAAAATATATGCAAAAAAAATATGAAAGACGAACAAAATTCACAATTGCAAAATATATTATATAATGTGTACTATAATATGTATAAAGGCTACCCGGCGTTGCCCCATCAAATAAAAAATATTTGAATTTCTTTTTAGAAACATTTTTAAATAAAAAAATTGTGCGATATTGTTCTTAGTTACCAAACTTGAATCGGCCGAAACAGAATTTAATTTAAAAAACTTATATGCCCGGAATAATATAAAATGGGTGACTGCCTGCTAATTATGATAATAAACATTTGTTGTCTGTCTGTTTGTGATTGTTTGTCTGTTAAAAGCTTATTTTTATATTTTGGGTTTAAAAAAAGTTCTTCAAAAACTATGTGTATGTAAGTATTGTAATAGGAAATTATTTTTTAAATTTTTTAATGAAATACATTACTGACTGATGATATGATGATAATAATATTTATGAGAGGATATTATTCAGTTTTTAATAACTGCCGAAAATGTTTTGTTGTTAAAACTTAAACACATTATTATTAAAATACTTAATTAGGTTATTTAAATTATACCATTAGATATTAGAATTTGCATTACAAGCTTTTTTGGGAATAACAAAAACAATATAGACAAATATAAAAAGTTTGCAAAATATCTTTTTAATAACAATAACAAAATAAAAAAGTAATGGAAAAACCAAGGGTTTTCAGAAAAGCACATTTTCAAAAATTTAGATAAGTATTCCATAATAAGTTCATAAAACAAATTTATAATAATATAAAAATTGAAAAAATCGTTAGAAAAATTTGTTTAGAAACATTGTGCAAAATCAAATCAAACTTTTGATGTTTAAAAACGTTCTGGCAGATGTTGAAAAATAGGTAATTTTCTGTTGACCCCTTACAGTGCCCAAAGCTACAATAATATTTTCCGAAATCACTCATACTAATATTCAAAGATGAAACTCCTCTCAAAATTTAAATTTCTAACTTTTGTATATAAGAAAAGAAAGGATGAAAAATTATATAATAATTGAGTTTTGCATAACTGTACATTAAAATATCGTATGTCAAAAGTATATATTTATTATATACATATATATACATATATTATATACATATTATATAAAGCTATAAGTAATATAATAAAAAGCTCAGATTAAAGTTATAATACTTTATAGAACTTGTCTTATAAAAATTTATATATATATACGGCTTTTCGAACTTTGGGGGGTTGTAGCTCCATAACGGGGAGGTGGGATACAGATTTTTAAAATTATTTTTTTTGCGATGTCTTTCCGTATTTAAAATATAATTGCTCTATTTCAAACGGTGTAGAACTTTTATAAATACCCGGACAGACAAACAGACTGACAGACAGACGGACCGATAGACAGAGTGGAACTAAGAGGCATTTTTGGCAAAATCTTTTTTGGTCAACATTTTTAACTTTCAACTCTTATTTCTCCACAACGCTAACACCTATATTTACCAAACAGAAGTTTAAATAATTGCTAGATCATAACCCGACTTAACTAACTATACTATAATAGGCTTAGCTATATAACGGTTTAGATAAAAAAAATTAAACGGAACAGTATGTTCTTAAATGTCCTTTTCGTCCTTAAAGGACGAGATGCGGGGATAGTGATGTATGTTTTCGTATCAGAATCAAATTCTGGGTCGATTAAGCTTTGTTCAGTCGTCCGTCCGTCTGTTCGTCAGCAAGATAACTCAAAAACTAAGAAAGCTAGGGTCTTTAAAGTCTTTAAGAAATTAACACAAAATATTTTTACATGCTTTTGTAGATTCCCTATGTTTTTTGGTTGAGATCCGACCAAAACTTCGGGTAGCTCTCGACAAATAACTTTTAGATCTCCAAATTTTTTTTTGAAATAGAGCTATGAAATTTTAACTGCTGATAGATATCATAAAAATATTAGTTTATGGGACAACTTTTTTTCTGTAGCCCCACCCGTTACTGAGCTACTAGCCCACCAAAGTTCGAAAAAGCTCTATATTTAATTTGTTATAACATAAGGTATATTTTCAATTTGAAAACGTCAAACGATTACTGCTTTTATTAGCTTTAAAACTATATATACAATAAACATATACTTGTGCCATGCGGTGTCTTAATTTACCGTTATGCGAAACTCAAATTTTGCAAAATTCTTGACTCCTTCTATGTTCCAAACGGTTTGAGTTAGAAACTTGCAATTTAGATAGAAGTTAGGTCTCTGAAAATATTTTTGTATCGCCCCCGTTTCGGAGCTGTATGGGGTCAAAAACTAAAAATTCCTTATTTTTAAACATCTGTAACTTGAACACCTATCCAAATTGTTTTGAAGTAATATACAAAAATTAAAGCTCCAACATTATATTTTTATTTCTTAATAATATAGGGTTAGCTTAAAATTGACGAAAGTGTGACTTCATTTTTCTAAATTTTTTTAACAAATTTTTTTACTCGATAATTTGAAATTGTTGAGGATGATGCTTAGTACAAAAAAAAAAAAAATAAATAAAAAATATAAAGGTTGCTTTAAGAATTTATATTTATATGTTATTACTTATTAGTATACATACTTATATAACTCATGTTTATTTACATATCGTATGTGTCACTGATGAATGAATGATATATCATACATACATATGTATAGTATAAATTATTATACATTTGCCGCTTAGTATTAAATGGTACTATAGCATATTTGGAAAAGTTTTGGATTGTTAGTCGTTATGTGAAAGGTTAGAATCTGCTTTTGAAGAATGTATAAACATATAGTTTGAATATATGTATGTACAAACCATAGTTCTAGAAATGATAAAATTCACCCAAATTATTTTTTTTAAAATACTAAAAAATTAAAAAAATAATATTATAAGCAAAGTGACAATGAAAAAGTAAGAAACTCTTATTTTAACAAATTTTCTTTATCCATATATAAATGCCTCTCTTTTTTATTACAAAAGTTTAAGGTTGACTAGGTTTTGTACTATAGATATAATAATACATATGTACCGTATTATAACAATGCATATGTAGGTAACCACTTCATATAATCCTTGCTAATGCTAATCGTTTTTTATTTTGATAGATAAACAACCATAATTCATAGTAAGGCTTGAATATTTGATAGCTGTTTTTTGGTTAAATGTACATATATAACTATCTAAAAGTTAAACTTCCATTCTTCATACACCATCTTAATTTAGATTATTAGGCTATTGGTTAACTAACATAAACAATTTATTAGAACAAAATCTTGTTCTTTATTTCATATCAGGATCGATCAGATGATCAGAATCAGGATTGGATTAAACAGATGGATGGTTTAGTATAGGTTATTAGTCTAATATTTAATGTAGAGCACCTAATAATTTTATGACATAAGAAAACTCCTTTCTGAGAACAGGCCCGGTTCAAGACAATTTAGCACCCTGTCCATTTTTAAAAAATAAGCAAAGTAAGCAAAGTATTTTTAGGTACTTAAACAATGTTAAAAAAAGTTGTGATGAAATTTTCAAGTTGTCACTTGTCAAAGCTACAGTAAATATTATATTATATTATATTATCTAAAAATTGAATAAGAATGGCATTTACTCCACTTAATCTGTAACCCATTTATCGATGCAACATCCAACACCAACTATAATTTCTTTATACCTTCTGCCTCGTCTTTGGAAGGGATTATAATGTCATTTATGTATACAATTATCGTTCCGTTTTGGATTAAATTATTTAGCACTGCAAAAATGTATCTTGAAAATACCGCCGGAGAGTTTGTTATTCCAAATGGTACGTATAGAAATTCGTATTGTCCATTGTGGGTTATAAATGAGGTATAATTTCTTGATTTCGGTTCAACTGGGACATGGAAGTATCCGTTTCTCAAATCCAGGGTAGTGAAAATCGCCGCACCTTGTAATCTTTCGATTGCATCATTGATTAGTACCATCGGGAAATTATCTATTATTATTTTCCTGTAGTTTCAACATAGTTTTTTGTTCCGTCTTTTTTCCCCACCAGCACTACTGGTGACGCGTATTCAGAGGTACCGGGCTGAATTATTCCTTCTTCCAACTAACTGTTGATTTGTTGCTCTATGGCAGTTTGATCAGCGTGCGACGTTCCCCTCGATCGTTGATATAATGGTACATCATATACTATGAGGATATACTACGATCCACTGGGGAAGTTGGGGATTTATTAGGTTTGTATTCAGCCACCATCTCTTTAACGACTTCCGCATGAACTTTTGTACAGTGCGAAACGTTTATCTCCGTCCCATTTTCGACATATGCTTTTTCAGCTACTGCGCCTAAAGGTTTAAATTCTTTGTCTATACTATCTTCCTCTATGTTGATATTTTGATGAACATCTTTTTTACTACTGCCCATTTGTAACTGATCTTTGAAATCCGGATTTCTATTACCTGGGATGCTTTCATTCCAACTCCTCTCTTTTCTACTAACCTTGCACCATCCTCTGGAAGGATTATATCCACATCCTTTAGGACATCATTACCAATTACAACTTCGAAGAGGATATCCTCTTTTTCCACTATATGGAATTTAATTGTCAAGTTTATCGCGTCTGCTTTCTGCTGTAGGAAAACTCCCTATCGTAATTATTTCTTTATTGCCGATACCTACTAAACGTTTCGTTTCGTTTCTCCAGCTATCTTCCGCCCGTTTAAACTTTTCCATGCATCATACCTCAATAAACATAGATCGCACCCTAAATCTACTATTTCTTCCAACTTGAATGCTCCGAAATATACTAGTTTGAAAATTAATCTAGTTTTAGCTTTGACGAGTTTTCCTGGGTCACATTCAAAATCTGATATAATATTAGCATTCCTTGTTTCTAGTTTTACATCATTCACTCTTTGGCTTTGGGCATTTTTCTGGCACTCAATAAATCGATGACCTGGTTGGCCACACCGGAAGCACCTGTATTCTTTCTTTAAACATTTTCGATACGGAGAACCTGATGCATTTATAGGTCTTTCCGGACCCGCAGTTTAGGCCGAATATGGGATGTTCCCTCGGTTACGGGATGGTTGGTTACCTCTAATTTTCTCGTATACCTTTATGTTCTCCTTAAGTTCACTAAATGACTTCGACTGACACAGAACCGATTTGTTAGATCGAGAATCCGGTATTCCTTTTATAAAATACTCTAAATTACTTTCTTCCTCTAGTCTAACCGGATTTCCTAATTCCATTAGACTGTATAGGTATTCTCGAAAGGCTTCTTGCAGTCTCTTACGTCTCTGCTGGAGTATACGGTGAACCTCAGCTGACGAAAGTCTTGTTCCAAACTCGTCTACAAAATATTCCTTCAATTTACTCCAAGTTCTTACTTGTAGCTTACTCCTCAAAAACATTTTCGCTGCTCCCTTCAAGAGTTGTTTTGCGTAGATGAACTTTCGTAGATAAAGTTTCGCTCCACCCTAGAGTTTCTGCATGCTCGAAGTCGCTTACCCAATTCTCAACATCTGGTGCGCCACTGCCAGAAAAGGAAGACAAACTTTCCTCCACGTCCCGCAAGACAAACGTTTCCTCCACGTATACTGGCTTCTTGTCATTACACTTCTAATTGTCGACGTGTCGGAACGTCGTTGCCTTCCAACTGAAAATTTTCTACCAGGCCCACTTGCAGAATTGGTTTTTGGCTTACGGTACTCATTCCTAGCTCCCTTAGCTTTCCTCTTAACCATTCAACACCTAAAGCTAATATCTCCTGTATATCCATCTCCTCACGGTGCGCAAAATTTATAAATAAATAAAATTCAGACTAAGAAGAAAAGTTATTAAGAAGAGACGAAGCACGGCGATAAATAGACTAGCTCAGGGTCACAGACACAGATCAAAAAAAATCTAACCAACAGAATCCACTAATATTGCCAAAATTGCATTTGAAAATGGTTTGACTGTTTAATATGCGAAATTATCCTAAGAAATAAATTATGTGTTCGATAAATTATTAACCTACTAATAATCTCAAAAACTTTTCTTTCTTTAGGCTAGTATTATTCAAACAGTTATTTCGAGAGGTTATTAATTATTATATGTTAAAATATAACAAAACTTAATAAAAGTTCGAAATATTTTAGCAGAACCGAAAAGTTATAGTTTCGGAAAATAATTACGAATATTAATTTTTTCAAAATTAAATCAAAGTTAAAATTTAAATAAAATAGTTTTATGTTATAACATTAATATTACAATACTTGATGTTCTAAAATAAAATAATATAATTAAAGTATTCTAAACTAAATATGATTTCATTAATATTCTTAAATCTAAAATTATATTTACTAATATAGAATTATATATTTAATAAATAATAGGATTAATATTTTAATGTAGGTATTTAATAAAAGATTCTTGTATCGCAAATCATCAAGCTCAGTTCACAGAATATGTGTTTATTATATTTTTAAATCAAAACTATAGATATATTAAAATGCAATTATTCCAAAATAAATATTTTTTTTTTATAAAAAGAATAATTTTTTCAAAAATACTAAATTTAAATTTTTCTTTGTATTCCAAAATGATTGCATAGTTTCAGGAGAACACAAAACATATAATATTATATAATATCGTTTTACCGGTTCTTTAAACCAGATCGTAAATCAATTAAATGCACTTGCCAAAGCTTTTTTTTTTTCTTTAATCATGAAAGCTTCCTTAAACTTTACACTTTCGTTCTTCTTTTTTTTTTATTTAATTTATTTAATAATTTAAATTTATAAGACTTTCTGATGTATAAAAAATTATTCGTAATTTTTAGTAATTTTATGTTTAAGTATTTTTAATGACATATTCAAATTCAATATAATAATATAAAATTTTTCTAAAAGTCTTATTAATGTTTTACAATTATTTTCAATTTTATTAATTAAAATTTATATAAACTGAAATTTTTTTCAAATGGTGTAATTTATAAAGATAAAAATTTTTAAAATAAAAATGAATTATTATTAAAAGTATATTTTATTAAATTGAACAAATAAAAATATATAATGTATGTATAATTAAATGTTTTTTTCAATTTTTTTTACGTTTTTTTTAAAACTTTTTAGTAAAAGATCGCAAAATATTTTTATGAATGTAAAATTGTAAAATTTATACTTTTATTTATCTTAATTGAATTTTTACTCGATGATCTCATGTGATATTTTGACCTTTGATCATTGTACTGGCGATTTTGATGAAAATCTGGAATTTTTTTTTTCTGGAACTGATTATTTTGATGAGAATTTAAATTTTTGTCTGGAACTGATGATTTGAAGATTGATGAACTGTACGGTGTTTTTGTTTTTAGCTTCGATAAACTGATTTTCGTGAAATTGATTGAGCCCCCAAATGTAGAATTTATATTTTGTAAATTCACTATTTATTACAATTTATGTATTATTGCTGTATTATAGTGTTAATTATAACTGTATTATTTATTATAATTTTTTAATTTTAAAAATGAAATATGAATTTACATTAAACTTATTTCTACTTTTATTAGTTTTACGAAACCCTATTTTATAAACTGAGCTTAATGGCTGCCTTTTTTATTACGAAACACGCTTTTTGTTTAAAAACGGAAGATTAAAACTAGCTTGCCCGAAAAAAAACCTTTTAAGTCGCTTTTTATATTAGAAGGAGACAAATTACATTAGAGAGAAATAGAGAAATAGATTATATTAGATAAATTGCGGACAGTGGTGTTAACTATGTATTTTATTACATTCTGCCACTCCTGGTTTGACGTTGATTTTTCGACCCTACATTAATAAAAAAAAAAATGTAGATTTTTCTTATATAATTAATATAATATAATTAATTAAAAAATAAGTGTATATTATATCTTATAATTAACGTCGAAACCAAGACCTAAGTAAACAGGCCAAGAACTGAAAACACATGAATGTAGTTGTGAGAGAATTGCAATCGATTCTCACGTATCGCGCGTATGAATAATTTCATAATTGATGTGAGTCTCGATTATAGCCATATAAGCGTGTATAAAGTATGAAAGTAGTCTCGACGTATACTATTGAGATATTGAGGCAATTTATCTTAAGAAGCTTTTAAAATAAAAAATTTAAAGGAAGACAATTTTTTAAATACATATTTATGAATGAAAATATTATATTTTAAAATATTTTTCTTTAATGAATTATATAAAAAAGATGCGACTTTAATTTTCTCTTTGGACCAAATTAAATAAAGTAAATGGTTTTTGTGTTATTTCAAGATTTATAGTTGGCCCACTATTTTTTTACATAAGGCTACGCGTAAATTTGTTAAAAGCTGGCCCACTATTAAGCTTTTACTCTCTGCACTTCATGGCCTGATAATTGATGTGAGTCTCGATTAACGTCATATTGCTATATACATATATGTATAATTATAATGTATAATGAAATTATAATAAAATAATTCTTGTATAAGATAATAGATGGCGTAGAAAAATTTACATAGCCTTGTATAATATCTTTCTGAACTTTCTCGTATCTTCAAATTTTGCTAATATGATTAACCATATATGAATATGAAAACCATTATTTCAATGCTGAATTTCAGCTTTCAATGTATCTTCTAATACACAATTTATACTCCGATTTGTTTTTAAACCCTTTTCTAAAATCTTCCACGTATTAAAACATTCAATATGTAGTAAACTATATTCAGGGCTTTTAAGAATTTGGGCAATATGACTACAATTTAAGCAGCCAGAAATAGACTTTTATGATTTTTTTTTTCTTTATTATTCATAATTTTATAATAATAGTATTTACAAATATTAATCAAATCAATTTATTCAAGACCTTAGCTTAAGCCATATGGTCGTATAAAAAATTTTAAATTACTTTCTTTTGTTCTATTTTAAAAAAATAATTGATTTTATTTTAAGAAAATATAGAACAACTGAAACAGCAAACCAAAATTTAATTTAAATAAAAAGGCAATCAAAACAATAAACAGATACCCTACGCTTCATACAACAAATTTGCTATATTCCGAAAAATATGTAAGTTTTAATCATATATGTAATCGGGAAACCCTTTTATTAAGTTTCAAAATTATCAATAAAATATTAAAACACAATTTCAACTTAGATAGGATGGTCGATATACACAATCACAATACTAGAAACAAATCAAATTACTATTTAAAATTATTTGAAACAGGTAAACAGAAGAACAATTGTCTGTACAACTGTTTAAAGGCGTACAATAATCTTCCAAACGAAATGAAAGCCATAACCAATCTCCGTATTTCTTGCACCTTTTGGAACTTAATGAAGCTAGAAGCTAGGCCTCTGAAATCTTACAAATGATGATCAAGTTTTATGGCAACAACTTCTGTAAAATTTGGTTGTGGTGGTGCGACTGGTTCGGGTAGCTGTCATATAACTCCACAATTTATGTAAATATATCTCGGTAGTTATAACGTCGGTATTAAAACATCAACAAATTGTTTAAAAGATGATCAAGTTGTATAGAAACAAGATATATTAAGTTCATACGGGTATCCCGGAGTTGACATAGTTTACTACTGCACTCTTCCTTTTTATTTTAATTTCACAAAATTTTTACTAAAATTTCATAATTTAAATTTATTTATACTTTTAAACTTCACGGTTTTTATTTTTATACCCGTACGATAAGTACCGGGTATAATTAAATTACTCCTCCGTTTGTAACACCTCGAAATAAGCAAGCTAGATATACCTTCAAAGGTAAGGATCGGATCTCAATCGAATTCTGAGTCGATTAAGCTTTTTCCGTTCGTCCGTCCGTCAGCACGCTAACTCAAAAACTAAGAAAGCTGGAATATTGAAATGAACACAAAATATTTTTGAATAAATTTGTAGGTTCCCTTTTTTTGGTCCGATCAAAACTTCGGGTAGCTCTCGAATAACTAACTTTTTGATCTACAGATTTTTAATATAAATTTTTATTTTTTAAAACCCATGAAATTTTAGTTACAAATAGATATCCCAAACAAATTAATTTTATGGAAGAACTTTTTTCTGTAGTTCCACCCGTTACGGAGGTACAACCCCCAAAAATTTAAAAAAGCTCTATATTTAAATTGTTATAACACAAGTTTGATAAGGTATATCTTCAATGCCAAACGGTAGCTACAAGTATGAGCTTTACAAATATATATATAATAAATATATACTTATGGCATACCGTAATTGTCTTAATTTACCGTAATTGAAACTTGAAATTTTGACAAATTTTTGAAATAAGTATGAATCCCAACCACAATTAAAGAAGTAGCAACATCAGTTAAGTCTCTAAAATCGTGTTCCGCAACCGGATATGTCAATGTCTCAACTAAATTTGTTAAAACATTTGCTGACAAAATTGTACCACTATTGACCAGATTTATTAATGACTCTTTCGAATCATATGTTTTTCCGGAATCATTGAAAATTGCTGTTGTGACGCTAATTTTCAAAAAAGGTGATGCAATTGATCCGATAAACTACATGAGAAAGAAATATTACATTCGGAACAGTTCGGCTTTGAGCTAAATTCTAACACAACTGCCGCTTGTCTTTCTCTTACCGACTCTATTTCTAAAAGTTTCGATCTTTAAAAAGCGTTTGATACGTGGATCATGAAATCATTTCAGAAAATTTTTTTCTATCGCTCCCCGTTTAGGATCAATAAGGGGTTAAAATTCCCCATTTTTAAACACCTGTAACTTGAACACCTGTTCAAATTTTTTTGAAGTAATAGATAAAAATTAAAGCTCCAACATTATACTTTTATTACTGTTAGCAACTTTTCTTAATAATATATAGGTTACCTTAAAATGGACGAAAGAGTGACTTGATTTTTTCAATTTTTCTAACAATTTCTTTAACAATTTTTTTGATTTTTTTTTTTTTTTTACTCGATAATTTAAAATTGTTGAGGCTGATAATGCATAGTACAAAAAAATTAAAATAAATTAAAAAAATTTAACAGTAGCTTGAAGAATTTTTATTTATATATTGGTGTACATACTTATATATCATGTTTATTTACATATTGTATATTCCACTGATGAATGAATGATATATGATAAGATTATTGATAAATGTACTATATATAGCGGCGCATATACGTATTTTGTTGTATTTTTAAGAAATTATATTCTATTAATGAAATATTGTTAAAGAAGTAATGCAATGTATGGCAATAATAATATATGTACACTAGGGGCCCTGTAGCTGGTTTGTAAGTATATCATCTTACCGTAACATCTAAATTACAAAAAATTCGTATGTGATACAAAATTTTTTGATTCCAAAAGAAAACAAAAAAATCATAATTCTAAACATACATATGTATGTTATAATATGTTAATGTAGATTTTGTAATAGAAACATCGTATCCAAATATGTACTTGTATTCAAAACTTAGCGAAATGTCACAATACATAGTGTCTGGCTGAAAGCTACTAAATTATAATTATAGATTACCTATAATAATTATTGTTTTTACAATAATTAATTATTGAGAAAGACTTTCTATGTACATGTATGTTTCCATATATTTCATAAAAGAAAATAAAAAAAGAAGACTAGTTCAGTTTTGATAAAGTAAATAATAACCTTAAAATGTATACATATTATAATATGCATATGTACTTTTTGACTGAATACCGATAGGAAAACATAAAATAAGAAAAATTTCGTAACAAATTAGTATTTTAATTTTTATTCAATAGTTTTTACTCTTTAAGAGCTTAGCTAATTAATTTTTTCGCTACTTTTTATTGCTGCTCTTTAATAGTTCTAGAAAACATCATTAATAGAATTTTAGATTTATAAATACTTGTACTTGCCCAATTGCCTTGCTTCGAATTTATGCCCAATTTTGTAGGATGATGTTATGGTCTGAAAGAAAGGCTGAAAAAAAATTTTTTGTCAAGTTGCAGTAGCTCGTTAATTTTTTTGTTGTCCTATTTAAACGATTTGATAAATTTAGTTGAAAATTTGAAAAGTGATTGCTCTTTAGAACAGAAGCTCGTCGAAAAGTATTGCCCTTTAGCAAAGAAATTAATTTGGTTACGATTCATTAACCTATTTGGGCACGAAAACTCAATGAAGTTTTTTAATTTTTTTGCTCTGCACGGATCTTAATTCCACTAGATCGTGGGCTTTAAGTCCATTTCGAAAAAGCCCGCGGGCTTTATTTCCTCGGGCGTTCTGTCACTGCACCGTCAAATTCATCAATAAATGTATACTTTCTGAAAATCAACTAATAAGAAATTAAACTCTGTTTAAAATTAACAATGTAAGCTCCTGCTTAATAAAAATTAGACTATAAGATAACGTAGACTAAATTGAGTTAGATTTAAGTTTTAATTAAACTAAAAAAAAAACTAGTAAAACTAGTTTTCTAATTTTCCTTCAACTATTAAATTTCAAACCAAAATAATATTGCTTCTCATTTGTACATTTTTGTTTTTTATTCTCAGCTGTATAGATTATAATAATAAATCTAATCTCTGTAAAAACTTGTACTATATAATACAATATTGTAAAAGGATAATATTTGGATTAAACAAATATAAATTAGTAAATTAAGTTCAAAACAGGCACAAGGTTTGTTTCTTAAGAAAGAATTTCACTAAATTAATTTGATTACAATTTCTTTATTCCGGCCTCTCTTTGATCAGCTTCAGGTATTTTTTTCAACGTTTTGTTTCAAATTTTGCAGATTTACTTACTTGATATTTAATACAGATACAGTTTTCATTGAAAAGTGTTCATGCAAGCTGACTTGTATTACTACGTTATAACTTAAAATTAATATGCATTGTAATTAGATTTATAATTTTTTTGTATATTAATTATAGTATATGCTTGAAAATGAAGAGAAAAATACTCTTTCAAACGTTGGCCCATCGTTTTATTAAAAATACAAATTCGGTATTTAAACTTAGGCGGTGAACCTGATAAGTTTATTTATTGTTTAATACAATAAAATAAAATAAACCATAGTTTTAAAATTGAAATATCCCGCGAAAATAATTTAAAATATCATACAGTCAGTTAAATACTTTATTAAATTTGCAAGTGTAATATAATAGATACAAGTGTAATTTTGATTGGGGTGGATTCCACACTGTTACAAAGAACTTACGCGAGTTACGAATACACCATATACTTAAATATAACATTTTTCACCATATACTTATACTTAAATATAATTTCATAATAATAAATACCTTTAAATTCTATATTTACTTAATATCAAATTATATTCAACTTACCTTTAATTTTTTTAATTAATTAATATTGTTAGCGTAATTATGTGTTTTTAAACCAATTTGTTAAATTAATAAATATCAAATTTCAATATGTGAATTAAAATATAACTAGTTTCTCATGATTTTGTGAGCTAGAAAAAATATTTGAAAAATATTTTACTTTTTAATCTAATTTTAATAGTTTCTAAAAATTTTTTGACTAAGCCACTATTATGGTAGACAGGCGGTGTTCAATTTTACCGTAAGGAATGTCAGAATTAATTATACAGATCATATTCCCACGAAAAGTCAAAATCTAAATTTTTTTTTATAATGGTTTTTTTTCTTCTCATTACAAATGAAAAAATCACAACGCGATTTTTTTTATTTTTACTTAAATATTTTTTTTTTAACTAAAATCTCACGAAAATATTTGCTGACTACAGTAAATACTCTAACTTAAAAATTTTTTTTAACTTTTTTTTTATTTTTTTTAAATTTTTTTATATAAAATTATTTTCACGCGGAACAGTAGAATAAAAGTATATAAACCGTGGAACAAGTTAAGAAAACATTCATAATATTATCAGAATTCTTTGACTACAATTAATTAATTAAACTGAGGTTTAATTTATTTGATTAAAACTAAGGTTCTAATAAAAAATAATAAAATAATAAAAAGGGAATATTATAATAAAATTTATAATAAAAATAATAAAAATAAAATAATAAAAATATTTAACTTTTATAGAAATAAAAAAATTGTAATAAGAATAATAAAATAAACATTTATAATAAAAAAAAGAAATTGATTGTTATTATTCTCAACACAAAAGTGGTGCAGTCGGTAGGATATACCGATACTAATAAACATAGTAACCTTTTTAAAAGTTTTAATCGGTATTTGAGTTCCCTGTTATTCCCCGCGCTTAACAAAAACAAAAGAGAATAATAACAACAAAAAATCAAAAACAAATTTATAATAAAAACTTAAAAAAAACAAAAATATATATAAGTAAATTATAATGGCCGTCGATAATATTGCAATTCGGGACTTAATATCAGAAACACGATCTATTCCCACGCTTAAAGGGAATGATACATACGAATTAACTAGCTTCATCGTGAAGGAGAATTCTTATTAAACATGGCACCTAATGATCTAACAAAGACTTATATCCAGAATATAATTATCAGCAAAATCCAGGGACCAGCTGCTACCGCCATAAGGATAATCGAATCAACTTCCTGAGAGGATGTGAAAGAACAATATACTCCAAAAAAGACTTATTAGCTTGTTTTCAAATAATAATAAAATAAAATTCATTAAATGTTCAAATAAAGCAATCGATCTAGACACCGAAGAAGAAGCACTTAAAATAATTCAAGAAACGCACGAGAACTAACCACCGGGGTATTATTGAGAATAACAACGAAATAAGAAATACCTACTTTTTCCCTAAATTAAAAGAGTTAATACATAAATATATAAATAATTGTGACCCATGTAACATGGCCAAATATGATAGGAAACCCAATAAATATAAATTCGAAATTACTGAAACGCCCTCTATGCCAAACGAAATTTTGCACGGAGATCTCTTTCTTTTGTTACAAAAAAGTATTTCTCACCTTAGTTGACAAATTTACAAAACATCTTATGATACAAAGATTAAATAACCCTAACGCAATCACCATAATCCACTCACTAAAGACTCGATTTTCCATCTTTGCAAAACCACAAAAGATCGTATTCGATAAATATAAAAGATTTCTTGAGAGAAAAAGGTGTCGAAGTACATTTCACTTCACCTCGCTCTTATACCGGGAATTCAGTAATCGAAAGAGTTCACGGAACAATTAATGAACACCTAAGAATCCTAGAAGCTCAAAATTCCAAACTATCCTCATTAGATAAAATCTTATTTGCTGCAGAAAGCTATAACAATACAATTCACTCAGTAACGTTAACAAGACCAGTTGATTTTGTAAAAAAATAAAGTTTCAGACCTCGCCATAATAAAAGAAAGACTATAAAAAAATTAAATGAAAATATGCAAACATTCGTACCAAGTATTAACTGAGAAATCCTTATTGAAAACCTCGGCGCAGCTCGGTATAAGTATAAGTTCAAATATATTAAATTAAACACCAAACGCGAAGGCAATAAACTAAAAGACTCTAGAAATAAGAACATTCATCCAACACGAATCAAAAGAAACTTTAAATTTTTTGTGGGAAAAAACGAAAACAACGTTCGACATCCTGAAAGTCCTAATATTGATATCAATAACACAACTATCAAAAGGAACAATCACCATACAAGAACTTACGAACCAAGAAGGCTTTTAAATGATAAGACTAACCGAAACACCTTTTATAATAAATTACTTAAAAATTGTGCACATAATTGATCCCGACGACTTAACATCAGCAATAAACCAAATACAACAAAATCTAAAAACCGTTTTTTCTGAAACCAAAGAGAGATTATTAATACAACAATTAGAAGTTCAAATTAAGAAAACAGATTATAATATCAGAACAATTAATTTACATAGACATAAACGTCGATTAGTTAACCTAGGGGGAAGAGTGGCGAACTGGCTTTTTGGCACAATGGACGATCAACACAGAATTGAAATTTAAGAACATCTAAGCTCTATCGACTATAACAACCACGACAGTATAACAAATTTAAACAAACAAATAAAAATAAACACTGACCTACAGAACAATATTGAAATTTTAAACAACCGAATAAAAGAAAACGAATGTTTAGTTTTAAAAACTTTAAACCAAACTACAGATATTGCAAAAATTTACATTTCATGTTCTTACTAACAGACATAAATCTGCTAAACTCCAAAGTAGAAAAAATCTAACAAAACATAATGTTCGCTAAACACGGCATTATGAGTCAGTCAATTTTAACAAATAATGAAATGGACGATTACAATATTGACGTTTTCAAATATCAGGAAATTAAAAGCTCTTTACTAAAATTCGATAATAAAATAATTTTTGTTATATCTATTGCTAATGTTACGCCACCAAATCAAAATAATATCACTTCCAAATAAAAAATTCGAAGAAATTTCAATCGAAAATTCCAACATAATATAGAATAAATACCACAACCAATATTTTGTAGATAATAATGAAACTTTTTTGAAGAAGTTAAAGCCATCAGGCAATTGTACTAATAGTCTCGTAAACGAAAATTATAAATATTGTGAAAAAACTATAAATAAAAATTTTCAAATAATTGAAATATTTCCTAATTTAGTCTTAATAAAAAACTCTGAAAATGAAATTTTAATAAATTATTGTGATCATTCTAAATATAGGCTATCTCAAAACAATTTAGTTAAATTTTATTCTCAAACAATTTAATTATTTATAAATTTTGTATTCTCAAACATTGAAAAAAATGAAATATATCATATTACTATTCCAAATTATCTAAATAATGTAAATAATGTAAGCTTGAAAATAAATTTAAAAGATGTAAGCCTTAAGCAAATTAAAAATATAAAAGAAATACAAGAAATAAAATTAAATATAAGAACAAACTAAATTAATTATTATATTTCTTAATATTACCACTTGTTATAATAATAATAGTTATAATTTTTTATGTTTTAAAAAATAAAATAAGAAAAATCAAAAAAAAAAAAATAAAAGAAACTAATATCTATCCAAAAACCATCCAGGAGAATGTTGATCTTAAAACTTCCCACGAAAAGTCAAAATCTAAATTTTTTTTTATAAGAGTTTTTTTCTTCTCATTATAAATGAAATAATCACAACGCATTTTGTTTTATTTTTACTTAAATATTTTTTTTTAACTAAAATCTCACGAAAATAATTGCTGATTACAGTAGAATAAAAGTATATAAACCGTGGAACAAGTTAAGAAAACATTCATAATATTATCAGAATTCTTTGACTACAATTAATTAATTAAACTGAGGTTCTAATCAATAATAAAAAAAGGGAATATTATTATAATAAAATTTATAATAAAAATAATAAAAATAAAATAATAAAAATATTTAACTTTAATAGAAATAATAAAATTGTAATTAGAATAATAAAATAAACATTTATAATAAAAAAAAGAAATTGATTGTTATTATTCTCAACACAAAAGTTACACATATCTTATTAAAAAATAATTTTGTAGAACTTTTTTATGTATAGCTCAACATGTTAAGAAGCTGTAGACTGTAGTCCCCCACGCTATTTTCTAATGTTTGTAATGAAGTTCTGTTTAATATTTTTTCAATATAAAACTTTCAAAGTACTATTGTTCTGTGAATTTGCCATTCGTCGGTTTTTATCTGCATAAACAAAATTTTACTTGCAGTTACTTTGTAGTTTTAACATTTATATTTCTGTTCTTCAATAATTAACTAAATAATTAAGGTGATGACCCAATGTTGGTTCTAGCGTCGCGTTCTAAATAAAATAAAGACCAAATGCTAGCGTCACTTTATGACCAACAACCAATATAAAATTAAAAAAAAGAAAAAAAAACCAAACAAATTTAATGTCAACGCGAGTAAAAGTAAAAAGTTGCTCTACTCTAGCGTCGCTTTTCTATTTGGTCAAGGTCCATTTAAATCAATGTATTCTACTTAAATGTCAAAGCTAGAAGCGACGCGAGCATGGGGCCAACACCTTTACAGTTACAGTACAGATTAATTTAAACAAGAGAATAATCATAACAATAAACAAATCATTAAGACTTTACCCTTTATCCATTTATTTATTATGAATTAAAAAAAATTCAAACAAAAATAATCAAAGAAGAAACAAAATCGAAAAAAAATTGTGTATACATTATGTATGTATATACAAAATTATAAAAAAAAAACTAAATTAGATATGAATTCAATTTCTTTTCTTCCGCGCTTTTTTTTATATATACGATGTACCTCTCGCATCAAATTTTTTTTTAAAATGATTTTTTTCACACTCACACAAGGCGGTTGAATAAGTTCGCGGGAAAGCGTTTTTGGTGTGCTAACATCGATATTTCATTAAGATTAAACGAAAAGTTTCCTAATTCAATGAATTCTAATTTGCTTCTTAATAAAATTGGTATATACAAAATATATAAAACAAAAACAAATAAAATACACATAGTTGACAATGATCAGCTGGTCATGTATATGAATGGATACGGATAGATATGTTATTGCAACAAAACAAAAACAAAATTTCAAAATTACGAAATCCAAAAAATCAAAATTCCCGAAAATTAAAATCCCGAAATTACGAAATTCCGAAAATCTAAATCCGAAATTTCCAAATCTCGCATAGACATACATGTATGAATATAAATAATCCGAAAAGGGGAATATTCTGATTTTGAATCCCATATTAATACTTACAGTATGCCCACACATATATCAACTTCAATGTTTGCTTTCCTTTTACATGAAAAGAGTAGTTGAAAGTAGTTGTTGGGAGTAGTTGGTAAATGGAACGCTAAACATAATCGTATTTACTCCTATCTACTCTTTCTCAAAGGTTGGTGCAGTTGGGAGTAGAAAAGAGTAGTCAGAGCCGGCTCAAGAGGTATTAGCGCCCTTAAGTAATTTCCATTTTAGGCGCCTATTCCTAGTTGAAACAAAATAAATAAAAAGCGTAATAAAAAACAATAAAAATTAAACATTAAATATGAAAGCATTAAAGAAGATACATTTAATTATTAAGAAAAAAATTAAATTATTTACAAAAATATAGAAAACAGAAATATTTCAGAACATTATTAAAACAGAAAATATTGGACATCGAAATTCAAAATAGCTACCCTAGAGACAAAGGGGAATACCTCGAAATCCCGGAAATTTTAAAAATCCCGGAAATTGAAATCTCGGAAATATTTTTTGCTTATAAAAAAATCCCGGAAACTCGAAATACCGGAAATGTTGTTTTTGCATTTTTGAATCTCAGAGACTTAAAATCGCGGAACTCGAAATCTCGGAAGTTTTACTTCCGGGATTTTTCCGAATTAATTTTTTAGTTGTTTTCTTATTAATATTGAAACTAAAGTTTATTCAAACAAAAAATTTATTAATTGAAAGATAAGTAAAACAAATAATTAATAGCTTAAATTCATTTTAGAATGCCTTAAAAAATATTTATATACTAAATTATAAAATAGAGAGTAAACATTATTAATGTCTTACAACGAATTACAGTGATCAATTTATTGTAATTCCTTTTAAAAAGTCAATTTCGTTGGAACTTCCAATATTTCGGAAAACTCGCTGAAGTCTTTCGTATTTTTGTACTTGTTTCTCGGTTTGTTTTTTATTTATTTATTTTTTTTTGCGAGGGTAGGTGGGAATCATCGAAAGACACTATAGAGGAGTAAAAACGAGAAATAGGTTATACGACCTTTAGTACTAGTGTACTGCCTGGTCCAGTACACAGGTTAGCATAATTCGGTTTATGGAAATTCGTTTGTAGTACGAACATCTTCCACCTCATGTGTTCCCCAGAATTGGTGATGATTACATTTACAACGTGCAAATATACAATTAATATTCAAGTGAATATTAACAACTAACAACTTGTTCACAATATGCCAATTTGAAATCTATTTTCATTCCCTAACTCAACTTCCTTGCCTGGTTCCCGGTCATTTTAGAATGCCTTAAAAAATATTTATATACTAAATTATAAAATAGAGAGTAATCATTATTGACGTATTACAAAGGGAATTTGAACTACATAGGTTTGGGCAGCAGAGGCTCTCCTTATTTCTCTTTGGAATGCTTAGAGAGGAGGCATCAAACTTTTAATCTCGTTAGAACAAGAACCCAACTCTATAAGGTATCTATAAAACAGGGTAAGTGTTCCTGTTAGGTGCCGGAGACCGGGGGGAAAGAGCGTAGAGGTGACATTGAGATCGTTTACTAGACGAATCGCTCTATTTTGCACTTTATCGAGAAATCCCAATGCCTTTTGGAGGCTCCTGAGCAAATGTGTGCATTGTACTCCATCTTTGGTTTTATATGTTTTATAGATATTTAGGAGATCAGAAAATGAAAAAAAGGCTTTACAACGATACAGAAAATCCATACACCCAGCTGCATCTTTAGCTATACCAAAAATATGATTGGACCAACTTAATTTTGGGATTGAAGTGTTTCTTTGTTTCTTTTCCGAGAGACTAAACAGCACTGAGTTTTCTTAGAGTTCAAATCAACTCTGTTGATTTTGCCCTAATTAGAAATTTTGTCCAAGTCGAGATTTAGCTCAAGCGAAGCAGAATATTTACTGGCGTTGTTTTCAAAAGAAGCAACGAGCGTGCTGTCGTCTGCAAAACTATGGATTGGATTGGAGGTTAAACTTAAAAGATCGTTTATAAATATTAAAAGTGTCGGGGAGAGAACAGATCCTTGCGGGACACCAGCATTAATTTTGAATTGGTCTGAAGAATAACCATCGACCAGGACATGAATCGAACGATTCGAAAGAAAATCTCCAATCCATTTTACAAATACACCACCGAGGTCCATAGGCTGCCCCATATAGTTCTGATATTGTTTCAAACTTACAACAATCATTGAACACTTTATCCGACTATTTTGATAAGTGGAAAATATCAATAAATGTCCAAAAGACAAGTGCTATTTACTTCACCTATAAAAGATAACTATGTTTTGTTCCTTGTTGTAATTTAAAATTAAAAAATACTGAAATTTTATGGGTAGAAACAGTCAAATATCTTGGATTACATTTAGATAAAAGGCTTACCTTTAAACATCACAAACAAAACATTAGACAAAATAAGCAGAGTAACAAGGATGCTTTACCCGTTCTTAAATAGAAAATCAATGTTATCATTGGAAAATAAAATTATAATTATGAAAGTATTTTTTTACCAATTATGTATTATGCTTGTTCGTTGCTTTATAATATTGCAGATACTCATATTAAAAAACTAAAAATTTCCCGAAACAGTATTTTGAAATAAATAAATAATCTTCCACGCCATTACTTAACAAGAAGGTTGGTTGCCAAAACGAACATTCAACTAGTACCTGAAACAATAGCTTGGAAGACTGAGACATTTTTTAACAAATGTCAATTTTCGAATAATACATTAATTAAAAATTTATATTATGATTATATAAACAATTAAAAATTAAAAATATTAGGTTAAATTTATAGTATTAGGTTAATAAATGAATTCATTAGGATAAATAGTTTAAGTTAAAGTAAATTTTTAGTCTTAAGTTTTTAAATTGCTGAGGTTTTTACCTTTTACCTCACAACATTTAAAATTATATATCATAAATTTAGTTTAGTTTTCTAATTGTATATTTCAGTTGTATAGGCATTAATATATAAATCTGAACTCTGTATTAGTCATAAGAAGGAATTTTCGTGAATGTAAATATTTGGTTGAATAAATGGATTGAATTGAATTGAATTGAATTAAAGCATCATCGATCAAAAGCTTTAGAAATATCTAAAGCGACAACATCAGACTCCCCTGAATGGCTGTCATGTCATGAGATCACCTGTTGACCGATGGGTTCGGAACTCATATTGACGATCATGAATTAATCCTTTGTTATGTAGTTATTCCAGAAGCTTTCTATTTATTAAATTTTCCATTATTTTGAAAAGAACCGAAGTGATAGCAATAGGGCGGTAGTTTGAGGGATCACTTTTTTCTCCCTTTTTGGGGATGAGATGTATGTGTGCTGTCTTCCACTGGGTAGGATATCAACCCGAAGATAGGGATAAATGGAAGAGATTGCGCAATGGTTTCACAATAGTAGAAAAAGTATTTTTTAAAACTGTGGCATTAATGTCATCCGGACCGGCTGACTTTTTTGTATCCAAATTTTTAAAAGCTTTAAGAACTGCACGAGTTCTGAAAGAAATTCTACCTAAGCAGCAGTTAACCTCGGGAAAAATGCATGGTCTTTGTGTTGACTTGGGTAATGTTGAGGCGAGGATTGGAGGCGAAATTTTTGGCAAATGAAACTGCTTTTTCTTTGGGATCGGATACAATTTCGTCATTGTTATCAACCAATGGCGGGAACGAAGAACCGCCACTTTTACCGTTACTTGCTGGCGGACGGACGGACAAAGCTTAATCGATTCAGAATTTGATTCTGATCCAATCCATACCTTTGAAGCTATATCTAGCTAGCTTATTTCGAGGTGCTACAAATGGAGGAGCAATTTTAATATACCCCATCCTTATCGTACTGGTATACAGATTATTTCCCCAAAATTTTTTAGTGGGGGATTTCTACGTTTTTACGTTCATTTAAATTTATTCTTATTGTAAAAAGTCAAGTATTCTTACTGATGAAGGAAACATAGTTCTCAAAAAACGTTTTTAAGATAAATAAAAACTATATTAGAGCAGAAAGCTAACTAACGCTAACTAAAGCTCATATAACTATATTAGAGCAGAAAGATATCATATACATATGTATAAATAGTATATACATATGTATATAATATTTAATCTGTAAATGATAGAATTTAAAATCATTTTACTCAATGATTTACCAACCGATTTAAATTTTTTTTTAAATGATAAATATTCACTACAGCCATCTCATAATATCAATATTTTTCCAAAATTATCTGATTTTTATTATTAATTTTCCATTTTTATAAAAAACCCATGTAAAGAATAGACATATGTATCATATAGTATACATAATCTATATTTATAATATATTCAAATGAGACGCTGTTTTTTGATTCCGGTAAATTTTAAATTATGCTTTTTTTTGCTTTTTCTCCAAATAAATAAACAAAATTTTGAAATGATAGTTTGTCATTTTAGTATTTTTTATTTGAGTAAACATGACATGTAACATGTAAAATTTAATAAAATTTTCAATATTATATAAATCAGGGGCATCTTATAATATAAATAATCGGTATATATTGCGTTTCCAGTACTCAATAAATCAGGGGCATCTTCTAAATGATCATAATAACCGTATTTTTACAAAAAATATCGTTTAAAAAGAAATTGTAAATTCATACAGGCATTAATTATTGAAAATTGTATTTTTACGTTTTGAAAAAAACTGTATATGATAAAATAAAAAAAAATCGCATATTTCGTTTTTTAACTCCAAATGGACATATGAATTAAAATCAAATATAAAAAATAAAACGCTGTTGAGGGCTACCTAATACTTATTAGTTGGAGTAAATTAAAAAAATTATAAATTTTAGCTACGGATAATTGTGGTTAACCACAGTTATTAATCAAACAACCTCGTCACATTTCGAGTTCAAGGTATAAATAAAAACAACAGTAATAATACAAAAATCCTTTTGAGGACTATTATATAAATTTCATAGCGTAAATTTAAAAAATCCCGAATATTTGTTATTGATTGCGTGAATTGCAATTGCTTATTGAAGCACCTCGAATTTCGAGGGGCGGACGAATACTAGTTTCTTTTTATTTCATTAAAAATTTTAGTGACAAAAAACCAATTTCTAGATTACTAAGATACTAGATTAACCAATATTATTTCTAGATAACCAGACTGGCATATGCTATGCCGGGTTTACCTAGTAAATATATAAAAACGAAGATATTATTTTAAATTTAAAAGATTGTGTTATATAAAGTGTTATAATAAATAAATTGAAAAATAATGGAGATAATAAAGGTGGAAAAAATTTGCATATTGATAAGAAATTCTTAATTCATGTTGTATTAATCTGAAATAATTTGGATAATAATTGAAATAACAACAAAAAGAAAAAAGAAAAAATTAAAAATATTAAAGTGGTTAGTATTATTAGTGATGTTTATAAAATAAAAAATTAAATTACATTTAGTTTTAAAAGTAGCTAGTAAAACAATTTTAGTTAGTATTAATATCTTTAATGAAAAGAATGTCATTATAATTTTGAATTCTAAAATCCTTTGAAGAATCAGACTTTCTGATATACATAATATTGTTTTTGATTCATAAATATTTATAATCATCGACGGTTTTGATTTGTCGTGCTTCAAAATACAGTTTAGATTGAAGTTGTGTAAGATGATTTCGAAAAAATATCCCATGGCTTCCATTTCCCTCCAAACCTAACTCAAATGTGAATAAATGTTTAAAATTTCTTTTTTTTCAACATTATTTCCACTTTGGCTGAATATAATCTTAGTTTAAGTAAGTACGTGCTTGCATTTTTACCGGTATTTAAGTTTATGCCACTTTTATCCTTATTTCTTTTAGGTTGTATTTCTTCTATAGACTCAACATCTTGCGTGATCTTAGCCTGAATGAGGTTAGCTATTTTTACTACGGCTTCACTGGTGTTGTTCATCTTTGGTGGAAGCCCTGCTATCATTATATGATTCTTGTAATCATTCTGTTTTTTTTATCCAAAACCTGCTCCAGGTAATTCAGTTTTTTTTTAAAGTTATTTGATTTATTTTCAACTTCGGTTATTTTTTTTTTTTAGGATAATGAACTCTTTAATTCTTGCGGCATTTTTTGTTAGCAGATCGTCTATCCTACTATACTGAGAAATATCTGTGATTTGTCCATCTTGGACACCGGTGCAACCAGCTGATTGATTCTATTAGCCAAGGTAGACGCCGAACATTCAGCGGCCGTTAACTGTATTAGTTTTGGCAAGTTATTGATTACAGTATGGCATCAGATGAACCCGAGGCTCCGTATTCAGGTCGATTAAAATTTCATGTTCATTAATGATGGATGACTCATTTAATTCGATGGGACAATCCTTGCATTTCCATGATACCGTTCCAGCTTCAACTGCTTTAACCTCTTCCTCTCCTCCAGCCTCTTCTTTTAACCTCTAAACACCACTACATTGAATACCTTCGGTTTTTGCTTGAAGTTTTGCTTCATTTGCAGAAAAGATAACAAACAACACAAATTTTCATTTTTAAAACGAAGTAACACGGGTACCTATCGCTTAAAGAGGTACCTTCCATCCATCTTGAAAAAAATCATGATGAAATAATATATTATAATGGTAGCGGGATGAATGGTGATGGTAAATAAAATAGATGGTCTTGATATGGTACAAAAACAAAACTATTTAACAATCAAAAAACCTCAAAATAATAAAATTATTGAAAAAAAGAAACATTCATCTGAAAAAAGGTAATAAAATCAAAAACAAATCAACCATATAAAAATACACGCAAAAAATACAAACAAAATTAAGGGTAGAATAACAAAGGAAAGAAGAATGAGGAGTGCTTTTACAATCTATCTATTATGTTATTAGTAAATGGAATTATGTCCAACAAAACTGAATCATACATAGAACAAAAAAGAATATTCTACATATGTACATACATTTTTATAAAAGTTTCCTATAAAGAAGATATTCTAATGCTATTACACTATTGTTGAGTTAAATATGTCCAATTGAATTTTTGTAGTTGTTTCTTATGGAGCTACAATTCCTTAAAGTAGGACAAAGTCCCATTTTCAAAAGTGTGTATTTCAAGTTGTGCTTAACATTTTTCCAATTTAAAAACGACAAGATATCTTTTTTTAACTTTATAAATCAATATCAAAATTCTTTTGATTACTTTATAATTTATGCTTATGTGTATATCAATATCAAAATTTTTTTGCAATGTAGTATTTGAATTTACGGTTATGTGAAACAATTTTTATTTAGAAGAAACTTCTTTCAGAATTAGCATAAGTTACATCAGAAAATATTTTTGTACCTTCCCCTGTTGTTAGGGATTAAAAACTGAAAAATATTATTTTTAGAACTATAACTTAGGCGCCTCTGCAAATTTTTTCAAAGTAAAACGCAAGAATTAACTTCAGCATTACATGCATTAACAGCTTTTCTTAATTATGTAGGGTTTCTTTAAAATTAAATAAAGTGTTTGTTTATTTTTTATCATTTATATAAAATTATAAAAATAATTTTAAATTTTGATGCAAGTAAAAAAAATATTTAAAAATAAGTGCGCCTTTAAAAATATGTGGTTTGCGTTTTGTATACTACCTTGTTTTACTTCTATCTACTCTTCATTATTTTCATTATACATATGTATGCATTTAGACAGCAAAAGAATACAAAAGCCGATTGTATTTATAATGATACTTATATATGCCTTTCTATATCACGCAGAATTAGAAACATTTTTAAAAAAATTGCAAGAAAAAAAACAATCAAACATTTTTTTTATGTAAATTTTAATTATTTTTTAAACTTTATTTCAAAATTAGATTTTTATAATTTTTTTTATATTAAAACATTTTAACATTTTATATTAAAATCAATAAAGTTTATATCAAGGACATAAATATTTTGTTTTTATATAAAACTCAATATAATATGTATGTTTGTATATACAAAAAAATACACTTCTCAGATATAACCAAAAACTATATAAATATGTATACATTTAACTACGCTATAACTGAACCAAGTTGAATAAGATTTTATATCAATTAAAATTAGTTTTATCTATTAATATCTCGAATTTTGTAAAAGTTAAATATATTTTTTCTGCGATTTAATAACCGACTTATCAGATTAGCACCTAAGATATGATCGGTAAAGAACATGATCATGTGAGTACCACTGTATATAATGTTGTTTTTTTTTTTCATTTTCATAATTTTTTCCGCCGTCATGTGAATAATGATAAAAAAATAAAATGTGATAAAGAAATTACACATTCTCTCCAGATGTGGCTGTAAAGGGAGAATTATTCTTACGATATGTATGGAATTCGAATCCATACTTTTTTGGTTGTTACAGCATATTTTATACGCTTTTACCCACTAGCCCACCGGGTTTTCTTTTTAACAAATTCATTTTTATCAAAGCTTGTATGTTCACAAATATTTATTTATTTAATATGTACTTAATGCAGAACATACTGACGATATTATAATATGTACACTTTGGATCGGAAATGGAAGTACTTTTCGTTATAGTTTGGAAAAACTTTGTTACTATGTATAATATTATATATTTTACTCATCTATTATATTAGGCATATGTATAATGCATGTACATAATATATATTAGAGAATTAAAAATTCAATATTGAAGTAAATAAAATATACATATTTGCAAATACATATGTATATATATGTATAATCGAGAATATATGCTTGTGCTATGAAACTTTGAAAACAATTTTTTTTTAATATTCGGTTTTCTACTATTTTGAACACCCTTTATATACAGGGACTAATATACAAGATAAAAAAAATTATAAAAATTATATATTAGAGGGAAACTGCCATGCACATAGAAATATTTTACATAAAAATATATATGTACGCATTTATATAATAAAATCCAATTTTGAATTTTTTTTATTTTGTATTAATTCATTTTTGCTCTTTACGTATATAAGGATATCCTAAAATTTTTCTAAAGTACTCAGTAAACTAAAACTAGCACCAATTCTAAAACAGATTTTTGATATTATGGTGCTGGTTTTTTGTTGTTCTTATAGTTTTTATCGTTGTGCGTATTTTAATATCTTTTTATAGTACTTACAAACAATAATACTTAAAGCTGATGGCTGATGCTTACACTAATGGTTATGGTGCGGACTTAAATAAGTTAGTGATCTTCTTCTTCTGTTTATATTTCAAACATCATCTTGTTAACATTAAAGATCGTTAAAAAGCACTCAACTTTTTCTTTTCTTTTTTTTTCGTTATTTCTAAATACATATTATTATGTACTTACATAGAAATATCCATATATCCAATCATATTATTATGTACTTACTTACAAATAATTAAATTCCAACTGAAAATAATGATAGTTAGCAGAAGAACGGGACAAACAAAAAATATAAGCAAAATCAAAGAAATGGGAAACTTATTTTTAAAGCTTTAATAAAATGCAAAAGAAAGGAACACCTGTAGAAACGTAATGAGTACAAGGAATAATCACTGGATCACACAAGAATTTCTGAACATAATGAAAACCAAAGACAGGCTATACAAACAACATAGAAAGCACCAAGCAGATACCAGGCAGAAAATGAATTATAAGAAAATAAAAAATAAAATAAGACGGAAAATCAGAAGTACAAAACATGAACATTCCAACAATGAAGTATTAAAAACTGGGAATGACTCAAAAAGACTTTTCGGAGCAATTAATGAATTACTATACAACAATGATTTTACAAAAATAGATACAACGATAGAGAAGTTAACAATAAATGGAAGCATGACTAGTGGTACAGTAGGAATACTTGAAGAAATAAATGAGCACTTTGTAATAGTTATTATTATTTTTATTTTATTATTTTATTACAGAGTCAGTGTAATAAAATAATCAATAATCCATAATCCATCAGTGGATTACAACATGCAGTAGTATAGAACACCGTCCTGCATGATATAACCAGAGATAGCTCCACTGTAGCAGCTATTATTATTATTTATTTATTTATTCAACTTATACAATAACTAAAATTAATTACTTATTATACATAATAATTCTAGCACTAGCAACTGAGGCCTTCGGCTATTTTTATTTTTTTTTTTAATAAAGTACATTATTAGGGAACAAAAAATTGAACAAAAATTATAATTGTTGAACCTAAGTTACATGTTATCTTTTTTTTATTTTTATAATTATTTTTTTTTTATTGTGTACTTTCTTTTTTGATAAAACTATTTTTTTTTTTTATGTGGAACAGTACCCTACCCTTTTTTTTTTTTTATATTTTGCTTTTTATATTTTATTGTAAATGTTTAATCTTTTTAGAAAGTTTGCGAACGTTGTGACATTTTGCGCTGTGGTTTCCGACAAAAGTAAGTGTAGCGGTTTTATATTTTGCTGAATTCTTATGGCATCAATTTCTGTACATTCGATAATTATGTGCTCAGTTGTAATGACTTGATTATTACAAAATGTGCAAGTTGGAGCTGGTTCTTTGTTGAATAGGTGTTGGTGGGTGAGTATAGTGTGCCCAGTTCTAAATTTTGTGTACATCGTAAGGTCCCTTCTGCTCGCGTTTGCTGGAAAGGATGATGGTTCTTTCTTGGGGTTGATGTGTTTATAGAAGTGAGTAAAGTTTGCCCAGGTATGTAAAGATTCATGCTGCGTTATCTTTTTTATTTCTTCGACTAGGTCTGATTTATTTGTGAAGTTTAGTGATACAAGAGGGGAATTTGCCGCCTCTTTTGCTATTTTATCGGCAAACTCATTTCCTTCTATGCCCGCATGTCCTGGGACCCACATAAGTTTTAGAGATTTTTGTTTTTTTATTAGGGTGTCCCGTATTTCTTCTATGGTTTTTTCGGTGTTGTTAACATTGATGACCGCTTTCATTGTTGAAAGGGAGTCAGAACAAATTATGTATTTTTCTTTTGGATTTTTTTTAAATTTTACTGCTTCTAGTACCGCAAGTGCCTCAGCAGAGTAGGGTGTTGAGTATGTGGGTAGGGCTCCTATTTTTAAAATATTTTTTTCTTCATCCACGATACTAAATGCTGTTGCAAAGGGGGATTTTGAACCGTCGGTGAATATGAGATTCCATTCAGCATATTTATTTCGAAATTCCTGTTGAAATAGGCTCGGGTTGGTTTGGCTTTTGTTCCAGTTGTTGAGATTTAGATTAACGCTATCCAGCTTCAGTTCCCAAGGAGGGAAACGCAACCTCGGGTTGCTGATGGGCTTGAAATTCATATTGTTCTTTTTTGCAAGAGAATGACCTGAAGTAGTGTTGATGGTCTTTTTGGTATGCGTTTTCTTGCTATAACTCTTTTGCATTTGTCATATAGTTCAACTCCCTCTGAAAAAATAATTTTGGTTAATAGCTTCCTGGTAGAGAGCTTAATTTTTTCTTCTAAGGTCGCAAGTCCTGACTCTGCGAGGATAATAGGAATTGGCGTGGATCGAAAAACCCCAAGTGCTGAGCGTATTGATGCATGGTATATTGTTTTAAGTTTTTGTAGCTCCGTTTTTGCTGCTGTTCCATAAATGGGAAGTCCATATTCGATTTTGGAGAGAATAACTGCTTTAACTACATCAACCAAAGATTTTGTGTTACTTTCTAGATATTTGCTAGCTAAACATTTTATACAATTAAGTCTATTATTTAATGAACTACATAACATTTCTATATGACTGTTCCACAAGTATCTTGAGTTAAAAACAAGCCCTAATATTTTTAAATTTGAAACATTTTGTAAATTTAAGGAATTAGTGTTTATTACAAAGTTATTACAATTGTGTTTTTTACAAATGTGCAAATGTTTTGATTTTGTTATTGATATTTTTGAGCCACTGAAGTTTCCCCAATCTGTTAGTTCTGTTACTAGATCTTCAAGTTTGATTTTAAATTGTCCAAAGTTTTTAATGGTGGAATAAACTAAAAGATCGTCGGCGTATAGCACGTGCTTAAAAATTTTTTGATCATCTATAATTTTGCTGAGTTTATTATAGGCGATTAAAAATAATGGAACTGATAATGGAGATCCTTGAGGGATTCCATTGTTTAGTGGCCAAATGTTTGAATAGAATTCGTTATTTTTGACTCTTATTTTTCTATTCGACAAGAAGTTTTTTACGAAATTAATTATGTTCCCCCCGATTTTCCATTCAGTTAGTTGTTCGATAATTGAATGCATACCCACACGGTCAAAGGCTTTTTCTGCGTCGATTGATATGATTGAAATATGGTTTTTTGCATTTAGACTGTCCCGGATATTTTGATCTAATAGGAGTAGTGCATCCATAGTTCCTTTGCCAGATTTATAGGCCGTTTGCTTGTTTGTTACTAGATTTCCTTCCTTTAGCAACCAAAAGAGTCTTTTTGCTACAATTTTTTCTAAGACTTTGCTGGCGCATGGGAGTAGCGATATAGGGCGATAACTGGACGGACGGTGTTGATCTTTACCTTCTTTAGCTATGGGGACTATTGTTGCGATTTTCCACTGTTGTGGAATGGTACTTGTAAGGAAAATGATATTATATAATTCACATAGTTTAGATTTCGCTTCAATAGTAAGGTTTTTCAAAATAGGGTATGACAAGTTATCATAATCTGGAGTCTTGCCTTTTAGAGAGTTCAAGCAGGCTTGCAACTCTAATACTGTTATTGGTTGTTCGATCTGTTTAGCGCGCTTGTTTGGTGTGTAAGGCGGAGCAATCCGGAGTGGAAGGGAGTTTCTCCCGTTTATAAATGAGTTAGAGAAGTTTTCATCCCTTGAATATTGTGACCAGAAATTGCCCAGTGTGTTGGCTATCTCTATTGGATCTTGGGTTAGCGTGTTATCGGACTTTTTTATATAGGAAATATTGTGGTATATAGTTTTGTTGGAAAGCGATCGAACTTTTGACCACAGGACTTTTGAAGGGGTGTTTGGATTTATGTCTTTTGTAAAGTTAACGAAGGATTGGCGTTTAGCAAGTTTGACTTCTCTTTTAAAATGTGCATTTGCTTTTTTATAGTTTATTATATTTTCGTTACTTGGGTGTCTCTTCAGGATTTTCCAGAGTTTTTGTTTCTCCATTTGTAGTAGAGATAACGAATTGTTCCACCAGCAAGTATATTTCCTAATTTTTTTGTTTTGTGCTCTTGGGATAGTTTCGTTAGCACTACTAATTATTAGTTTTTGAAATTGACTTACGGATTGGTTGATATTTTTGTTTATGTGTTGAAAATGTTTAAGTTTATTATTGATTGAAATTTGGAATTTTGACCAGTCTGCTTGGTCTATTTTGAATTTGGGTTTGAGTTTGGATTGCGTTGGGGGGTGGATGTTGTTGAAGAGTTTGATTGTTATTGGGAAGTGATCACTTCCATGTGGGAATTGATCGACATTCCATGAAGAAGATAGATTTAAAGGATGGGTGCAGAAAGCTAAATCGACATGAGTGAAAGTAGCGTGAGTTGAAAAATGGGTTGGTGAATTTGTGTTTAAGTTTATTAAGTTACTGTTTTTTATAAAGTTAGAAATTATTTTGCCTTTTTTATTATATTTAGGGGATCCCCACATAGGGCTCCAGGCGTTGAAATCTCCGACGATTAAAATCGGTTGATTAAAGTTTGAGAGGAGACAGTGTAGGTCATTTTCGCTTATCGATTCGTTGGGGGCGCTGTAAATATTAATAACTGCAAATGGTAAATTAATATTGATTTCGATAGCTATTGCCAGGATATTTGTATTAAGGTTGAATATTTTGTGTTTAATATGGTTTGAAACTAAGAGAGCTATCCCCCGACTTGCTTTGTCGTTTGCCCTGATATCGTTTTTATGATAGAATGAGAAGTTCCGTGGAATTTTTAACGTATTAGGGGGAGAAAGTAGGTGGGTTTCTTGTAAAGCAATAATATTTGGATTTTGATTTTTAATTATCAGTTGAAGCTCATCTAAGTTATTGTAGTAGCCATTTAGATTCCATTGCAGGAGACTGATGGCCATTGAAATTAGCTAACTTTTATAAAATTTTTATTTATGTGGAAATGAAATGAAAAACGAAAAAGTATAGAGGCAGATGAGCGTGTTGAAAGTATGTTATAATGTTTATGAGAGGTTTCTAGATTCGTTTGTTTGTTATAATTGTCTTTATTATTCAAATTAAGAATAATATGCATTATATAATATTTATTAAGAGTAAAGAAAAAAACAAAAACATAATATATAATCGAATATAAAGAATCGAGAAAAAGTAGTTGTTATTGATTAAATTTAAATATATATTTTAAGTATTTGTTCTTTTCTTCTTTTTTTTTTAATGAAATAGTGAATAAGAAACCTTTTTTGTTAAAATTGAAGGAAACTTGAATTGTTATTTTATTATAAATAACAAGAAGTGCTTCAAATTAACAGTCGGAAGAGTCTGAAATTTCTAGTAAATCTGTGTTTATTATGTTAGATAAAGCTGTAGTTTGATTGGATGTATTAATTATGTCAGCAGTTATGTTTGATTGCTTGGAATCTTGGTTTGCGTTAAAAAAATTGAGTGAAAAGTTGCTTTGGTTGGAAGAAGAAGTTTGATTGCTTGGAATATTTTTTGTTAAATTACGAGTATTGTTTTCTCTTTTAGTGTCAATAGCATTAACTGGTGGTTCTTTTTCATTTGTCTTTATGTTGTTGTTGTTGTATTTGGAAGGCGACAAGTCTATTGTGTTTGAAGTAGAGGTTAGATTATTATTGGCATTATTAGTTCGATTTGTGCGTTGTTCATTTTTAGGAGAAATTGAGGAAGAATTGTTGTTGTAATTAGAAGAGGACGGGTCTATTGTATTAGAAGTAGAGGTTATGTTATCATTAACTTTATTTTTTATATTAGTGTTTTGATCGTTGCTGGAAGAAATTGTGAAAAAATTATTGGATTTTAAAGTTTTTTCTTTTGGATTTTGTTTACTATTTTTTTCATTATCAGACGGTATTGAATTCTTGGCAATAGAAGAATAAGTTACGAAGTTATGTGGTGGTAGGTGGTAGGGTGGACATTTATTGGAAGAAGATGGGTGCTCTCCAAGGCAATTAGTACACATCGTTCTTGTACATTGATGTGGAGTGTGTGGGGGAAGATTGCAATTATCACACGTAGAGGAGTTTTTACAATTATTGCGTGTATGCCCTAGTTTTTGGCAAGTTTTGCATCTCATAGGATTTGGGTAATATTCTTTTACTTTTACCTGGTACCAAGCGATATCAATTTTTTCTGGCACTTTGTAGGAATTGAAAGTAAGAAGTATTAAGCCAGTATAATTTGTTTTGTTATCAATGAAACGACTAAATTTGTGTACTTTGATAACTCCTTGTTTTTTTAGGTCGTTTAGGATTTCTTCTTCACTGGTTGGAATGAGATTTTTATCGAAAATAGTGCCCTTTGTGGAGTTTAGTGTCTCATGGAGTTTGGCTGAAATATTACATAAACCACCGAAATTTTTTGTTTTTTGAAATTTATATGCCACTTTGTCAGATTCAACCAGTATAAGAAGATTGCCATCTCGAAGGAGGCTGACAGATTGAATTTGTTTGCTTATGCTATCAAGAGCCTTTTTTTTAGCAAAGACGCTAAAGGAAGAAAGTGGTTTATCCTTATCCGTGGACTCTATGACAACAAATTTAGGACAGTTGTGCTTTATATTTACCTGTGGCAATTCTGGGAAAATGTCGTTGGTGATGTCTGTACCTCTTCCTCTCTTTGGTCTTGGACCTGGCTGACCGTTGTCGTCGGACTGACCGGTGTCATTGTCTGGCAACCCGGCAAACCGACTCCCCGAAGGGATCGGTCTGGCACCTAACATTTTTTCACTCACTTATACACTCAGGATTTAGTTACACTTGCACTATATGTTATTTGAGATATATTCTTATTATATTTATTTTTAGGTTATGTTTTTATGCTTGATTGGCAAAAAATTAAATTACAATTTTCTAAAGAAAGGGATAGAAAAGAAAAAAGAAGAAAAAAAAAAAATTTTATTTTTAAAGGAAAAAAAAAGAGAAAACAAAAAATTAGTAGAAAAGGATGTCTACACTGAGCAGAGGTTAGTCGATGACTGTAGCAGCTATTATTATTACTATTATTATTATTACAATTATTATTATTATCACTATTATTATTACTATTATTATTATTACTATTATTAATATTACTATTATTATTACTATTAATTATACGATATACATTATTAAAATATGTAATCACTACATATTTTTTATTTATATGACCTGACCGGGGTGTGAATCCAAGACCCTCCGATTGAAAGGTTAATAAACGACCTCAGAAAAATGAAAAGATCATAAATAAGAGAATAGGAGACTTTATAACTAAAACAATAGGTTTCGACGAAAACCAATTCGGTTTTCAAAACACATGCAGCACAGATATGGCGACTACGGAAGTCATAAGATACATCAATTACCAAATGGATGATGGATATTTCACAGCAGGAGTATTTATCGACTTACATAAAGCTACGCCAACACACGTTATTGGAGCGAATAGACAAGATTGGAATCAGAGGAGTAGCAAAACAACTTTTAAATAGTTACTTGGCTAACAGATGGACGATAACAAAAATTAGGAACAAACAAAGTAAACAGCATACCATCAACTTAGGGGTACCCCATGGACCAACACTGTGCTTACTCTACATACAAAACATGAAGGAAGCAAGATTAGCTGGGAAATACGTAATATTCGCGTATGACAAATGTCTGCTGTACAGAGCCAAAGACAAGCAGGAAATGGAACATATAATAAATGAAGACCTAATCAAATTTAATTATTATGCTTCACACCGGACATCATTATAACAGGAGACATCATTGAGGAGGTAGATAAATTTAAATACCAAGGAGTATTTATTGGAATCTATTGGAAGGAAAGCTAAAATGGGATTAGCATGTAGACTATTTCACCAACAAAATAGAGGCACTAATAGGTGCCTTAAAAAAACAGGGGTTAAGCTAACAAGGAAAGTGCCGACACACATTTACAACACGCTTATAAAATCAGATATACTCTACAACATAACATGCTAAATGTCCGGCATATATAATAAAAAAAAAAGTGCACGTACTACTTCAGACATAACAGAGTCATAAGGAGATTATTCAACTTTATAGAAGAAACTCATACGCATGAATTGTACAATGAGACAAAAATATGCAGGAAAAAGCCAAATACATAATCAAAATTGTGTAGTGGAGTGTTTAGTGTAATAGTATAGTGTTTAGTGAATATAATGATTATAATGAATATACTAATTAGTAAATAACTTGCTAGTATAGCAATATTAATATAAGAAAATTAAAATTTAGATTACAACTAAAAGTAACATTATTATTTAAATACATCTATAACTACAAGTATTAATTATTTTACATATTTACTAATTAGTGTTAATTGAATAAGCTAATTTTATATAATAGTAAAGTCCCAAAGCTAGTTTTTGTTTTATATATATTTAGCCTATGTACTAAACACGATTTTGAATTATTTTCTTATTACTAGGTTAACCAAGTATACTGCAACTGAGGTTCTTAAATTTACTTTGTAATGAATTTCTTTTCAACTTAACATGTACACTTTTCCACCACATTAATTGAAATGATCCCAGATGAATATAGAACGTCTTGCGTATAGGCTTAGCTCGCCGGATTGGGTGGGGTTCTTGCTCTACATCTAGATTTATATCATTACCATCTGCGTGCTATATATTTAACAAAATCAACTAAAACAAAATCACAACAAACCAATACAAAAAAAAATAAATTTACAGAGAATGCATTAAATCATATGCTTGAAGGAAAAAAAATAATCCACTCAGGAAGGATCTCTGATATATCCTCCCTGGCCCTTCCCAACGATGTTACCTACCCCTCCACGGGAAACTTTAGGTAACCCATTCTTAAAAAAATTCCCCCTACCTAGGTTAAATTATGATTTGGGTTTAGCGAAACATATTTATCATATTTCTTTTCTTAATTAATTCATTAATATATTTTTTTTCACTCCATCCTAAATAAATCAAATATTATAAGAATTTTTTTTTTTCTAAATTTATAATAACAAAATTTTATGTACCCTTTTTTTTTTTTATTCATTTTATTTATTTTTTTTCTTTTTCTCTTTCAAATCACTTACATATTACAACAACAAAATCCAGGTCATAAAACAAAAATGATATTTGTGATCATAAAAAATTAAATAATCAATATTATAATATTCATTATAATATTCAAATAATTATTTTATTAACAATGACCTTTTAAACAAATATTTTTATTTTATTAAAACAAAAAAAAAAAATGAAAAAATTGCAAATGAAAATTACAACAAAAAAAAAAACAATTTAAAATATTTTTTTTTATACATATAAAAAAAATTAAGTTATCTTATATTAATATAGTTAACATATATTCATATTTTTCTTAAAAAAAAGAAAAATTTTTCAAATTTTAAATTTTATTCAATATATATCAAAAAAAATTTAATAAAAAAAACTAAATATGGCACAATAAAGAATAATATAAAATAACTTACCCAAAATTATTCTCTGCATCAGGCCTGTTGCTGGAACAATTTGGCTATTAAGAATTTAATTTTAAATTTTTTTTTGGTTAATTAAATTTTAATTTATACATAGATAATTTAACCTAAAATATATATATATAGTTTGAAAATAAACAAAAACACAAATAATTTATTTTTAGAACTAATTCTTCTAATTTTTATCTTTTTTTCTATATTCTTCCGATCTTCTTGATCCTTCTGATACCTTCAGTTATGCACATATTTCATTCTTCAAAAAAAACTTTTTTTTTTTGAGTTTTTATTTTTTTTATTTTTATTAATCCTTAAGTTTATTTAAGGATTTTAATTTTTTTTTTTGACAATTGAACTTTACAGAGTTATGAGTTTTTTATAATTTTTTTCCTATTCTTTTGTATTAATATCGTCTAATTAATAGCTTAAATATTTTCCAAATTTTAATTAATTTGTTTAAACATATTTTTGTGTTAACCAGAGTTTAATTAAATTTTTTTTTCATTTTTACAAAAATTAAAGTTTTAGTAAAACAAATTTTTTTTATAAACATTTTTCTCACTTTTTACAAAGTTAGAGTTTCTTTTTTTTTTTTTTTAGTTTTTAACATTTAATAAAAATTATTCAAATTTTAACAATTCTTTCTTAAAATTGGTTTTTTTTTTTTTTGTTTTAAATTTTTATCCACTAGAACTAATTTTTGTTGGTTTTAATTTTTAACTAATTTTTCCTTTTTATAAATTAAATTTTACCCCAAAATTTTTTTATTTTTTTCTAACTTTTTTTTTATTTTAAATATTTTCTAATTTTAGATCCTTTCAAATCTAAATCTATCTTTTAAGTGATCCCAAATTTCGTTTCCCAAAAAAAAATTTTCTACAAAATAGGGAACCGTTTTTCCTTTTTCATTTAGAATTTTTACCATATAATTATGGTATCGTTGTGTTTTTGTTTTAAACAAAACCGATGGGTTTCTTAATTTTGTTCGCAAGGAACCGCTTAAAAAAATTAATTTCTTTATTACACACCCTCATATAAAAAAATGAATCGTGTTGCCATTGAAAATTTCAATCGGTATTTCAATTCAATAAATGTTTTATGACAAAAAATGGTATATCGGTAAAAATTAAAGAAGAAAATTGTGATTCATTGGTAAACCAATAAGATGAATCAATGAAGAAGTGTTTCGTTCGAATGTGTTTGAATCAATCTGATGAAATTAAAATTAAATAAATTGTTGAATTAAAAAAATTGATATATTAAAATTAAAGAATGAACCAAAAATTTTTTTTCATAGAAAATCATTTAAAAAAAAAGGTGAATTTCAATAGTAATTTTTTTTATGTAAATAAATGAATTTTTAGAATGACATAAATTTTTACAATTAAAAAAAATTATATGTATAAATATTTAGAAAAATTATTTAACCATTATTGAACATGTTCTGCCACCGTCACAACTTAATCGTTCAGTAGAGATGAGTTCCTGGTTTAGATGTGTAGACTATTCCTTCTGTTATTCTCTTATTGGAGTGTTCTTGATCAACTACAATTGGCCTGAGCCATTTAGTGTTAGCCAGTTGTGTGAGTATGCTAAATTTGGTACGACTCTAGACTCTAGAAAATTGCAGAGTTTTGGCGGACATTGTGTTTATTCACCAGATTCTTTGTGGCAAAATGTTTGCCTTGGCTGTGTCTGAACAACTAGCTTACCGCAATAGTGCGCACATATTGAGGTCTAGAGAACTGTTCACCGCATCTTTCACTCTACTGTTTACGGTATCTTTGAACCTATTACAAGAATGCTACGTACAGTGAATGTGAACTCTTTTAGTTTTAATATTACTGACAGTAAATTAATATTAAAATGTAAACTTAAGAATTGTTTGATAATACTTAGTAGGTAGACAGTTACTAATATTCTTTTCCTCATTAACTTTAATATGTACATTTTATTGTATATCATTTTAATTACTTCCGTTTTGTGATTTTTTTTTTTGGCGAAATATATGAGCCTTTGTTTTCCTCCTTTTTTCTTTTTTTTTCCTGAAGTTTATGTTTCTATACAATATATGCTATTGCTATACATATAGTTTGAAATTTGTATATGAATGACATACATTATACAAATGTATATATAGAGCTACGAGTGTTAGATCTATAGTCTATGGCTAATGGCTATACGTATTTTTTGTTTTATTTTCTTTTTTATGTTTCTATACAATATATACGGTTGCTATACAACATACGCTATTGCTACATGTAGTTTGATATGAATAGTATAATATGAATTTATGTAGTTATGCAATTTTAAGTATTTTAATACATATTTTTTGTTTTGTTATGTTTCTTTTTTGTTTTTTTCTGTTTTGTGTAAAGATGAATGTGAATATAATATTATGTAAGTATGTATTGATGTACATTGAAAATTGTATGAGGTTTTTTGAGTTACAGACAAATTGTGTATGAAAGTACATTTTGTAAAAATAAAAGCTAAAAAATGGGTGCATTGTATATAAAAATTTGCTATTATTGGAATGAGTATTCGTAATTATTCTAATAAAAATTCGTCGCTTCGATTGAGGTAGGTACAAACATACGTATATAATATAATATGAAAAATGATTTGTATTTTTTTATTTTAAAAATTGAATTGAATTATAAACCAGTAAAAACAAGTTACATATGTATGAATTTTTGAAATTTTTTTAAGAATAAAATTTAAGGGTATATTTTTAAAATTTATAATAAATGCACAAAATAATTTTCTTGCAATTCACAAAATTATTTGTTGAAGTTTGCGTCAAAATTAATATTATGGTACATAATGTACATACATACATATTTTATTTATGCATCATAAATTCAATAATATTGCACTTTTTTCATTCAAATCAAATTTTTGTTTCTTAGAAATTTGTTAAGAATTAGAAATCTGATTGCTGAAAATAAAAGTATTCGAAAATAACCGTTTAATAAGAGGTCTATTTATGTATTAATTAAAATATGAGACAAAGTTCAAACCATACTAGAAAATATTTCGCCAGTCCTATATATATTTTACCTACCTATATATTTTTTTTGGGAGCGGTACAAAATCTCGGTTTACAAAATCTCGTTTTGTTTTTTAAATCTCTTTTATTTTTTAAATCTCCTTACTTGTTTTTATTTGTTTATTTTTTCTTATTTGTTACTGACACTTTAACTGTATTTGAGGAACACGGTGTAATGTTGTGGTAGTCCAACTTGACGAATTTTTTACATTTACCTTGACTTGCTTAATGTTAAAATATAATTTTTATACTAATTGTATATTTCTTATTTAACTCAAAGCAAGTTACGCTAATTTTTAACTGCATGTACATATTTGGTTTACTATATTTTCACGCATGCTTTAAAACGGCTTGTGTAAATTAACAAATACTTAATGCGTGTTTTAAACATCCCCACAATCTCTGCTATCCGAGGGATGGAATGGGAGTGAGTTGTCATTCTCTATAATCAATTGTTGAAATACATATTACATTGTTAATTCTTTGTAATCAATTGTTGAAATACATATTTATAATTCGCTTTTTAATATTTTTATTTTATTTTCTTGCAACAATTTGTATGATGACCCTGTATATAGTCTTCGTATATCCTCTCCGACTATATACAAAAAAATAATAATAATAAGAAATGGTAACTTATTATTGGTGCGGTGCGGTGCGGTCATGATGCGATCAGGGAGGGTTAACTGGTCGTGGGATATTATTGTTATTATTATACTAGAAATAGACTAATGTATATTTCCTCTTTCCAGCCACAGCTGAATGGAAGTGTTACTGAGTTAGAAACTGATTATTCGAGATCAATACTACCATAATATACTACTTACTATAATTATGTCATAGGCAACAAAACAGAAAAAAAAAGAATAGATAGCACCAACAACCCTATAGCAGCAAAGATGTCATATATACCAAATATTTTTTTTGGGAGCGGTACAAAATCTCGGTTTACAAAGTCTCGTTTTTACAAAATATCGTTTTTTTTTAAATCTCTTTTATTTTTTAAATCTCCTTTTTTTGAAAATCTCGTTTTTTGAAAATCTCGTTTTGTCAAAATATTGTTTCTTTAGCTTAACTTTAAAATAGATTATGAATATCTGTAAGAAATATCATTAGGAGACATTTTAGAAATGGATTCAAAATCAGGGTTATGCGCCTTTTACAAAATATTTATCCATTACTTATATTGTAACATAAATTGTTTAAAGCTAACAAAAATAAAAAAATAAAAATTTAATCTTGACATAATTAAAAAAAATATAAAATAAAAAAATTAATTTCAAAAAAATTAGATTTTCAAAAACACTAGATTTTGTAAAAACCAGATTTGGTCTTTTTTTTTATCTACACATTATTATTGCATTCATTTAAAATGTATTTAAATGCTAAATTGATTAATAAATTTTGTTTTTTAGTTTCTGTAAAATTGTAAAACAAAATTCAAGAAAAAACGCATATGCCGAATGGAGTACTGACAGAATTCGCATAAATGCACCGCGACAACCTTCATTTAGCTTGACATGTTGGAAGTTAAATGAAGTTTTAGAAATAATAATACGTTTTGATTCACCTTGACATGTTGGAAGATGCGTCAAAACGTTGGCTGTGCGCGAAAAACTAAAATTGACAACTAAAATTTTTCCCTAGCTATAGAAAAATAGATATAGAAAAACGCACATGTATTATAATTATACTATCAGAATGAATAAATAAATAAAATAAATTAAATGTGTCTTTACTTTAAAAGTAAATTATTTTCAAAATTGGACAAAAAAAGTAAGAAAATAATGTAAAGAGAAAATTTTAAATTAATCTTACCCAAGTTGTTAAGATATTGAGTCTATGTAAATTAAAAAGGTTGAAAATGACTTTCAAAAAATAATGCTTAAATGTACTAATATTTGTTTAAATTTAAAGATATATATATTTTTTTTATTGTTAATATAAAATTAAATTTAATTACAAATAATTAGAAAAAATTAAAATAAAATTGTTTAAGACCTTAGCATAAGCTGAGTTTTATAGATTTAAAAGAATGATTAATTATTACTTTAATTACGAGTCTTATTAAAGCTGATAATTCAATTATAAGAATTATGAACATATATGAACAAATTTTTTTTGTTGCATTTTACTTTTAATTGTAATTTTATATTCCCCCTTACGACATTTACAGCCACGCCTGAAAAGGAAAGGCCTGTTCCTGTTCACATTTATGCACTAACAAAAAAAAAAAAAAATTGTAATTTTAAATTTGTAAATAGGCATTTGTAATAGGCAAAAATGTTGAAAAATCGGTTCTAAAAAAAAAATGTCGAAAAAAAATGGTTGAAAAGAAAAAAAAATCGAATTAAACGTTGAAAAAAAATCTTTTATAATTCACAAAATGTGTACTTAAAAATATAAGAGTTTCAATAATATGTTTAGCCGGGGTTTGGGACGACAACCCCTATTTATTGTTAAGAGTGTTTTGTTGTTGAAATGTATATGTAACAAAAATAATTAGAAGGAGTTTAAGAGTTGGGTTCAAAATAAGCTAATCAAAATATTACAGGGTATTGCCTTTTTCCAGAATATTTACACAAGTGTATATGCAAGATTCTGAATTAGGAGACACTTCAGAGCTGAATTCAAAATAAGGGTATTATTCTCTTTTTCCAGAAAATCTATGGGAGCGCTACGAATGCTCCTATCTCAAAAACGAGAGCGCCACGAAATCCCAAAAAAAAAAAAATTCCAAATGCCAAAATCCCAAATTTCAAAATCAGCAAAAGTCAGTACATCAGCACCATTAAAAAAACGTTGGCACCACTTACTTGATGTAAATAGAACATAAAACAAATCTAAACACATAAAATAAAAAGCTAGGTACAGTTTATTAATTTTTTCGCGCCGTTTTTATACCCTACACCTAAATTATAGGGTATATTAACTTTGGTATGGTGTTTGTAACCACCAAAAGGAAGCGAGTTAGATATGGACATATATATATATTCTGAATCAGGATCACCTCCTGAGTCGATTTAACGATGTCCGTCCGTCCGTCCGTCCGCACGATAACTCAAAAACTAATGAAGCTATCTTGATGAAATTTATATAGTAGGTTACTAATCATGAAAGGAAGGCGCAGTTCGAACTTAGACAAAATCGGTCCATGGGTTCGGATTCTGGAAGCTTCCGAATGATTCCGGAGCAAACGAGATTATCTCCAAAATCAACAAAGATAGAACCTTTAAATTTTGTACAATGATGTTCTTTCCCGTTCGATTTATGTCTCTGAAATTTAAGAGGATTTGGTCCATGGGTTTGGATTTTGGAAGCTTCCGAACGAGCACCAGAGCAAATGAGATTATCTCCAAAACCAACTAAGATATAACTTTTAAATTTGGCAGAGTGGTGTTCTTTCATGTTTTATTTAAGTCTCTGAAATTTGAGAGGATTTGGTCCATGGGTTCGGATCTTGGAAGCTTCCGAACCAGCCCCAGAGCAAACGAGTATATCTCCACAACCAACAAAGATAAAACCTTTACTTTTAGTACAAGAGTGTGCTGTTATGTTTCCTTTTCTATAAAATTGGAAACTGACATTTGAAAGAATTTGAACCATGGATTCGTATATTGGAAGCTTCCGAACGAGCCCCAGAGCAAACGAGATTATCTTCAAAACCAACAAAGATAGAACCTTTAAATTTTTTACAATGATGTACCTTCCCGTTTGATTTATGTCTCTGAAATTTAAGAGGATATAGTCCATAGGTTTGGATTTTGGAAGCTTCCGAACGAGCCCTAGAACAAATGAGATTATCTCCAAAAACAACAAATATATAACCTTTAAATTCGGCAGAATGCTGTTCTTTCATGTTTGATTTAGGTCTCTGAAATTTGAGAGGATTTGGTCCTTGGGTTCGGATTTTGGAAGCTTCCGAACGAGCCTCAGAGCAAACGAGATTATCTCCAAAACCAACAAAGATAGAACCTTTAAATTTTTTACAATGATGTTCCTTTCCGTTTGATTTATGTCTCTGAAATTTAAGAGGATTTGGTTCATAGGTTTGGGTTTTGGAAGCTTCCGAACGAGCACCAGAGCAAATGAGATTATCTCCAAAACCAACTAAGATATAACCTTTAAATTTGGCAGAGTGGTGTTCTTTCATGTTTTATTTAAGTCTCTGAAATTTGAGAGGATTTGGTCCATGGGTTCGGATTTTGGAGGCTTCCGAACGAGCCCCAGAGCAAACGAGATTATCTCCAAAACCAACAAAGATAGAACCTTTAAATTTTTTACAATGATGTTCCTTTCCGTTTGATTTATGTCTCTTAAATTTAAGAGGATATGGTCCATGGGTTTGGATTTTGGAAGCTTCCGAACGAGCCCCAGAGCAAATGAGATTATCTCCAAAAACAACAAATATATAACCTTTAAATTGGCCAGAATGCTGTTCTTTCATGTTTGATTTAGGTCTCTGAAATTTGAGAGGATTTGGTCCTTGGGTTCGGATTTTGGAAGCTTCCGAACGAGCCTCAGAGCAAACGATATTATCTCCAAAAGCAACAAAGATATAACCTTTAAATTAGGCAGAATGGTGTTCCTTCAGGCTTGATTTATGTTTCTGAAATTTGTGAGGATTTGATCCATGGGTTCAAATCTTGGAAACTTCCGGACGAGCCCCAGAGCAAACGAGTATATCTCCACAACCAACAAAGATAGAACTTTTATTTTTAGGATAAAGGTGGTCTGTTATGTTTCCTTTTCTGTAAAATTGGAAACTGACATTTGAAAGAATTTGAACCATGGGTTCGTATTTTGGAAACTTCCGGAGCAACGCAACAAGCACAAGAGCAACGAGCATATCTCCAAACCAACAAAAGTAGAACTTTTAAATTTAGTACAATGGTGTTCTGGCATGTTTTGTTTATGTTTCTGAGATGGATTCGATGAATTGGAGTGGCAATTCGGGTACCTGACACACACCTCCCAAGGACTAACGATTTTCGAAATTAATAAAGATAGAAACTTAAAATTTTTTACAAAGGTTTCAAGCATATCCCAAGAGGATGCTTCTTTTACGTTCCTGAAATTCGAGTTGAATAAAACAGAAAAGGGAAGAAGTTCAAGCAGCTGCCAAAAAAACTTATGGATTTTAAGTTACTTATGAGTTTAAGTTTAACATTCTGTGCGGGTAGACGCGTTTTTCATTTGCTGAAATGTTTAAATTAAATTTACATTTTAAGCTATCAGTTTTGGAGATTTAATTTTGTGTAACAAACACAAATAATAAAAGGAAAAATAAAATAAAAGAAAGAAGGAATTAATTGTTATATATTTGAAAAATTGGTTGATTATACGAAATAAGTAAAAGAAATAAACTTGATTTCAATAAATTTTTTTTTTAAATTGACATCAAATTAATTATAACATTGCATCTTGTTATGGTGAGATGACAATTGTCTCTCATAATAGTGGTGAATTGGACAAAAGCTCTCATAATAGGGGCGAATTAGTTAAAATTACATAATAATTTACATGATAGGCAGTGTGGTGAATTAAATTAAAGTTCAATACATATATTTTAATTTTGCAATAACTAATAATAAATAGTTAAAAAAAAATAACTAATAATAAATAATAATTTGTTATTTTGTAATTATTGAAAGGAAGAATAAAAAGAGAAAAATTAATAATATCTTATAATATAATATCAAATAAACTTAAGTTACATATAGTATATTTTTGTATTCGAGCTGAAACAATAATTTGATAATAATATCTAATTATTTAGGGAAAAATAAAATGTTTAAGTGTATTGAATGTGATAGGTCTGCAAGTAGAGGTGCTGGTGAATTTCTACCATGTAATGGTGGATGTGGTTTATTTATGCATGCAAAATGTATAAATTTAACAACTTCGGATGTAAATCTAATAAATACAAACACTTTTGTAGTAATTGTGTGTAAAAACTGTAAAGAACGAAATGAAAAAATAAATAGAATTGAAATGTATATGGAAGCTATTGCTGATTGTGTTGATGGAATAAAAACAAATGTTGATAAACATTCGAATGTAATAAAAAATTGTGTTGAGAATGTTGCTAATAATAATAGTAAAGATCTTTGTAGTAAAAAAAATAACACAAATGTATTATTTTCTGAAATAGTTAAAAGAGATGTAATTATTAAACCAAAAGAAAAGCAAAACTCTATAATAATAACAAATAAGGATATAAAACTTAGGGTTGATCCAGTAGAAAAAATAGATATCTCAAAAATAACTAATACAAAAAATGGGTCTGTAAAATCTGTCTGTAAAAAAATGGGTCATGTGAAAATGAAGATTCTGTTAATAAATTAAAAAGCGTAGTTGAAGATAAATTGAAAGATTCTTACGAAGTGAGTTTAAGTGAAAGAAGAAAACCAAGAATTAAAATAATTGGATTGTCAGAAAAATTCGAAGATAGGATTTTTATAAATAAGATTAAAATGCAAAATTAAATAATGAAGGACTCTGTCTTAGCAATAAAAGCACAGTATGAAAGGAAAAATGAAAAGAAAAATAAATCTTATTCAACATATACTGCTGTTATTGAAATTGACGCTGAGAAGTATAACGAAATTATGGAAATTGGAAAAATAAAGGTAGGATGGGATGTTTGTTCAGTTTATGATGGTAATTACATAAAAAGATGCTATAAATGCTTAGGTTTTGGCCACTATGCTAAGGATTGTTCAGTTAAATTTAAAAATAATGAAAACAAACAATGTTATAAATGTGCAGAAGAACATGGTAAAGAGGATAGGTGTAAAATAAATGAGTTTAGATGTATTAATTGCATAAATATAAATAGGGAACATAAGCTTAATTTAAATATAAAACATAATGCGTTTGACCATAAAAACTGTGAAGTATACATAAGAAAATTAAATATAGAAAAAAGAAAGATATGTTAGCAATTAAATTCAAATTCAAATCTATATAATTTAAATTGTACGTCATTAAACATAAATGGTCTTTTAAATAATTTTAATCAACTTGAAGTTATGATTATGAAATTAGATTTGGATATTTACTTTTGGGTGAAACGCACATTACGGACCAGATCGAAGAGGTTGAATATCAAATTAACAACTACAATATAATATCATGTTTATCACATTCAAGGCATACTGGGGGTGTTGCAATTTATTTGAAAAAATCGTTGCAATACAATATTATCAAAATGATTAAAATGGACTTCGTTTGGATTTTAGTTGTGAGAATCTTGATAAATAATATGGAATGGATTGTAGGTGTTATTTATAGATCGCCTTCTTCAATATTTCCAGTTTCAAACTTTTTTGATATATTTAGTGAATTGTGCAGGGCATATATAGAAAAAGAAAATAATTGCATTATTGCTGGGGATTTTAATATAGACATGCTAAATACTACTTTAACACATGTCAAAGAAATGAAAAGGCGAATTGAGGATGAATACTTATGTCAACTTATTAATGAGCCAACAAGAACAACAGGTGAATCTAAAACATTAATAGATTACTTAATAGTCAAAAATCACTGTAAAGATGTAACCTATAAAATTGACTTAAATAACAAAATATCTGATCACGAAACAATTTTATTTAATATAAATGTAAGTAAAAAAGTTAACAAATTAGAAACAAAAATAAGAAATTTTAAATATGATAAAAACATTTTTATAGATAATGTAAGCAAAAAATTTTTAGAAAGTAGTATTTTTTTATTAGATATTCTTTTTCATGAATATCCTTGTATATATATCCTTATATATACAATCCTTTATATTCTGCTGAAAGATTTGAGCAGAATATAAAGGATTGTATTAACTCACTTACAAGAGTCATAACAATAAAACGAACACGTCAAGTACCTGGATGGTTCTGTGAAGAATTAAATAGGCTAAAACAGATGAAAACACAAAGTTATATTAATGCTGTATATAATAATAACAACCATTATATTTGGGAGGAATATGTAAGAATTAGAAATTTATATAAGAAGGAAATAGTAAAAGCGAAATCAAGATTTATCAATGGAAAAATTAAAGAATGTGGCAACAATCAAAAATTATTATGGAAAAATATAAAGAAACTTGTTTTAAATAAGAGTGACAAGGATGAAATTAGAGAAATAGAATTCAACGGAAATATAATAAAAGGCGATAGAGAGATTGCTATTGAATTGAATAAATATTTTGTAGAAAGTGTAATAGAAATTAATAAGTCCATTCCAATGGCACAATACATAAATAGAATTAATACAGTTAGAACACAATTTAAATTTAAATTTGTGACCGATTGCAATCTCAAGGCAATATTGAAGAGTATGAACAATAAAACAGATTTCCTTGGTGTGAATGCTAAAATGTTGTTGGACTTCTTCACAATAGTTGGATCTAATTTGTTAAATATAATAAATCTCTCTATCTATTCAGGAGTGTTTCCGACGTGTTGGAAAGAATCTATGGTTATTCCAGTTCCTAAAGTAAAGAACTCTATAAGATGCGAAGATTTTAGACCAATCAATATGTTGCCGATCCATGAGAAAATTTTGGAAAAATGTGTATGTGCACAATTAGAACAGTACCTGGAAAAAAATCATATATTAATACCAGAACAGTCAGGTTTTAGGAAAGGACATTCGTGTGAAACAGCACTTAGTTGGACGATTTTTGAGTGGAAGAAAGAAATAGATACAGGAAACATTATAGTAACCATTTATTTGGATTTTAAGCGTGCATTTGAAACAATTGACCGTTCAATGTTACTAAACAAGTTGGAAAAGTATGGGGTAGCAGGAAAAGAGAATAATTGGTTTAAAAGTTTTTTAACTGAAAGAAAACAGAGAGTTAAGATTAATCAATCAATATCAACTAAAAGACAAGTAGAGTTGGGCGTTCCTCAGGGATCAGTATTGGGAGTATTACTTTTCCTAATATATATTAACGATATTAGTAGTATTTTAAAATTTGCAAAGGCTGCCCTTTTTGCTCATGACTGTCTGATTTATATTTCTGGCAGGAATATTAATGAAGTGGTTAATAACTTAAATGAAGATTTAGTAAAATTATATGAATGGATAAACATGAACAAATTAAAATTGAATCTTAGTAAAACCAAATGTATGATATTTAATTCAAGACTGACCCCCATTATTAAAATCAACGATGAGATAATAGAACAGTTATAAATATTTAGGAGTAACTGTTAGACAATAAACTAAATTTTGAGGATCATTTAAATATTATTTGTAAAAAGATTTCAAAAAAACAGGATTTCTAAGAAGATTAAGAAAGTCGATTAACATGAACACTGCCACTGTATTATACAGCGGTTCTTCTCCTCCTTGGTTCTTCCTCATTTCGATTACTCTGTTAATATAATATTTTGTAGCAAAACTCAAAAACACTGAACAGATTACAAGTGTTGCAAAATAAAGGCATGAGAGCAATACTAAATTGTGATATATATACACCAAGGAATAGAATGCTTTTAATTTTGAATTGGATGAGTGTAGAGCAGAGATCAATTTTCAAGATCCTAATTTTCATATTTAAAATGAAGCATAATCTATTCCCACATTTGTCTAGAAATTTAAGATACGTCAGTGATGTAACAAATTATAACCTTAGAAGCTCAAATAATTTTCGGCTGCAAAAATTTAGGAAGACATCAACGCAGAATTCAGTCATCTATAAAGGATCGAAGATTTTTAATGAAATGCCAAACATAATAAAATTTGAATCAAACATTAAAAGTTTTGTTAAACTAATTCAAAATTATATCAAAGATAATTTTTTTTTTTTTTTAATTATTAAAATTTTTTTTTTTTTTTTTTATTAATTATTATTAATTTTTAATCATAGTTTAAATAATATTCATAGTTTATTGGAATTTGAACAAAAAAGAAAAAAAGGAAATGGGATTAAATTTAAACTTTTTGCATTTTGGAAAATATGAATTGTAAATAATATGATTATGTTGTAAAAAGTTTTTTAAACTAATAAAAAAATACTTACATACATACATTTTTAATTTCGAATTATTTTAATCGAATTATTCAGGTGTAGGGTATTAATCAGTTGGTTGCATCGACTTACTGTTACATTTACTTGTTTCATGGTAATTTTCGGTAATTTTTGACAGTTTTTTAATCATTGAGAAAAAATGGTCCAAGCTGAAAACATATTAAGGGTAGAAGTTCGTGGCGATATGTCAAAAATTGTTTGAAACACATGTATAAAGTGCACAATAAAAACCGGCGAAACATTGCTGGCTGAAAATTTTGTATTTTACAATTTTGTAGCAGCGAAATCAATATACTTATATTCTGATATTAAAATTCAAAAACAATTTTTAATGCTGTTCTTGATTTTTTTAACATTCTATTTGTAGATAAGTTAAGATAATAATATGTCATTTGAAGAACAATTAATCGAGGAAGTAATAAGGAAAATGTTAAATTAAATGAAGACACATTCATTCTTGTTAGCTTCAAAAAATGTTCCTCATCCTTTTCTTTTATTTCCATATAATATTTTACGAAGAAATCATCTTGTTCCGATTTTCATTTGCTATGAAACCGCTACGACATTTTTTTTTGTTACATTTAAAACAGTCCCAATAATCGAATAATAATTTTAATATTTTTTAAAATTTTATTCTATATTTTTTTTTAATTTTTAAAAAAATTTTAGAAATTTTCGACCCGAAATTCGTCCACCGCCATCGGTCGCCGCCCTGAATGTGTTTTTACCTTTTAGCTCGAACGGAAACTTTATGTTTTCCGTGTAGAAATTCACACGAAATTTAAAAGAATATGACACTTGGACACCTATTAAATAATTAGTATTATTTTGTTTTTGCAAAAATATCTCTATGAATCTTAGTGTTTTCGTAATGACATAATATTTATCTAAATATACCGAATTTTATATTAAAATAAAGTTTTTAATTTTTCTACATTATATCAAAAATTTTAACTTTATTTAACAAAACTACTTACAAGTCTTTTGCGTTTTTTTTTTTGCTTGAAAAAAATTTGCTCAATTTATTTTATTTAAATGTACTTTGGAGGACGTCTTTCGGTCGGACGTCTTCGGTATATTTAATAAAAGATTCGTGTCTCTGATAAAAAAATTTTTAATTAATCTTATAAACTGTCGCGACTTTTTCTCAGTTTCTCTCTTCAATTCCAAAGACTATATCTGAGATCTGATGATATTATAAATCTAATAAATCTTATTTTTTTTCATGGCTAACAATATTATTAATGGTCTAATAATAAATTAGTACAAAATTATGAATCTATTATGAGAGAAAGCTTCTAAGATGATATTTTCTATGTTATTTTTTTCTTTTTTTTTTAAAGTAATAATAACTTAATACATATTTAGTAAGTTTCTGACTTGTTATGAAATATAATTATCTAAGTCTGCCGAATTTTCTTTTAAAAAAAAAAAATTTGAATATTTTATGTTATATCAAAAACTCAGATTAAAATCAAAATTTCAACCTAAATAAACAAAATTACTTTAAGTCTGTTGCGAATCTTTTAGCTGCTATTATAATAGTGAAAACAAAATCAAAATAAAATCGGTCTATTATTTTTTTCTTATAAATATGAGGATTACTATAAACTTTGCTCTTTTCACTTTCAAGCCTTTTAATTTTATTAAGAGTATTTTTTTAAATAAAATCTTTTATTAAGAGTATTTTTATTTTTTTATTAAGAGTATTATTCGAAAACTGCCAACAGAAGATTAATAATTTATTTTTAATTTACCGTTGCGACCGGTTCATAATGTATGTGTTGGTCAAATTTAAAAATTAAAAATTTGCTTTAAATTTGTATCGAAAGTAGTTTTTTATAATAAAAAGTAAAAAATTTAAAATTCTTACTTTTAATGAAAATTTTGTGTCTCTGCTAAATAAATTAATTATAATAATTTTTAGAAAATACAATTAAAAACGGTGCAGGTTCAAAAGACCAATAGCTAAAAGTCCCATGGGACTGTTGACTTACCACTATAAGACAAAAGTCCCAAAGAAAAGGTCAAAAATCCCATGGGACTATTTTGTTTTTATAATGATAATATTTGATAATGTAATAACATCGTTTAAACTTTTTAGACTAAACTTTAGTTTATGCCCCGGCCAACTATAAAATAAGATATATTTATTTTATATATCCGGCCAGATCGGTTGCGAAATCAGATTTGCCCCTTTTTCCTGATTATATATGTATATGTACTTATGTAATATGTAAAAGGGAAACTTTGATTTTATAGCGTACTCTAAATTGTCTCCTAATTCAGAATCTCACATATACATTCGGGATCTCTCTTTTTCCAGAATATGTAAATATAAATGAATTAAAAGGGATTTTAAAGTTGGTTACGAAATCAGGGTCATATTTTTTTACAAAATATTTATATATATATGCATATGCGCGATTTTGAATTAGAAGGGTTTTAAGAATGGTTCTACTGTTTTTCCTATATGCACATATAGGTACATATAGGAACCTATACACCTATATGTACCTATATATAGTTTGTCTATATGGCAAATTTTGGTTTTGTTGGCAAAATTATTTTCTATTTCAATGGGAATTTTGACTCACTTTAGTGAGACAAGAGTCCCATTAAAAAAGGCCAGAAGTCCCATTGGGTCTTTTGATCCTGCACCATTCAGAACATAAACAATTAATAAAAATAATTATATTCGGATCTATGTATGTGATGTTATATACAATACAATTTATGCAAAAATACATTGAATCTGGCACTTTATTATTTTCGAGGAGTCAAAATATAAAAAAGTTTTTTTTTTCAAGTTTTTTTTTACCTATCAATAATGTTTTTACTTTTCGGTTTGATTGAAATATTTAAAGTGCCATCTTATATAAAAGCCGTAAACGTTTGCAACAATAACATTTTCCATAGCAAAAACTAATACTGCACCTAACAGAAAAAAAGAATAAAAAAATTTAAAATTTATAGAGTTGGGTAGTTAGTCCCGAAAAATAAAATCCTGAAAATATGGATATATGGATATAAATATTCCGAAAAAGGGGTATACTCTGATCTTGAATCCAACTATATTAATACTTACAGTATGCCCACACATTCATACATACATAAAATTAAATTTTCACATTTCTATTTCAAAAATAATTTGTTTTGAAAACTCCCGCTACAATATAATTGAAACCCTGATTTTGAATCCAACTCTAAAATCAATACTAAAGTATGTCCATGCAAACAGGTTTCCATAGTAAAGTATTAAATTTTGACATTTCATTTAAAAAATAGTGAACTTTAACGAATTTAGACATTTTTATGAAAAAAAAATTATTTTTGAAGGAACGAGGGCTATCGCCCATAAACCCTCACTACAAAATTTTTCTTTAATTTTCTTAGTGTTGTTATCTGCGTTTGTACGTTTATTTAAATTTATTCTTATTTTTATGGTAAAATTTAAGTATTCTTACTGATGAAGGAAACGTTTTTTGCAAAAAATGTTTTTAAGATAAATAAAAAATATATTAGAACAGAAAGGTATTTTTTTTTATTTCATTTTCGTTAAGTGACAAAAAACCAATATTATTACTAGCTTTCTATGATACCAGAATTATTAACCAATATTATTTCTAGATTACCACACTGGCATATGCTACTCCCGGTTTATCTAGTATTTATGTCTAATATTTAAGATGTCCAATCCAAAATTTCTTTTTAATGTAAAATTTAATTTTTTTGAAAAAGGTTTGTAATTGAAACTCTTAAATTGTTCGTAAGTTCAAAAAAAAAAACTAAATAAACAAAATTGGCATTAAGATTTTAAAAAATAAATAATATAATATGTGATATTGAATTGAAAGCATATAATGGATCTGCATTTCATTACTAAAAAAGTTGGAATGTTCATATACAGTTTAATTCATTGATCCTTTCTTTTTTTATTGATTTTTACTATTTGTTTTTATTTGTTGTTGCTGTTTACTGTCTGTACATATTTATAAAATATTTAAATACTCTCAGGGGGACTGAATCAAAGAAGAGAACTGCGATATTAATTGATATCATAACACAACAACAAAGAGGAATTAGAAAAGAAGTAAACAATTTCTTGGATAAGTAATTAAAGAAATTGAATTGAAAAGTTGAACGAAGCTTTTTAATGAGAAATATTTTAACATAATCCTGGCATTTACATATTTTTTATAAATATTACGCATACCTACATATTATATAGATTAAGGATTTTCATATTTTTATAAAATTTAAAGTCCATTTAAAATTTTTAAATAAATGTTAAATTAAAATTAAATGTTCTATAAATTTTTCAATTATAAACAACATACATACTTACATAATATATAACAAATGAAGTAAGTGTTTTTATAATACATAATATATCTATTATCTATATCTAATCGATATATTATGTATTATAAAAAAAAAATTAATAACAAAGAGATTACATATACACAATCCAATATCCAACAGAAAAATATTACAGTTTATTTCCTATTCAATTTTCTTCAAATTTCTTAAGTTTTTCTATAGCAACCTTAAGACTAAAAATAAATCCTTGTTTTAAAATTCATTTTATTTTCCTTTTGAAAAAAATATTGTCTTTAATTTTCATATTTTCTATTAAAAAAAAAAATTTCCATATTATGAAAAAAATGATTATTCAAAAATGAATTAATATCATAATTTTTCGTACTTTATTTTCTTCCTTTTTCAATTTCTATGTACACATTAAAAACAAATTTTATCTCGACGTATACCTAACCTATATATACATATATGTATATATAATGATTTACAATAGCTTGAGGAGAGCAAAAGACGAAGAAGGAAAAATAAGGTATTTTTCGTACCTAATTTATCTTATTGAATTCTAATATTCTAATAATATGTATAAGTTAAAAAAATTTCTTTATTATAATCTTTTCTATTTACTTTCTTTTTCTTCATATTCAATAAAAGCATGACTTTTTTAATCTAGGTCTAAACTCCATACTATGTCTTTTTTTAAAGTTAACTTCAGCTTTTTGTATACAAGTTTTTTCTCTTATATTTTCAGTTTTTTGATTGATAATCTTTAAATATTTAACTTTTAAAAATATTATAATATAAATATTATACATACATTATATAGCTATACATACTCGTACATATATTTGTTATAAATTGTATATGTATGTATATAAAATATATTTTTCCAGGTTTTTCTATTATCATCACTTTAAGGGTTTTAATATAATAATTTAAAAACAAATAAGCAACTATAAAGAATTAAAAATTTTGTTGACAGGATCCAGTTGTAATTAAGTACAATAGCGTAGAAAGTTTTCAAATGTGAAATGATTCGTATATTAGAATACACAAAAATAGAAATGAAATTGTTCACATGCATACATATATATGTATGTATGTTACATATTCATTTACATTTATTCACACTTATCTATATATGAATATCTTTATATATATGCATACATATTTGTATGTAAAATAGTAAAATATACATATGTAAATAATAATAGTTAAAGAAAAATTCAATCAATAATAATAATCAATCATCATAATGAATTGTGCTTATATAATATTATAGTATATTAGTTTAAATGTAAGTACTTATGTATCTATGAACATCAAATTTAAACAAACAAAGTTTGAAAAACTAGAATAAAATCATACGAAAATAAAAGAAAACAAAAATAAAAAATATGTCATAGTTAAAAAATAGTGTTATCATCACTATATGATATATATTTTGTTATTATTTATATTATATGAAGATGTTAATGAAGATTTTTATTTATAATATTACATTGTACATTATTTTATATATAAAATTTTAAACTAAAAAGTGCCATCTCTATTTCTTCAGTAAGTATGTGTTGTTAAATGTTAACTTAAGTAAGAAAATTTATGTATGCAATTATATACTTTTTTTTCTATATTTATGTATAATATACATGCATATACTTCTATTTCCTTTTAATGTAGAATAAATAGATTGGGATAATGATTTATATATCTATATCTATACATAATAATATATGTTCTTATATACATATGTGCATATTTTATTGTTATTTTGGCAGCGAATATTTGATGCGCGGCGCACATGTTACAATTCTCCAAGCCTCCAACCCAAAAAAAATACATACATATAATATATTGTGCTTTTTTTTTCGCATTCTGTACAATATGAAAGAATATCACATTGTTGTTCCTTTTTGGATGTATACATATACATATACATTATTATATATGTTTGAATACAATGTAATAATGTATATTATTGGGGAGTTTGTTATTTCATTATGTTTTTCTTTAATTTATTTTTGTAGTTCTTTTTTTTGCTGGTAATGGATTTTAGGTTTTTCCTTGTGCTTTAAAACTCGGAACTATATTAAAGAATCCTAATTTTCATAATGTTTTTACAACTACACTCATTTTAACTACATATATAATAATTATATGTATGTAAGTATGTGTACATATTATATTCAATATAAAATTTGAATTTGAAAATCTTGTCTGTTTTTTTATTATTATTCTCTTTACCAATTTTGTTTGTGTATCTACATAAAAACGGCCCAGGGTTGTTGTAAATTGGGTTCTTTAGGTGTTTACATTACATTCTGGAAGGGTTGATAAAAAAGGAGTCAGAAACAGAGAGCAAAATTTTTTTTTAAAAAATAGTCTTTTTTTATTAAATTGTTTTATTTATATTCATACTATTATATTCTATTTATTCTTTATTTATACATATGTATAACGTTATTAATATATGTAAGTATGTATAAACAGCCAAAACATATATGAACATAATTATATATGTATGTACAGATATCATATAACTACATTTATTCTTCATATGTTACGTAATTCTTTTTATCTGTAGACTCTGTATGCATAAATGAAATGTTATTAAAGAATTACTTATGTAATATTAATATAAAAGAAAAAAATAAGTTTATTTTTATGTATTTGTATGACTGTATGGAATTGTATGTACATACCATATGTATGTATACTACGTAAAATAGATCCATAGATAGATGAATCTAAAGGATTTTTTTTCTATTCTAAATTATTTTTATTGTTGTAGTTATTGTTATTAATTTTGAAAATTTTTATTGTGCTGATTTAACTGAATTTTCAAGAAAAAATAAAACAAAAAATTAAAACAAAATGAAAAACATATAAAGTTTTTTCGAGGGCACAATCATGCCGGCACCATATTTCTAACTCGTCAAACTCATACTAGAACCTTAATGGAGTTTTTCGTTGAAAATATTCAGAGAAAAAAAAAAGAAAAAAAAGAAAAATTGTTTTATTTTTTGATTTTTCACTTTATTTGTTATAATGGTTTTTGTTATATTTGATGAGTACTAGGACGAAATTCTGTTTCTGTTTCTTTTTTTAATTTATTGTTTTTTTTTTCTATTTGGGCTTTTGTTTTTTATTCGATTTTGATGACTCAGCAGTAGCTTTCAGCAGCTTTTCTTGTTTAAAACAGCGATCTATGAAGGTATAGGCTAGGCGTAAATATAAACGACAAAAAGTACACAAAAAAAAAACAAAAAAGAACACAAAAGAACACAAAATAAAAGATAAAATAAAAATGAGAGCACATAAAAGAAGAAAGAGCCGTAAAAGAGAGGGAGATGTAAAAGAATAATTGTTTTCGGTTTAATATTTTTGGATCAAGTTGAATTTTGTAACACATCTTTTTTTTAGTTTTGTTTTGTTTTTCTAATTTTTGTTGTTATATATTAACTATTACATTATGAAAAATTTTTTGATAAAAAATTTTAAAGTATTAAATTGTAAAAAAATATTTTGTTCAGCGTTTGATATTCATGTATGTATGTATGTATATCTATATACATTTATATACTTCTACTATGTTGCTCTTTAAAATTTTCGTGGTAAATGTTGTAGGATGTAAGTATATTGAAATTTTTTGTTTTGTTTTCTCTAGTCAACATGTTCTTTTAGTTCATGTTTATTGTGTGTTTGTTGAAACCTTTATTTAATAAATTCGAATTGTTTAAATTAATATTGTTTTGCTGTTGCTGACCTTTTTTTTTTTTTTGGTGCACTTCCCTGCCTTATAAATGTAACAAGGAAATTACACAGCCTTTCCTGTTCAGGCTTGGCTGTACATGTCGTAAGGGGGAATTACTCTTACGACGTGTGTGGAATTCCGTCGGTGTTTACAACGTATTTTATACGCTACCCAATAGGCCACCGAGGCCCCGGAAAATATTATTTGAAATCGATTAAAATTGTATATAACCTATATGCAAATTTGTGTGCTTATGTACATAATTGAATGTATTATGAATTAATTCTATACGACTGATTTAACATCAACAACAATAAAAAAAATTTAAATTTATGAAAATAAAAAAATACGAATTATTAAAAGCAGAATATGGAGTTATCTATTCATTTACAATTAAAAACTAATTTATAGCATAAAACAAGCTAAAAAAGCAGAAAATTTTAGATTTTCTTTTTATGTTACGTTTTACTTAATTCTTCTTAAACTATTTTTATAATAAAATTTTTGTTTTACATATTTTGTTTTTGTTTAATTTTTCTTAATTGAATAAGTCAAAACAAAATCGATAACATAAATTTGTATTATAATCTTTATAATTTAGGATTATATGAACTTAGCCGAAGCTCTCTGATCCTGTAATATAAATTACAAATGTTGTGTTAAAATTCAACCGGATAATTTTTTTTATATATCTATACGAACAATAGTTAAGCGGTACAATACATTTGTCATTATGACACCAAAGGAGACGAGATAAGAATGTATTATTATTATTTTTTATTAATTATAATTAAAATTACAATTAATCTTTTATTTTATAAGCAATTAGCTGCCAGGGCTATCGGCTTGGATAAGAATGTAAAAGTGTATTTTTGCTTAGAATTCAATTCCTCGACCGTGCGTCCGTCCGCACGATAACTCAAAAAATAATGTAGATAGGATTCCGTAATTTCTACCATGCTATTTTTAAGTATGCTAGTTTTGCTATTGGATCTGAATAAATTCTACTGGCTAGTTCTAAGTTGATGCTATATAATTTCTGTTTTACATGAGAATAACTGTCTCGGAAATTATTCAACCTCTACTTCTGAATAGGGTACCTTTAGATAGATCTAATAATGGCTTTGAAGATGATATATATATCATAGGTACAAGTTGTCTCGTTTTTTGTACAGGGCGTGTCGAAAGAATATTGTTTTTTTTTTACATTATATCAAGTAGGTGTAAAAAAAATGACTGTATATGTACATGTAAATCTTTTTTTATCCTGTTCACCCTTTCTAACAAGTAGCAAGTCTTTATTAGTTATTTTAGCTCTGTAAAATGTTTGTGGGTATAGAATGATAAAAAAATTAATTTTTCATACAAAAATACTCTTTTCACATAAATAACATATTTTATTTTAAGCTTATATTAACTTTATTACTAATTATTTTTAATTAAATTAGAGCTAAAAAATGGGGCATTATCTTTTCTATCAAGTAGTCCTGATTACCCACATATATTAATGGAGATGCAGATTTTATTTGGAGCTCTGGTATTCCATCCCTTTTCATGCGATGCCTAAAAGGTTTTCTTTTGTAGTACCCTGTACTAAAACCAGACAAACTTCCATTTGTATTCGTTGGAGGTTTATGTAATCGCATATCAGGAACAAGTACGGGGTGATTTTTTTAATTAAACGGTCAACATGATCAGTCCGTTTCACCCTCCTATCAATATAATCAATTTTTGAAACTTATTTTAACTATCTTAAATCACCATTATGGGTTTTACTTATTTTTAATAAATATGTTAATTTATAGCAACATTTGTATCTTAAATGCTCTAGTAAGGAATTTCAATTTTAGAAGTGTTTCAAACTATCAATAATTAAACCATGGTATTTAAAACTTTCTCGGTTTCTAATATCATACCGTACTTCATATATATGCAATATTGTTCTTTCTTGGTATTTAAGAGAAAACGATGACACGGTAACCACTTCTCCACTTATTATGAAGATTATTCTCCACTTAAATTACTTTGATTGGGATCCTGCAGATCATTTTTTACTACTCGTTACGTATTTCGAGCCTTCAGGCTGCATCATCGGCTTATAATTATACGTTACCCCTCAAAAGAAACAGATGAAATTGAAGAATATAGGATTAAAATAAATCTAATCACAAAATGTAATACTTAGGAAACCTTTTTTACTTCCCAATCCTAAACCTCTGGATGCGGTAGATATGATATGATTTGAAAAACGTGATTTGCTTAAATGTTTTTTGAGTTCTTGTTAATATAAACGATAACTCTGTTTATTTGTTTGCTTATATGTAACTGACGAACCCACCACTGTTAAACAAAATTTTACATAAACACTCTCTGCTGCATGGAAATTGTTATATGGTATATAGTATACACCATATAGTATACACACTATGGTATATATATGGTATATAGCTCACTGAATTGATTGCATTAAAACTGATTGCGTTTTGAATTTTATTATAACGGAAAAAGATTATTATCAAAGATTTACCTTTTTAAATTTATTACATATATCTTAAGACAACATTTTAAAGTTTTTACTGTTAAGAACAGATAAAATAATTCATCACAAAATTTTAGTTTTACTGAACACTATAATTTTATGGGTACTTTCAATGTTTTAATCCCAGTGCACTGGGAAATATCTGTACACGCACACTACAGAGATACCTAAAGCAATTTGCTTATTCGATAAAATTATAAAAGTAATTATCTAAAATTCTGGTGGAGTTCTCAAAGAATGTTTTACAAAGTAAAACGAAAAATTTCAGAAAATTCATGGGTTTTCTACGGAAATTTTTTTAATATACATATATAAAATAAAAATTATTAAATTATTGATTAAGTATTTTAGTATTATTGCAAAATAAGTAAAAGTGAAAAACAAATTCTAATGACTTAAAAATTTTTCGGTAAACGCCGGATGTTGCGAAACAAATGTTGCCTGCTCACGTCTTGAAAAACCATCGTATTTATTTGTTTATCCTCAGGATGGACAAAGAAAAAATGTCGTTCATGAATTAGTTTTATAAATAAAAATAAAATTTTGTAAATTATAGTTCGCTTAACGAGACTATAGACTTTATACGAAATTTTTATGTATAATTGTACGTACATATATATATTTTATGGGTAAATGGGGCACTTTTTTTTTTACAATTACCATATGGTAAAATAAAAAAGCAAAAATAAGATAGCATTTTTAACGCTTTTAGCATCATTTCAAATTATAATTATTTTGTCAAAAATTAATTATACTCAATAAGACATAATTAAAAAAAAGGCAATCAAAAAATAAAAGCAACGAAAAAATTAAAAACTATTTCTTAATAGAAAATTTTGTAGATACCATAATTAAATGTAAAGGGTCTTTCAAATTGAGTTTTCAAAAGTAAATAATTAAAAGACATAGAATTTGAATTGAAACTGGAAAAGTTTTTATTTATTTTTGAAGTATAATGTTTGCCATTTATACTATGAAAATTATATCTCCCATGTGACCACCTCTTGCGTCTCTACAGTACCTGATTCTTTTATCAACATTTGCGGTCACATTCTGACATAGTTGCCAATGTTTCAACGTTTCGACGATTATCCTTGTAGACCTGTCCTTTCACATAGGCCCCATAGAAAGAAGTCTAACGGTGTCAAATCGCAGGATTTTGAAGGCCAATTCACGGCACCGAATCTGGGAATAATACGGTCTGGAAACTTTGTATGCAGTAATTGCAGTGTTTCTCTGGTTGTATGACACGTAGCTCCATCTTGTTGAAACCACATGTCCTCAGTATCAATATTTTCCATAATAAAGTTGTGATCATGTCGCGATATCTGGTACCGTTAACGGTTATGGCTCTCCAGCATCATTTTCGAAAAAGTACGGACCAATCATACCTCCAGACCACAATGCACACCAAACAGTAACTCTTTGTGGATGCTAATACAAATATCATATTATGTTAATGTTAATGTTATATTTCCATTATGTTTTAGATTATTCCTTTCCCAGATTGTTCTATTTAAAACAGCTAATATTATTTATTTCACTTATTAAATAGAAACTCTAGATTTTTCCTATTATATTCTGGATTATTCCAGATTGTTCTATTTACTACTTTTCCAGATTGTTCTATTTACAAAATTATCGCCTTCTTAAGACAGTAGGTGGACCTCGATTTTGTTCTCCTATCTATCCAAGTGAACTATTTTAAATTTACCACGACAACCGCGTTGTATTCCGTATTCTACGTAGTTGATTCTGTTAACTATTTTGTAAGGGCCTTCGCAATGTTGACCTAGTTTAGGACTTCGATCTTTCCGTCTTTTTGGATTGTACAACCAAACCAAATCGTTTTCTTGAAATCCTAATGAGTTCGCAATTAAATCAAATTCATCGATTCACGCAATTAATTCAATTTCATACGATCACTCATTATTTTCAATTCCGTTCTACGTAAGCCAACCGCCGGCGAAGTTCTTCGGCGTATTTTAAACTTGTTGGAGCTGACGGTGGCGTTTCAAATTTTAATTCCCCTGGTAGACGGATATTCTTTCCAAAAATAATATTAGATGATGTTTGACCTGTACAAACAACCATTGAAATAATTTTTTTTTTCCTAAGGGAGATGGGAATCTTCCAAAGACACCAAGAATTTCCCCCTTGGTAGTGTCAGATTCTTACTGACTAAACCCACCTCCCCCTTTAGCCAATATAATGGGATGAAACCCTTACCTGCGAGCGCAGTATATTGGCTAGAGAGTAGGGATAGGAAAGGATAGGAAATGGATACGGAAACATTGACTTGGGAGTGGGACTGTAAGGAAACAATGAATCCGCCCATTATTACTACTATTTTCCTAACAGTGACTAAAGCCGTCATAACAGTTACAACATGTAGTAGTACTATATAGACTACATGAGGTAATTATTGAAGGCAACCCCCACTGTCACTGTAGCAGCTACTATTATTGGTATTAGTATTCTTAATAATATTAATTTATTATTTTACTACAGAGTCAGCGCCATCAGTGGATTACAACGAGCAGCAGTATATAACACCTTACTTGCATGATATAACCAAAGATAGCTTCACTGTAGTAGCTATTATTATTATTATTACTTTTATTATTATTATAGTAATAATAATAATATATAGTAATAATAGTCAACAGAGTTGATTTCAACACGAAAAAAACACAATGCTGTCTGATTTCGCGAAAAATTGCCACTACTATTCCCAACCTATTATTTCAGGGAAAAGTTTTGCAGCATTGAACAGATTTAAACATGTTTGGTATCGAGTTAAACCAAAAATTGACTTGGTCAAATCACATTTTTGGTATAGCTAACGATGCAGCTAAATGTTTGGGTTTTTTGTATCGCTGCAAAAATTACTTTTCTGCATCTGACCTTCTCAATATCTATAAAACGTACATTCAGAAGAAAATGGAGTATAATGCACACATTTGGGCTGCAGGCCCTCAAACAGCGCTGTGTTACCTAGATAATGTGCAAAACAGAGCTATTCGTGTTATCAACGACCCCAGTGTAACTTCAATGCGCGCTCCACTCAGTCATCGTCGCACAGTTGGGTCACTAACCTTGTTTTATGGATATCTCGTAGGGATTAACACCTGCTCGAATGAAATAAAACAGTTAATGCCTCCGCTCAAAGTTTTCCAGCGAGAAACAAGGCGGGCAGCAGAAGCTCATCCCTACCATGTAGAGATTTCAAGATGGCTAAATACAGCTTATGGAAATTCGTTTGTCATGCGTACGTCCCGTCTGTGGAACTATATACCATCGCATGTGTTCCCTAAAGTTGGTAATTCTTATGTGTACGATTTACTTAAGTTTAAGAAGAACATTAACATCTTTCTTCAAAATGTCCCTCCAAATTTTCCTACCTATCCCCCATAATCCAAATTTCCCAATTCCAATTTTCCCAATTATCCTTCCCACATCCCTATCCCCAAAACCAAACTGTACATTCGTATTAAAAGTTCCATCCTAAAGTTTGGTTTTAAAAGAGAGGATTTGGTTGGTTAAAGTCCAACACTACCCTGAGGAAGCACGTGCAGTTCCACTTGGTAACTTTCGAGTTTTTCACCAACCCTCGTAAAAAAAAAAAAAAAAAAAATTATTGTTATTATTACTATTATTATTATTTTATTGTTATTATTGTTATTATTTTACTACAGAGTCAGCGCCATCAGTGAATTACAACGTGCAGCAGTATATAACACCTTATTTGCATGATATAACCAAAAATGGCTCAACTGTAGCAGCTGTTATTATTATTACTTTTATTATTATTATAATTATTGTTATTATTACTATTACTATTGTTATTATTATTACTATTATTATTATTGTTACTATTATTGTTATTATTGTTATTATTTTACTACAGAGTCAGCGCCATCCGTGGATTACAACGTGCAGTAGTATATAACACCTTACTATATAACCAAAGATAGCCCCACTGTAGCACCTATTATTATTATTACTATTATTATTATTATAATTATTGTTATTATTACTATTATTATTATTAATATTATTATTGTTATTATTATTATTGTTATTATTACTACCATTAATTATTCGATATACATTATTACGATATAAAAGTACTACATATTTTTATTTATGACCTGACCGAGGTTTGAACCCAAGACCCTTCGATTGGAAGGTTGGCGACTTAACCACTGCGCCATGAGTCAGATTGTTTTCAAAACGGACCATGAATCTTATATGTTTAAGATAGCATGTAGTCTCAGTTCCAACATTTCCATCTTGAGCCTCTGGTTGCAATTGCAAATCTTTATCTTGATCTGATTCCGTATTTTCAGTTGTTTCATTTTCCGTCTGTTCTTTTTGATCATGTTCTTTTTCTGCGTTTTGTATAGCTAATAAAACTTGTTTTTTTCTGCACCAGTTAGCTCCGGATGGTCGCTATCGGGTATTAAACAAACATCTGCTGATTCCTCTTGCGTTTCTTGTTGAACATTTTCACTTTGCGTTTCAGAAATTTCATTATCATTTTTCGTAACAGTCGAAATTGACTTGCTTTGTCTGCTTGATTGGAATTGTCTGGTTCATCCAGGTGCTCAAGTATATTATTCTCTCCACATTCATCTTTATCACCATCTTGAGACTCTTCAATGTCTTTCTCGAAAGGATCGGGATCAGTATCTTCTGTTTCCATTGGCTCAGCATCAGTTGACTTCCTTACATTATCATAAAGTTGATCGAATTTGTCTTCAGATTGTTTAGATTGTTTATCATTTTCAAAAATTTCTCTTGATTTTTCTTTATCAGATGCATCGGCAGTTGATTCAGCCAATTTCATTTAAAAACTTCTTGAGCATCATTTGTTTTTGAAGTATCGTCTAAAGTATTATCATTTGTATTGTGTTCTATATTTTCGAAATTTCCCTTTCATCCTCAGCGAAATTACTGTTTTTGTGGTATCTTCTACTTCATCATTTGTTTTCATCCTTGCCTTCTTCTGCATCTTCTATTTTGTCATATAAAGTTTCCGCAACTACATATTGTCTATATTATTACTTATTTCTTTTCAATCTTCTTCGTTATCATCTTCAGGTATTTCTTCATCATCATCTTCAGCTTTGTTTTTATTTTCAACCTTTCCACAATATTTATTACTTTCTGATGCATTTGAATCAACTGCACCTTCTAATAGACTACCTCGTTCATCTTTAGCATCGCTTGTTTTATTATCTTTCACCACTTTCATCTTTAACTACGGAAACTTCATCTTTGAAAACCTTTTTAATACATGACTAAATATCATTTCTGAGAATATTCATGTTGCACTATATTTCCAACAATCCGTCTTCTATTTCACTCTGCATTGTTGTTATATTATTTTGAATTGTTCTCAAATAATTTTGAATTGTTCTCGTATTGCTTTCTATTTTGCTTCTTATATTTATTGATATGATTTTATTGATTCCATCAATGATTGTAACCTATCATTCGTACCACCTGATGCGTCATCATTCATTTCAAAAACTACTTCTTTTACTTGGATTTCTTCTTCTTCTAGCGATTTTCTTAATCTTTTCAACAAACATGGTTTCTGTCCAACTGTGGAGAAATTGCGTTTTGCAATTCCTCTTTTATTTCCGCTACACTTAATTCTTCCTATTTCTTATTAACCATTCTGCCAATCAAAGATTATCTATTATAATAAGATGAGCCACGTGACCAAATTATTGAAATCGCTATCGAAAAAAGAAAAAATAAAAAACAAGAAAAATTTAAAGAAATAGATAGTAATATCATGTGAAAAGAAGACAAAAAAATGATACGAAACGATTTGGCATATGAAATCTCACTATACAGCAAAGTGTATCGAAAGTAAAGGCAAAATAAATTTAAATAAATTGTAGTTTTAAGACTTGAAAAAAAAAAATTTGGGTATATACTTTACTTTAGGCACATTGTCCGATTGCCTTAAAATTTTACATAACGGTACATAGTGACGTCATCTATATTTTATAGAACATGATTTTTGGCGTAAAGCTTATTTGAAGGTCAAATTGATTATTTTGAAATTTTGCTAACATTTTGTAGTATTTTACTTAAACCGTTATATTTTCGTCTGCAATAGTATTCAGGAACCAATTTCTTACCTGGGGCCTACTATTGTTTTTAATAAATATCTTGTTTCATCTGTTTCTGAGATACTGCAATTCAAACAGAACATTTTTGTATAAAAAAAAGATTTCTCTAGGTTTCCTAGAAACCACTTTACTCTATAAATTTTCAAAGACATCCTATATTATTTGTATACTGGTCTCTTTACACCCTTTCCAACGGTATATAATAAGTGTTGTACAGCTTGGTAAATAGTCCTATCAGAGGTTAGCAATTCGAAATTGAAACAACAATTTTAATACAAAATGCAATTTTATACTTTACATGCTTAAATAACGAAAAATATCGCAAAAAATGTTAGACCTATAAAAACCGTTGTAGTTCTGAAACATAGGTCTGTAAACAACCCTTAAGATGATATACTTAAAATTAGTACAGGTTGTCTCATCTGAGTACAAAACACTCTTCAATATGCACTTTTTCCAATATTTAATTTTAAAATTAAATATAACGGTTCGGACAATGTACCTAAAGTAAAGTATATCTAAAATTTTTTTTTGCTGTTTTAGAATATTTAATCCAAAATTTTAAAAACGATTTACTGAAACAAATAATTTGAACAAAGAAAAGTATAACAAATCAAAATAAGATTTTAAAATATATTATATTTATTATACCCTACACCTAAAGTATAGGGTATATTAACTTTGGTATTGTGTTTGTAACCACCAAAAGGAAGCGAATTAGATATGGACATGTATATATATTCTGAATCAGGATCACCTCCTGACTCCATTTAACGATGTCCGTCCGTCCGTCCGTTCGTCCGTTCGCACGATAACTCAAAAACTAATGAAGCTATCTTGATGAAATTTATATAGTAGGTTACTAATCACGAAAGGAAGGCTAAGTTCGAATTTGGACAAAAGCGGTCCATGGGTTCGGATTCTGGAAGCTTCCGAATGATTTCGGAGCAAACGAGATTATCTCCAAAACCAAGAAAGATAGAACCTTTAAATTTTGTACAATGATGTTCCTTCCCATTCGATTTATGTCTCTGAAATTTAAGAGGATTTGGTCAATGGGTTTGGATTTTGGAAGCTTCCGAACGAGCACCAGAGCAAACGAGTATATCTCCACAACCAACAAAGATAGAACCTTTATTTTTAGTACAAGAGTGTGCTGTTATGTTTCCCTTTTCTATAAAATTGGAAACTGACATTTGAAAGAATTTGAACCATGGATTCGTATATTGGAAGCTTCCGAACGAGCCCCAGAGCAAACGAGATTATCTCCAAAACCAACATAGATAGAACCTTTAAATTTTGTACAATGATGTCCCTTCCCGTTCGATTTATGTCTCTGAAATTTAAGAGGATTTGGTCCATGAGTTTGGATTTTGGAAGCTTCCGAACGAGCACCAGAGCAAATGAGATTATCTCCAAAACCAACTAAGATATAACCTTTAAATTTGGCAGAGTGGTGTTCTTTCATGTTTTATTTAAGTCTCTGAAATTTGAGAGAATTTGGTCCATGGGTTCGGATCTTGGAAGCTTCCGAACGAGCCCCAGAGCAAACGAGTATATCTGCACAACCAACAAAGATAGAACCTTTATTTTTAGTACAAGAGTGTGCTGTTATGTTTCCTTTTCTATAAAATTGGAAACTGACATTTGAAAGAATTTGAACCATGGATTCGTATATTGGAAGCTTCCGAACGAGCCCCAGAGCAAACGATATTATCTCCAAAACCAACATAGATAGAACCTTTAAATTTTTTACAATGATGTTCCTTTCCGTTTGATTTATGTCTCTGAAATTTAAGAGGATATAGTCCATAGGTTTGGATTTTGGAAGCTTCCGAACGAGCCCCAGAGCAAATGAGATTATCTCCAAAAACAACAAATATATAACCTTTAAATTGGGCAGAATGGTGTTCTTTCATGTTTGATTTAGGTCTCTGAAATTTGAGAGGATTTGGTCCATGGGTTTGGATTTTGGAAGCTTCCGAACGAGCCTCAGAGCAAATGATATTATCTCCAAAAGCAACAAAGATATAACCTTTAAATTAGGCAGAATGGTGTTCCTTCAGGCTTGATTTATGTTTCTGAAATTTAAGAGGATTTCGTCCATGGGTTCAAATCTTGGAAGCTTCCGGACGAGCCCCAGAGCAAACGAGTATATATCCACAACCAACAAAGATAGAACTTTTATTTTTAGTACAAAGGTGTTCTGTTATGTTTCCTTTTCTGTAAAATTGGAAACTGACATTTGAAAGAATTTGAACCATGGGTTCGTATTTTGGAAACTTCCGGACGAGCACAAGAGCAACGAGCATATCTCCAAAATCAACAAAAGTAGAACCTTTAAATTTAGTACAATGGTGTTCTGGCATGTTTTCTTTATGTTTCTGAGGTTGATTCGATGAATTGGAGTGGCAATTCGGGTACCTGACACACACCTCCCAAGGACTAACGATCTTCGAAATTAATAAAGATAGAAACTTAAAATTTTTTACAAAGGTTTCAAGCATATCCCAAGAGGATGCTTCTTTTACGTTCCTGAAATTCGAGTTGAATAAAACAGAAAAGGGAAGAAGTTCAAGCAGCTGCCAAAAAAACTTATGGATTTTTAATTTAATTCGAATTATTCACGTGTAGGGTATTAATAAGTCGGTTGCATCGACTTACGGTTACATTTACTTGTTTTACTTTTTCTTGTTTTTTACAAATGTTGAACACTTAACATTTTATGCCTTTAACATTTTTATTAAAGTTTTTTATTAAATTATGAATTCTGACTCTGATATACGTTTTTCATTTCAAATTTGTCCTTTTTAACATTATATTTGTCTTTTTTGAAAGTCAAATTTTTCCAAATTTTCGAAATCAATTTCGTCTTTTTTCAAAATCAAATTCATCAAATTCAATGAAGTGAATGGAATATATATACATACTTTTATAAAATAAGATTTGTTACATTTATTACAACAGTCATAATTAAAATCATTTTTTAAACATTCATATAATTTATATTCTAAATCTTTTCCTGTACTAATTTTGCTAAAATATTTAATAAATTTATTTTCTAAACTATCTAAAATACATTTTTCATATTCAAATTTCAATAAACAATTTAAAACACTTTTCATTATTATTCTTTTATTTAATTTCAAAAAATTTCAATTAACAATTTAAAATACTTTCGATTATTACTTTTTGCCACTATGTACTTAAATGAATAAAATTAAACAAAGTTGCGCCTTTAAAAATACATTGCGATTCAATTTCAAATATTCCTATACTTTGTATTATAACAATACATAGACACAGTAATAAAGTTGCGCCTTTAAAAAACCATTGTAAAAATACTACTTAAACAATATTTCGTTAATTTTCTCTCTTACAGTAATTTGAAAAACAGAATGGTTTTGAAACGACGTAACATATATTTTACCTACTTTTACTAATGGTTTTTATTTTGTTTAGTTAGTTGTATTGTAATAGATAATCTTTGCTGCCAATTATTATATTTTTTAAATTTTAAATCCAATACTTTTAAATCCAATTTTAAATTTCACTTTCGACACCAATTGTTGCGTGTTTGTCGGTTCGCTATTATTTATCTGGTTTCCAATAAATAATAAAACTTTAACTTTACTTTATCTTTTCGGTTTATTCGATCTTAACTCTATCACATCCAAATTAGAGCTCTTTTTTATTTACAGAAATTGGCAATATTTATACAAAATTTCTTATATTCTAGAACATTACATGTTACTTTACATTTCTCTAGATAACTTATTACTAATACTAATACAAATATAATGTTATGTTAATGTTAATGCAATGTTAATGTTATATTAATGTTATTATTCTTAAAGCTAATACCTATTACATATTTCACTTATATTTCTATATGGTTTCAGATTATTGCTATTATGTTCTAGATTATTCCTTTTCAGAGATTGTTCTATTTACAACAGTTAATATTATTTATTTCACTTATTTTTCTATTTAATTCTAGATTATTCCTACTATGTTCTAGAATCTAGATTATTCCAGATTGTTCTATTTACTACTTTTCCAGATTGTTCTATTTACAACAATATAGTATTGGGTTGGTTACCTTAAAATTTACGAAAGTGTGACTTGATTTTTCTCAATTTTTCTAACAAATTTCTTTAACGATTTCTTTGAATTTAAAACTCGGTAATTTAAAATTGTTGAGGATGATGATGCGTAGTACAAAAAAATTTAATAAAGAAAAAATATAAAGAAGCTTGAAGAGTCGCTGTCGGTTTATTTATTTATTTATTTGTCATTCTGTCACGCTTTTTATTATCTTCGTAATCTGTTAGTAACATTTATAAGTGTTGTATGGTGCAGAGGGAAGTGTAAAGTTTTCAAAAGTGGGGGTCATGTTGTTCGAATCCAGTTCACATGCAACTTTTTTTTTAACTATCTATTCATCAACATTTTTTGAATAAAATATGTATATATTTTGTATATATGAATTTGAAACTTAAATTTTTATCTCTAAATTCATGCATACAATACACCCGCAATATATTTTTGATCTTTTCTCCTATAATAGTATATTTTGATGTATGTTGCTAAAATATTTTGTTTACAACATTTGTTTAGTATTTAAATCAAAATATTTGCTGTCAACATTTTTTAATGCATATTGAATATGCATGGTTAAAAATTAAGATTTTATGTTCGTAATATGTTGATTAAATATTTAAGTGTTGTATAGTGCAGAGGAGAGCGTACAGGTTTTGAAAGTAAGAGTATTTTGGTTCGAATCCAATTCGTGTAGGTACATTTTTTTTTTTGTTAACTGTATTCATCAACATTTTTTTAATAAAATTTTATGTATAATATACACATATTATTTGATCTTTCCTCCTATTTAGTTCAATCAATCTTGATGTGCACATGTATTTTGTATTAGGATTTAGCAAAACACAAAATATATAGGTACAATATATTTATGCTGCTAAATTATTTTGTTTTAAAACATTTGTTTAGGATTTAAATCAGAATATTTGTTGTCAACATTCTTTATTGCATATTGAATATGTATGGCGTTAAAAATTAATGTTTTATGTGTTTTATTTAGGAACATTTATTATGTCTATTGTGTATATAGATATCCATATAAAATTTCATTCAAAATAATTCCAATTGCCACATTCAAACTACATACATACATAATATATTTTTGTATGTACATAGTAAATATAAAAAGTAAAGATCATTACAAAATTATGCTTTTGCGCATTACGCATTAAGATTTACAAACAAAATTTTGTCAACACAAAAAATTAAAACTACGTATGTAAATATGTACGTACGTATGTAAATAATATTATGTTAAACTAATTTCCTAAATTATTTTCTTCCGCTCCATTTGTTTATAATTTAAATCAAGATATTTGTCAACAATTTTTACTGCATGATTTTATTAAAGGATTAGGTAGGTACTAGGTGTTCAAGGTTAGATGTTTGTTTGGATATACGATATACTACTAATGCTATACTATAGAAATATACAGTAAAATACATTTATGTACAATATATATCATTTTCATACATGTTAGAATGTTACTTCAACTAAAATTGTATTGTAATATTTATAATCACAGTATTTTGGTACATATTTTACTCTTCGAGGTACTTTCATTAATTATGAATTACATACTGGAATAAAAAATTTTTACTCTTGCCATATAATAAAAATATCCCATATTTTTTAAATTTAAATTATGTGCTTCATTTAAAACTAAAAAGTATAAACTAAAATAATAAGTAAAAAAAATAATTTTTAAAATACATATGCTTTTATCGAAACCGAATACGCCCTCTAAAAAGTAGAAAATAAAATTGATTGCAAAACTTTAGGTTTTTGGACTGTTATAATATAAAAGTGAGTTGCTAGTGCAAGCATTTTGGACTGTTATAATATAAAAGTAAATTGCTGGAATAAGGTTAAATAAAAATCTGCGAAATTTGAGGTTCGTGTTTCTTTTTTATTCCAGCAACTCACTTTTATATTATAACAGTCCAAAAAGCTAAAGTTTTGCAATCATTTTTATTTTCTACTTTTTAGGGGGCGAATTTGGTTTCCATAAAAGCATATGTATTTTAAAAATTATTTTTTTTACTTATTATTTTCATATCTTATATGCCACTGATGAATGAATGATGTAAAATAAGAATATTGATAATTGATATACATACTTACATATATACATAAGTATATATTATAGTGGCATATATATGTACGTATTTTGTAATATTTATAAGAAATTATTCTATGAATAAATTATTTTTAAAGAAATAATGCAATAGTATGGCGAAATATAATAATATATATGAACACATATGCATATTAATATAGGTATATTTGTTATTTTGTAGTAAGTTTAGTATAAATTAATTTAAAATCGCGGCTTAGTATTAAATGGTAATAGTATATTTGGAAAAGTTTTGGATTGATAATTGTTAGGTGAAAGGGTTTGAATCTATGTAGAAACCATAGTTCTAGAAATATAATTCACCCAAATTATTATGCTGAAAAATTAAAAAAATAATATTATAAGCAGAGTGTCAATGAACATACTAACGGGTTCGTATGGATATCTAAGAGTTGAGAAAGGCAACTGTATTTATTTCTTTTTTTTAAATTCTAATATAATAATAAAGTAAATATATAAATCAAAGAGTATATCTGAATATGTCTAATAACAAGTATAACCATCTCATCATTCAAATAAACGTAATGCGAATACCCTTTACGAAATGTATATAGTCTAGCAATGACAAACCTTTTTGAAAATTACTTTTTAGATAGGTAATATAATATTTACTAATTTTTTAACAAATCAATAAATTTTCATAAACAAAATTATGGAAATAGGATATTTATATGTATATCTATCTCATCAAGCATATCCCATGGAAAACGTGTATCTTTCTAGCTCGAAAATCTAACGGTTCACACGGAATTTATACATAAGTATATATATAAATATTATGGAAGAAAGGAATACCTTGATTTTGATTTCCTATTCAAAATCTCTTAGATATATCTTATATATCAATGTTTTGGAAAAGGTGTACAATAATGATTGGACAAAATGTTTTTATTTAAATATTTCTTGCTTCTTTGCTTACAAATGGAAAAAACTGGATGTTTAGCTGGATGGGAGCGGGATTTTAAAAAATCGGATTATGGTAAACCGACTTTCGTTACGCTCCCTATTAGTACACGGAAGTCCAACACTTTTTCTGAAAATAATGGGCCCGAAATGTCTGACACCACAAATTTTTTGTAATTCTGTATACTGTGTGCACGTCTGAATTTACACAGAAAAGAATAGTAATTCCATTAACTAATCTATAAAAAGGCATACACATCTCGTACGACAAAATAACATTTAAGTATTTTTTAAATCTTTTAAATCCTTTCAAATAAAACATTAAACATATTATTATATAAAACATTTTCAAAATTAGGTAAATAAAAAGCTTTAATTCCTTATATATATTTTTATTTTTTTCCTTTTTTACGTTTATTAATTTTGAATAATTTTTATTTCTTAAATTTTTTTGCTGTACATTCACTTACATATATAAACCCACGTAGAGACAGTACGTATATATTATACGTACTTTTTTGTTTTCAATATAAATACTTGTTTAATAATTGGGGTGTCGTGTACATATATTGGCCTTAGTTCCGAATATCTGCCGATCTTTTTGAAATTGTCAACAAAAAAAGTTTATAAATTATTATAAAAATTTGTAAGGGTTCTTCTGATTGGTATTGGGCCCAGTAAGCAGTTCTAATTGGCTTTTGAAAATATTGTAAATTTCTATTTATTAATTTTTAATGTTTTCCTTATTGTACAAAAAATTTTTATATAACATGTTTATTAATTTATTTTCTTATTAAAAACCATATTTCAAAAAAAAATTTTGAAAAAACTCACTCTGTCCGTTCGTCCGCCTGTTTATAAAACACAACATTCAACATAGAGCAATGAAGTTTTAACCACGGTAGGTTTCATAAAAAAATTAATGTTGTAGAACAACTTTTTTATGTAGCCCCATCCATTACGGAGGTGTAACCTCTCAAACTTTAAAAAAGCCCTATTTAAAATATGTATATCTCAAGCTCTGCTTAATATGTTTGCAATTTTAAAATGCCATTTGACAGGACTCTTTTTACCTTTATAAATCAACATCAAAATTATGTAGTTTTTTTAAAATTAAGTATATAAGTTTACCGTTATGTGAAAACAAAATTTTGCATAATTTTTCATCCTTCATAACTAGGGCACGCTTTTTGATAGGAACTTGAAATTTTGACAGACGAAATAACTTTTATAGTTAGTATAGGTTTCCTGAGAAAATTTTTTTGTACCACCTGTTTAAGAGCTATTAGGGCAGAAGATTGAAAATTTGCTATTTTTAGACACCTGTACAAACTTTTCATCAGTGAGACATAAAAATTAAAACTCCAGTTATACGTGTGTTAATTGTTTCTCTTAGTTATGTAGGGTTACGCAGTTACAGCCCCTGAAAAATGCAAAAAAGCCCTATTTTCAGGCTGTTACGCAGCCCTATCTCAGGTTCTGCGTAACAGTTTTACAATCTAGAAATGCTAGAAGACCGGATCTGTTCTTACCTTACAATATCAAAATTATGCAATATTTTGCAATTTACTATTTAAATTTACGATTATGTGAAGTGAAAATATAAAAAATTAAAATTGGAATCTAAACGGAATGTCCACTTAACAAAATAAATATTGTAAACTAGGCATAATCGCCAAATGACAATTAATGAATGGTAATTGGGAATTATTTGTTTTGTCAAATTCAAATGCAAAATTTGGTGTTAGTTAATAACTTGATTAGTGCGCAAGATTTTTATGTAAAATTAAATACTATTGTAGATACTATAGCAGGCATATCAGAGTTCAAAAACCTCTTTTAGTTTGAAATTAATATTTTTTGTTTATTTTTCTCAAATGCAGATTGTGAAAGGATGTTTTCAAAAATATATTTACTTAAACCAAAACATCGTAATAAACTTCAAACAGACAATGAGTTCTAGTTTTTTGACAGCAGAATGTGTAAATGAAACAGACTTTGTTCCAACTTTGGATATGTACAAAAAATTGAAAAACAGAATTTATAATAACCAAGATAAAAATTTAGAAGATGGGCCTATTTTTATTGATATAACGAATAACTAAAAATAATAAGTTTTCTAAAACTTAAAATAATAATTATATTTTTAGTTACAGATTTGTTAACAATAAAAACAAATTCACCTTCTAAATATGTATTTTGGACTGGTTATTATATATTCACTTAAAGTAAAAAACTGCAGTTAAAGTAAACATTTCTTCAGTTTAAGTAAAAAATCTTCACTTAAAGTAAAAATGTCTTCAATTAAAGTAAAAATAGTATATATAAAATTCTCAGCACTTTTGTTTGTAATTGATAACTTTTAACCCACTTGAGCGATTGACACCATATTTTGAACATATGTTAGGTTTGTAAGTAGATTTATAGTTATATTTCGTTTTGTTCCAACTCGAATTTATCTGTAAGTAGGTTTATCTCTTACATTTCGTTTGGTCTTTAAAATTAATGTTATCTGATTCAATACGTATAGATACATTTTGTTCAATGCTTTTTTACAGGTTTTGTTTTGTAATAGGTTGAATACAATTTGTTTCTTATATCCGTTAGATAAACAGGACAACAATATTAATTTTACGCTGGAATTATATGGTAACAAATTAAATTTTTCGGACTTAACAATTAGTATTGTTCACAATAAATTCGTATTTAATATTTATAGAAAAGATTCTTTTTCAGATGCAATCATTCCTTTTTCTTTTTTAATATTAGAAAACAGCTTTGGAAAGAACTGTATGATTTCTTTTATTACCGTTATATTTCCGTTATATGAACTATAATCTCTGCTCTAGTAGAAGTTATATTTGAATGCTTTTTGAAATGATAAGGTTTTTTGAAATTGGTTCAGAAAAGCTTCAGAACACGATAATCAAAGTTTTTGTTATGACTAGCTGTGACTAGTTCTTATTGCCAAATACTAAAAGTTTAGTTTTTGCCTAACTAATACGAAAGCAATATACTCTTGTCGCATTATGATTAGTCATAAAAATTAATTATCTCATATATAGTTGAAGCAAAAATCGAAGAAGCCGTGTTATTAGTAGCAAATAGATGTCGTAGTTCAGAAATATAAGAATATGGACGAGCATTCGAACAAGTTGGAAGTTGGTTCACAAAGAAAACAGTAGAGAGGAATACAACTAAATAGTTAATAACATAACTTAACCTTCGAAAGTTTATTAAAACACGTCAACATTCATTTCATGGATAAGTGCTTCAGAAAAAGACTTTTTGCCTCATTGTAATGCTTTTAGCAAACTTATTTGCATTAGCCCAACTAACAAATAAATCTAGATCACTATTTATCAAATACAATTGATTTTAAGACATTTAGCAACAAAAATAAAAACATCAAATAACATCATAGAAAAACTAAACAGCATTTTTGATTTTCAAAATAAAAAATAAATTAACATAATTATAATTATATAACATAAAATTTATTGAGTAAAAAATTGTTCTTTATTTATACTTTTTGTCTACAAAATAATTTTATTAATATTTTTATTATTTATTTTAATATATATGTTATTTATTTATTTCAAGAGCCTATATATATTTCGACATCACTGCCATCATTAGGGCGAATATAATTTAATACTGTATAGTGTATTTAAGTATCGTTTATATTTCACAAATTTACGGTTGAAAAAATTCAAGAATAAATTAACTTAAGCATGAAAAATTCCTTAAAATATTCAAAGCAAAGTTTTAAAGATTGACTTTATATTTTTAACATCATTTGGAAGAGAGTTCCATTGGAAAGCAGTTCTGATGAAGTAGGATAAATGATGTTAATCTGCTATTTATTATGACGGGGAATACTAATAATTATTGATCTTGATTATCTACCAAAACAAATTTTGTTATATAAGTACTGATGGCTTGCAAGAGTAATGAGATTGTGTAGAAAGCAGAGGGGTTCAAAGCAAAACAAGTTGTTAAATGTGCAATTGAGTAGACATTTGGTCACATCTGATATATTTTCAAATATTCTGCGATTAGTAACAAACCTAGTACACGCATTAAAATATTATGTTAAAGTCAGAACTTTCACTGACTCTCATTGAGATTAAACTCTCTCATAGTAGAAGAAATGGGGTAGAATATAAAAATATAGCGAATTGGTTAGTTTTAAAGTCTCCGAAGTATAGGCGACCAAAGATACCAAATTGACTATATAAGTTTCTGAAGTAAATATATACACCTTATTGGCGATTTCTTTAATTTGCTCAGACTACGTAAGCTAGTTATTAAAAACAGCTACCAAGTTATTAGCATAGTCAATATATGGGATATCATTGCCATTTGCAGTTGGAATTATTTTTGAATAAATAACAAAGGCTTGGGATTTAGCTGGGTTTAAGATCATTAGCCATTACCCAATAAGATATGGCATTAATATGGCAACACATGATCAAAGCCTTGAAAAGTTTCAGTTCACAAAGCAAATAATGTGCAGGAAGTTTCATTCAGGCATGTAGGATGTTCATTTATAAATATTGAACAGAATAGCGGTACCAAAATCGAATTTTGGCGAACATCGCAAAAGGGTTCAACATAATATGAGCTGATGTCACCAATAATTAAAGGCTGTGACCTATAATTGATGAAGTTTTTAATAAGTTTCACTGCAAACTTATGAAATTTAAAGTGATATTCGAGCTTTTCATTCAGTAATCTATTATTGACCGAGTCAATATCTTTGGAGAAATGCAAAAGTAGAAGTAAAGTGGCACGCTTTTTGTCAATTTCCAAAGGAAAAAAATCCATAATTTCAAGAACAGAAATTATCTTTGCCATTTTCCAAGTCATTGGGAACTCAGAAGTAGTGAGTGTTGTGTTTGAAATGTGAACTAGAAATGGTAAAATAACTGGCAACAGAAGTTTTAAAAATGTTAGTGGAATAAGATCAAGCCCTGTGGTATTAGACTTAATGTGCGGAATTACTCTGATAACGTCCTGAAAATCAATATTTTTTAATACAAAATGATCATCCGTTAGAACAATAATGATTCATCCATATGTGATCCTACCCCTGAACGATTGATACCAGCCAGAATTAACTTGTAAAGACATTAAACTGTAACTTGTACGTTAACTAAATAACTTTTATTCAATTCATTAGCATCAAACTAATATTAACCAAAAATTTAACCAAAAATTTAATCTATGCAAATAATATGTAAAACTGTTTTTAAAATGAAATCTTATATAATGTATAAACAGATGATAACATTTCTTTTTTTATGTACGTTATAATATGTTAATGTGAATAAACTTGAGGTAACGAAATCTTCGTTTAACTCAGGTTTATATAAAGAATTACTTATTTAAAGACACGCGTAATAGAATTACCATAGAGGATTAAGCAAAATTATTTTAAGTTAAAAAAAATTAATTATAATTTTTTATTTAATACATTTTTTAGAATCGCATTACCCATAAAAATACAACATATTAGTCAGGAAAAAACTTATTGCAGAAAAAAACTTATTGCACCCCTAAATAATTTACGACGGAAATTATTAAGAAATTGAATTTAGTAAATTGAATATACAAAGGCGCAAACATCGACTTAATTATTTTTTAAATCTTAAAAGGACAAAAATTAAATAAATTAAAACTTTATCTAGCAAATTAAAACAAAAAAATAATTGTAAAAATTTGTAATAACTATTAATAAAATTTTTTAGTACAGGCTTGTTCAGAAAAAAATAAGCTATCAACATATAATCATATTATGTAATTTAAAATTTATAATTAAATATATTTTGTTGTGATCTGACTATAAAAAATTTATATAAAAGAAAATTTTCTTTGGAAAAATAAAACAAGTTTATTCGTTTAAGAAATTCAAACACATTCCGTTAATATATATAGATGACATCGGACAAGAAAAAGTTGTTAATTACAGTGCTGATTTATTTTCGATATCATAACATATAATTTTAATAAAGTTTTAATAAACTTTTAAATTCCTTTAAATATAATGTACGGTAAATAATTATTAAAAATTTTACTAGCATTTAAAAAATCTGTTTTTGAATATAAAATCATGTAATTAAACTTTAAATATAATTTCAGCAGTTATTCGTTTTTAAATTCTTTTCAATTTTATAGTTTTTCTTTAGAATTCTGGACGTCGTTAACCTGTTCGGGAAAAAAGACAATTTAAAATTTAAAATTTTACATTTACATTTAAATTTGTAAGTTTCCAAAACAAAAAAAAATGGTTCAAAATATTATAGTGGTAGAAACTGCAGAGAAACGTTTGAATTCACCGGATGCGTTTCGTTATATTTGGTGGATATGGCGCGTAATGGGTATGCAAACAATATCCAAATATCATAAAATTTATGCAATATATGCATATATATTTATTGCAATTTTTATAAGTTTTATGGCTCCGGTGTTTTTATGTGCAAGTGTTTTTGCACAACCAACTTTTGATTTAAAAATAATTTTAGGCGGTTTAGCTATTAATATGACATTTGTTACAACATCATCGAAGCAATACTTAATATGGTTTTTTAAAGAACATTTAATTAGAGCTGAAAATATTTTACAAAAATTAGATAAACATGTTCAAACTAAAACAGAACGTAACCATTTATTAGAAATTATACGTTTTTGTCATTTTATGTATATAATATACAGTATTGTATTTTACTCAGCATTATCAGGATTTTTATTAACACCATTTTTCTCACCAATAAAAAAATTACCATTTGAAGCATGGTTTCCATTTGATTATATGGGAAAATATTATTATTGGGCATATTTATATCAGATTATATCATCAACATTATTGGCAGCACAAAATTTATCAAATGATATTTATCCACCATGTTATATATTAATATTGACAGCGCATATGCATGTATTAAATAATCGTATATCAAAAATTGGTTATTATAACCAAAATGATAATGAAAGTGATTGTCAACAGAGGAATAATCAAAAAAATAATTTAAATACTAAAATAACAGAAAAGCAGTCTAAAGAATATTTTAAAAACTTAATTGATTGCATTAAAGATCATAATGATGTATTAATGTAGGTTTAAATTTGCATTTTATATAATAAATTGTATATACAGAAAATTTAAGAATTAGACTCTGGTAGTTTTCTTTCAATTAGTTTTCCTTTGAAATTGAAAGTTAAATCGCAATATGCTGTTTTTGTACGTTTTTAATAAGTATCAGGTTATAAGTAAAGTAAAATAAATATCATTTTCAAAAACTATTGACTCTTTTTAGAAGTCAGATTATATTTCTTCCAAGTTAAAGATGAAGTTTTTAGATGATAAGTTAGTACCGAAATATTTCGGTGACCTGAATTAAGGCCCTGCGAAATAAAGCCCCCGGGGTATTATTTCCTGTTTAATGAGAAATAACGTCCTGCGGTCTCTTATTTCTCATAGTAATTGAGACATAAATCCCCGGGGTTTTATTTCTCTTTTGAGTTGAACTACGACTTCTATGAGAAATAAAGCTCCGGGGTGTTGTTTCTCTTTCAATTGAATATTCGACTTCTTGAGAAATAAAGCCCGGAGTTATTATTTTTCATTAAATATGTAATAAAATCCATTTTTGTAATATTCAAACCTGAAAAAAATTTAAAAATATAAACTTATAAGTAAAATATTAGATGTAAAACAATATGTATTTAATATTTATATATTTGTCTATGCGAGATTCTATATTAGGAAGCATTTTTAAGTTGGTTAAAAAATCCAGAACATCTAATACATCTAATATTTTACTTATATATAAGTTTATATTTTTAAATTTTTTTCAGGTTTGAATATTACAAAAATGGATTTTATTACATATTTAATGAAAAATAATAACTCGGGGCTTTATTTGTCATTGAAGTCGTAGTTCAACTTAAAAGAGAAATAAAACCCCGGGGATTTATTTCCCATATTTTGGGGATTTTATTCCACTATTACTACGAGAAATAAAACCCCAGGGCGTTATTTTTCATTAAATGGGAAATAACATGCCGGGGGCTTTATTTCGTAGGGCCTTAATTCAGGTCACCATATTTCGATTAAATTGTTTTGGTTTTTTTTTAAAGAAATACTTGCATGTTTAATTGAAGCTACCGCTGTAAATACATATATATTTATAAATTAATACTGGATATTAATTAATATATTTTTGTTCATAAATTAAATAATTTTATTTTAATACAGAAATGCTGTGCTATTAAAATTTTTATTTTAATGGAATATGTATATAATAGAATATATTTCTAAATATGTACATATATATACTTTTAAATTTAAATGACAAAAAGAAAAACCTAAGTAGGTGTATTAAAAATTAAAAAAAATATAAAAGTATATTTTCATACATTCCTTTTTTTTATTAAATAATGCTTTAAAAGATTCTTTAAAATTAGTACTATATTTATAATTACTAGAAATTGACAAAATGTTAAATTAATTCTTTTTTGAAATTAAAATTTTCTTTTTTTTCTTAGTTGTTATAAAGAAATTGCTTCAGTTATTTCTTATACAATTTTTGTAACATTTTTGGTAACTGCTTTTATAATATGTGTAACTGGGGTTAATTTATTATTATATGAGGCAACTGTTGTTGAATATGTAACCGCCGTAATATATTTAATGGTTATATTATGTGAATCCTTTCCATGTTGTTATTTGTCAAATCGTATGGCTGATGAATTTAATGATTTAACAAATGCAATATATAAATGTAATTGGATGGAACAAAATCTAAAATTTCGTAAATGTGTTATTATATTTATGGAACAAAGTCAGCAAATTGAAAGATTAAAAGCAGGAAATTTATTTACAGTATCATTGGATACATTATTGGGAGTAAGTAACAAAAAAATAAGATTATTACTTAAAAAAATATTTATTTTTTAATTGCAGATATTGAAATTTTCCTTTTCAATGTTTTCACTTTTGAGTCAACTAAAGTAATTAAAACAAAGTTGTCAATGAAATACATATATCTCACAAAAAATAAGCAATTATTCTTTATTAAATCACGTGTGCACTACTAAGATTTAATAGCAAAGTTAAATAACAATTAATTGTTTTGCAAAAATTTAATTAAAATTGTCTTATTTTGTTTTTAAAAAACATTTGTAACTATATTTTTTCAGAAATTGTGATTGAACTTAATTTTTTACTTTCAAAGGATTTCAAAAGAATTTACAAATTTATATTAGTCGATGATATTATTTTTTGATATATATTTTTAAAATATTGCTTGTTTTTGTTTTATTTTATTTAATTTTTTAATTTATTTGGGCGCCCATAATAATAATTGATATATAGTTGCATTAAAAGTTAATGTACTGAATTCCCAATATCATTACTAAAAGCTTGGATTGCAAAAAATTTAGACTGTTTTTATAAAGTATTATACCTAGCCATTTTATAAAGTAGTTATACCTATTAGTTTTTAAGGTATTGGGTATATTTTTTATTAACGATATTAAAAAAACGAACAATTTAATGGCTTTTAATGATCTGCAGAAATTTTGTATAAAAAAAAAGAAGGAAACAACAAAACTTAAAATTGAAGAAAGCAACAAAACTTAATGTAAAATTAAACAAATACTCCAAAATACAGTACAATGGAGAAATTCTATAAAAATTATAGAAAATAATATTCTTATAAATAAAATTCTAGCATATTCTGCTAAAAAAATTAATGTAAATCCTCCTCTTCTATCCCTTCTAATCTAATTATCATAACATGAGTTTTATATTAACCGCATCAAAAATAAAAGAAAAAAAACAAAAAGCGGAAGGTGAGAATTTATCAGTTACATACTTTTTTTTAGTATATTCTCCTACCTCATAAATGTAACAAGGAAATTACACAGTATTTCCTTTTCAGGCTTGGCTGTAAATGTTATTATTATTATTCTATTACTATTTTTATTATTATTATTACCCCGGTGGGCGGGGGTGTAGAAATGCCCACAGTAAGGAATGCTTGTGGTACGAGTTCACTAAAATCCATTCAGTTACTGCCTTGTGAGTTCACCGAAGCCATCAGTGTACTCTCACAAACGACCTGGCCAGCGACCATATAATTTCCCATATAATGCAGCGACCTGGGCAAAGAATTCAGCTGGACGGTTGATATGAACGTCTGTTTGCGAGATTCGGTATTCAACACGCCTCTTTGCTGAATTGGGACCCCGAGTGAACTGCGGTTTAGGCAGTAGCACGCTCTAAAACCAGGAAAAATACCCGTGTTGATAATTATAAGTCAACTGGGAGTTTGTGCAGGGCAGCTCTCTTTAGCGATAGCGCCTCCCAAAATACGAAACGGGGACCAGCAACAGTCACCGCCCCAATCTTGAAAGATATGGGCGTGATGATGGAGAGAATTCCCATTCCAAGCCAGAAGCGGTCAGCCCGCTATTGAGCGAAAAAGGGAAAATAAGAAAAGAGAGAAAACATAAAAAAAATTCAGAAAAAAAAAATTATTTGTGCATCTTGCACTTTATACAAAATGTGGGTTTTGGTTCTACAAAACATTGAGTCTGCAGAAATCTCAACATTTTTAATCTCGCTTTTTAAAATCTCCCTTTTCAAAATCTCGCTTTTTTAAATTGTTTTTACTTTTTGAATTTATTCGGGCGCGAGATAAGTTATTGTATTGAATTAATTAAAAAAAAAACAATTTTATAATTTATTTCCTTAGTATTTAGTTTTATTATCAAAATAATTATGAACATCTTCGATTTATTATTAAGGCTATTTATACAAAATTACATAGATATGGTTTAAACATAATTGCAAATTTAGCATTTAAATTTGAAAAACAATTGTTGAGAAATTTTAAGTTAAATTAAATTATTATTGAAAAATTACATAATTGCTTATTTAGCATTTAATATTAAATTTGGAAAACAATTATTGAGAAAGTTAAATAAAATTATTATTGCAACGTTTACAAAGTTATTTAGAATTTATTTAAAGTTCAATTTATTTACAGAGTGTAATAAAGGCATGTAAAAGGGCAATGTAAGTTTTAAACAGGTTTATTGACTGTGTTACTGGAATATGTAACTTCTCCTCCTTGGAAAAGAGCGACGGCCATGTGAACTGGAGTTTCGATGGTTCTATGGTAGGAGCGATAAATGAGGCCACTGGATAATTGGTTTTGTGGTGTGATTTTTGATAAATAATAATATATAAAAGCAAAATTATAAAGATGGCTGCTGTAGTACTGGTTATTAAAGTTATGATGAAAAGGTCGGTTTGTTTTGCATAGAGTGTTAAATCTTCGGTTGAGCCCCGTTTTGTAAATTGATAATTTTCCAATGTTTTAAACAACGTAAAATTGTGTGAATATGTGACGTTAACCTGAGTGAATTGTGTAGTGGGATATATATTGATTTCGTCCCAATGATTTTGTAATATTGAGGAATATCGCAATTCTGGAAGTGAATTAATAGGTTTCCTTTTACTTTTTGATGTTTTGGCCCACAAGTTGTGTTGATAATTGTGTTTGGGATGTTAATTAGGATGATATAGTTAGGTTCTGGTTGATATATTTCGATATTTACATCCCTTAAGTGTAATTCACAATTAGCTGGTTGATTTTGTAGTAGTTTACCAATACATTTTGAGGATGAAATGTTTTCTTGGTGAAACGTTTCTTTGCAATAGTATGTCTGCTCTATTTTTGTGCATTTATCATTTAAGTACAATATATTGTTACTATTTGCAAGTAAATAAGGTTTACAAGAAATTGTTTTATTTATACTTACTGGAATTATGCGGAATAAGGTAAATGTCTCTTTGGAAATAATTGGGATTTGAATGTTAAATATTATATTGCTATCATTATAGTAAGCTTGAAGTGTTAAAAATTCATATATAACTTCATCTGAATTAATAGTAATGTTTTGATTATTAAAAATTTCGTGGATTTCTTGGATTTCTAAAGGATTTAAGATTTGTTTTGATATTATGTTGAGTTTAGCAAGAACAATTGCTTCTGCGATATTTGTTAAATGATTATTTAATAAGTCAATGTTGTAATTAATTTGGTTTAAGAATTGAAGATATTTGAATTTTTTTTCGTCAGACCGTATAGTATTTCGAAGTTCGTCTCTAAAAAGATTGAAGTAATTCACAATAGTTTTTTGTTGGTAATTTATATGATTTGTTATGTTTTGAAATCGTTCGATCATTCTACTGTTAACTAAATTTTGATGGTGGGTTTCGCCAATTAAATTATTTTCATTTTGCATTATTTTTCCAATTTCTTTGTTCAACCGAGTAGCATCGTTTGCGTCCATATTTCCTGTAATTTGTTTAATTAGGGTGCCTAAGCCATTTAAATTTGAATGGCTCGTTTTTTCCTGAATCTTGGCATAAGCGAATGAAGTTTAATTTTAAGTTCTTGTAATTTCATACTAGTTATGGTAAGAGATTCTGTTAAACTAGTTATTGGAGTTAAAGTGTCTATTGAAGTTTCAATGTTATTTATGTTTTGTTCGTAATCTTGCAATTTTATGATATGAAGGAGGTCAACCGCAAAGCAATCGCTAGGGTCCAAAGAACTGCCACACTATGTATTAGTGGCTCTTTAATAACAACCCCTTCTGCGGCATTAGACATCATGCTTAATTTGATGACTGTAGCATATTATGGTAAATTTGCAGCCGCAAACACAGCTGTGAGATTAAAAGCTACATCCCAGTTGATCAATTAACGAGAAGGTCACTCGGATATCATAAACCAATTCAAGTCCACTCCCGCCTTGGTGGACTACACGTCCCCCACTTACTTCTTCGGGAAATCTCATGTGACGAGCATATCAAGCCGTGAGAGTTGGAGCTCGAACACAGTGATGACCTTCGAAGGAGTACAATTCTACACGGATGGTTCAAAAATGAACAGTAGTGTAGGATGCGGGGTCTTCTCAAATAATCTGAATATCAGTCATAATTTCCGATTACCAGACCATTGTAGCGTCTTCCAAGCGGAAATTATGGCAATTCAAGAAGCCTTGATTCTACTGAATAGAAGTGTTTTGACTGTGAAGCAAGTACGTATTCTGTTAGACAGTCAGGCTGCATTAAAATCTCTGGAATCAACATGCACAACCTCGAAGACTGTAATAAACTGCCGAAAACTTCTTAACGAGATGGCCAGGCAGTTTAGCATTCAGTTTTGCTGGGTACCAGGTCATCGAGGTATTCCCGGAAATCAAAAAGCTGATGAACTCGCAAGAATTGGTACAACCTTACAAGTTCTGCCGGATAGGGCAGGACTAGGGGTACCTCTATCCACAAGCAAAACGTTCCTGAATGAACATAGGTATAATCACCGGTCACTGTCTAATAGGGAAGCATGCCAGAAGACTTGGCTTATCCGCAAACGACTATTGTAGAGCCTGCAAGGATGAAGAAGAGGTGGAAACTACTCTTCATCTCCTTTGCACATGCCCGGCCTTGTCGGCAAGAAGCAATACCCATTTGGGGCAATATATCTTCGACAGCCTTAGCGATCTGTCAGGTAAAAATGTGAAGAGTATACTTCGCTTTGCAAAAAGCTCAAATTAGTTTTAACGAGTGGGATAGAAAAGCTTCTATGTGGTATCACAATGGACCAAATACGGTCTAAGTGTGCCTTTTTGGCAGCCACCTTAACCTAACCTAACCTATGATATGAAGGAAGTTCTTGTGGGTTTTTATGACCTTTGCAGTACCGAGGTCAATAGGTAGGATTGCTTTACTATTAGATAAATCATGGATTTCCATCTTTTGGGCTATTGCCAGAAGAGTTAACCTGTAATTTTTGTTTTCTTTTAAGTTTCGATTTATGTAATTTTTAGTTTTTAGTGGTGATTATGGTAATTTTGTTATTTTTCTTGATTTTATGTTTAGAAAATCTGGGGGTAATTTTGTTTCTTCTACATTCTTTTCTATAAACTGTTTCATTTTCTTGCATATCTGTAGGTTCGAATCTACTTTCATTAAGTTTGGTAATATTTTTTTGGGCAATATTTTCTAGTTGGGTTTTAATAGACGGGTATAGATTTTTTTGGAATTCATTCAGTTTACTTAGATACTCATGTTCGTTATTGAACTGAACATTATTATTGAACTTAGAAGTTCTTCCATAGAATAGTTCGAATGGAGTATGTTTCGTAACAGAATGTATGGCATTGTTATATGTTATTATTGTTTCGTTTAGAATGTCATTATGGTCGGTTTCTATTTGGTTTTCTTTATATTTATGTAAAATGATTCTATAAATTTCTGTCAGGGTTGAATGTAAGCGTTCTACGGGAGAGTTACTGGAAGATTGTTGGAAGGAAGTGAAATATAGTTCAAAGTTGTATTGTTTGCAAAAGTCTTTAAAAATGTTGGATGTAAATTCAGATCCTTGGTCACATACTAGTTTTGAGGGTAAGCCGTGAAGGCTTATAAAATGTTTCATTGATTTTATTACATTCAGGCTATTTCTGGTTTCTAATGGGTATGCGGCTGCGAATTTAGAAAACTTGTCAACAATAGTTAAATTTAGATTATGGTTAATGGTATATATATCAATATGTATGATACTTAAGGGTTGTAACGGTATTTCGGGTTTTTCGAACTTTAAATTTAAAGGTTATCTATCGTATTTAAGTCTTGTACAAATGTCACAATTATTTATAGTACGAGTTATTTTGTTTTTCATAAATGGAAAGAAATATTGTCGTTTTAAATGGTTAAGAGTTTCATTTATTCCCCTATGATTATTCTTTGTATGGTAGTCATTAATTATTTGGTCTTGCTCATCTTCATTTTTTACATCTGTTAGTAATTCTGTGCATCTAATAATTTTGCACGTTTTACTATTTGAGAAAAATTGTGAGTAAACACTTTGAACAGTTTTGAAAGTTTCGTTATCGGTATAGACTGCAGTTATTCTATTAGGTGATAAATATTCTTTGAATAGCTTGGTAATACTTTCTATGGTAAAGTTAGTTTGACGGAAAGTTCTTCTTTGTTTATTACGGAAAATTATTTCTAAAGAATTTTGTGGTCCTTTGTCTGTTTTTTGAAGAATAAGTTGAAGGTTAAATTCGTTTAGCGGCCTTTCTGAAATATATATATGATCGTCTAGATTTTCATTAGTTGAGTGAATGGTAGAGGTTGCAGCTTCTCTATTTGTACTAGCTGTAGTGGCATTATTTGTCTCAGAAGTGCTATAACTTGTACTATAACTCTACTTAAAGCGTCTGCGTTTGAATTTTGAGTTCCTTTCTTATAAATTATCTCGTAATCATATTCTTCGAGCTTAAGTCTCTATCTCACGAGCTTTGAATTAGAGTATTTTAAGCTCATCAACCAAGTGAGAGGTTTGTGGTCCGTTACGATCTTAAACTTTCTCCCAAACAAATACGGTCTAAAGTATTTTGTGGACCATACTATTGCGAGAAGTTCCTTTTCGATAGTCGAATAATTTAGTTCTAAGTCTGTCAGTGTCCTGCTAGCGTAACAAATTGGCAGGTCACTACCGGCAGGTGAGACAAAACGGCACCTATTGCGAAGTTACTCGCATCAGTAGTTAAGACAAATGGCTTGGAAAAGTCCGGATATTGTAAGATAGGGTCGTTAGTTAGCAGACAATTTTTTTTCAATTCTTGACAATTTTTAAACGCTTTAACATAATTTTCGTTCAAGTCAATTTTCTTTCCTTTCTTGAGGCAACTTGTAAGTGGTTTTGTTAATGCTGCGAAGTTTTTGATAAACTTTCGGTAATAACCTAGAAGTCCCAAAAATCCTTTAATTCCTTTCTGTGTGGTTGGAATAGGAAAGTTTTTAATTGCTTTAATTTTTTCTGGATTAGGTTTTATACCATCTGTAGAGACGATATGTCCCAAAAAAGCGACTTCTTTATGAAGAAATTCAGACTTATCGAGTTGTACTTTGAGATTAGCCTGGCGTAATTTATTAAAGACTTTTCGAAGACTTTCTCCGTGTTCTTGTAAGGATGTGGACACGATAATGTCGTCTAAATAAACTGGACAGACTTTAACATGTAAATCTTGGAGGATATTGTCCATAACATGTTGGAAAGTGGATGGGGCGTTTTTCAGCCCAAAAGGCATCCTTATATATTCATAATGCCCACCTTCTACGGTGAAGGCAGGTTTGTTCACATCTCTTGGATCCATCTCTATTTAGTGGAATCCACTCGCGAGATCTATAGTGGTAAAATACATACTTTTACCAAGTTTATCAAGGATTTCAGTTATATTAGGAAGTGGGTACCGATCGCTAATGGTTTTTTCGTTAAGCTTTCGGTAATCTATCACTAGTCGCCACTTCTGCTTCCCACTAGCGTCTTTTTTCTTGGGACGATCCAAACCGGTGAATTCCAAGGGGAGTAACTTGGTCGAATAATCGGTATTTCGTCCGAAGTCTGCATTTTATGTTTGACCTGATTTGAGAAGGATAAGTCTTCTCCTTCATGGAAGAATATATCATTGTATTCTTTGCACAGACTAATGAGAAGATTTTTTTCTTCATTATTAAGATGAGAAATTCTAAGAGATTGAGTTATGTCTTCATTATAATTATTTAGTTCGATGGTTGAACTTTGAATATTAAAATTGTTAATTTCTATAAATTCGCTTTCTTCGTAGTTATTAGCTTTTAGAGGTTGATCCAGAAATAAAACTTGAGGTGTAGGTGAGTAATTAGTCACTTCAATGTTACTATACCATTCTTTTGCGTTATAAATTCCTTCAGAAGTAAATAGTCCAGGTTTAATTTCAGTTTTAGGAATGTAAATATCTCCATTTCTTATGTCTACCGCTAATTTGGCTATAAGTTTATTGTTAGGTTCAATGGTAATTTTCTGAGATTGGAAGTTTGGTTTAAAGTAGAGAGGTAAAACAGAGTTTTTTGTTATAAGAGCTTTTTTATTTGTATCGACCATGGCTCCTAAAGATTCTAAAGAATCGTATCCTAAGAGTCCATCAAAATATTTATGAAATTTGAAAATCAGAAATTTACATTTGCCAGATTGATTGAATTCTATAAAGTTAGGAAGAGTAATTCTTTTGTTTAAAGTATGTTTATTTAAAACTGTAGTTATGTGGATGGGGTTAATAGTTTCGAGATCTTCGGGGCGTCCGAATTCGGGGCTTAGAAAGGAATCAGAAGCTCCTGTATCAATTAAAAATTTGAGGTTTCGTCCAAAAGGAGATTTTATGTTTATATACGGAAGAATAGTACCATGTTTATTTATGTCTAAGAAACCGATTGATGTTCCGAGGATTCTACTAGAAAATTTTCATCGTCTATTTCATGTTCCATAGTAATATCATTTGATGAATAAGTTTCTTCAGGATAAGAGTATTCATCTGGATTATCATATTGATAATATTCGTCTAGTTGTTGGTACATATTATTATTTAGTACATTTGGTTCGATGGAAACATTAAATAATTCTTTATTAGTGAATTTAGGTTGATTTGAGGTCCGGAAGAAATTATTCTGGGGTGGTCTATTAAATTGATTTGGTTGGTATCTCATTTGAATGGTTTTACCAGAACTCAGCTCCATGGGTTCAGGGTTGTGCATGTTTGGATTATTTGGTCTATTGATCGCGTTGGTTTGATTTTGGTTTGGTTTATTTTGATTATTAAATGCGGGTTGTGGGTGGTAAAATTTTGGTTGTTGTTGATAAAATTTTGGTTGTTGTGAGTTTTGAGTGAAATTATTTTGGTAACTGGTATTACGTGGTGTTGGGTTGAATTGAGGGTAGTTTGAAAATCTTGGTATATTTGGATTTTGTATTCGATTATATATGGGAGAAATCTTGGATGTTGGTCTTAAATTATTAGAAGGTTTATGAATAGCTGGAGTATTTCTTGTATAGGAGATGTTCTGTTCTTCAATACAAAACGAAAAAGCCTCTGGTAATGATTCAGGTTTCATAAATCTTATAGTTGAACCAAGTGGTTCTTTCATGCCGGTTAAGAACACGTTTAAACACATTTGAGTATAAAGATTCCGTTTGGAATTAATAACATTATTATCAGTTTCGTGAATCTGAATGTGATTAGTCATTGTTGCAAGAATTTCAATTATTTCACTATAAAACGTTTCCACGGGTTTATTTCCTTGGTTGAGACCGTGTAGGTCTCTTATTAGTGACGTTTCGTTACGTTTGTCGGAGTAGTGAAGTATAACGTTTTGTCTTATTTGAGACCAATCTAGTGGTGTCCCGTACATATTTAAAACTTCGTTGGCGGGACCAACGATTTTATTTCTTATTGTTCGCAACAATATTTGACCGTAAGGAGTGTTACGAGTACACTTTATAATTTCTAAGATTTCTTCTACGTTATTTATAAATTCGAATAGCAATCTAGGATTTCCATCGTAATGGGAAGATCTTTGATTGTATCAGGTACGCGAAGAGAATTAAAAATGTCCATGGTAGTTACCGATTGTGCTTGAGATGTTTGAGCAACTGGGGGTATAACTTTTAGGGGTGTTGGTGGAACAGGAGGATTTGAACCCATTATATTACTATCGGTTAACGTTAAATCAAGTGGGCTTAATTCACTAATGTTACACCAATGAATGATCGAATTATTTAAATCAAAGTTATTATTATCACTTAAATCTATACTATTTGAATTACCTAAATCTATATTATTTAAATTATCTAATTTATTTGAATTTAATATATTTCCGTCCTGAATATTTGTTAGATTGTTCTTATTAATCTCAATTTTTAGTTTTAGAAAATTTAATTTATCAAGAATGGAATTAGGTATGGAATAAGGTTTAGGTCTATTATTATCTTTTGACATTTACTTAATTACTTGCAAAGAATAAAAATATAAATTGACTTACATATTAAAAATGGTGAGCTGAATCCAACCCATAACTTGTAGATTTTCAGATAAGCACAATTAGGTTGATACCTTGAGTCGTCCTTTTCAGAAACTTGTGTCTAATGTTTAGCCAATATTCTCTTGATTTATCCAGATACTTTGGTCAATAATCCTTCGACCAGTTTCAGGAACACACTAATACAATTCACTTATTTCACTATTCACACTATATTATTATTATTTTCAACTTAAATTTTATTGCGCCTAAGGCAGCCTCACCTTAGGTTTGATTATGGCTTGTTTCACAATAATTATAAGTTGAATAGAGTTTATAGTCAATTAACCGTTGACTTTAAATTATCGATTTACCGTCGAGTTTTTAATTTAATGCGAATAACGAAACTTGGACAAACTTGTGCTTATCCTACCGACTGTGCCAGATAAGTTACTGGATTGAATTAATTTAAAAAAAAAACAATTTTATAATTTATTTCTTTAGTATTTAGTTTTATTATCAAAATAATTATGAACATCTTCGATTTAATATTGGGCTATTTATACAAAATTACATAGATATGGTTTAAACATAATTGCTAATTTAGCATTTAAATTTGAAAAACAATTATTGAGAAATTTTAAGTTAAATTAAATTATTATTGAAAAATTACATAATTGCTTATTTAGCATTCAATATTAAATTTGGAAAACAATTATTGAGAAAGTTAAATAAAATTATTATTGCAACGTTTACAAAGTTATTTAGAATTTATTTAAAGTTCAATTTATTTACAGAGTGTAATAAAGGTAAAAGTGCAATGTAAGCTTTAAACAGGTTGATTGACTGTGTTACTGGAATATGTAAGCGCGCCCAAATAAATTCAAAAACTAAAAACAATTTAAAAAAGCGAGATTTCAGTAATAAATAAGAAAAAGTAAAGTTTATGGGCTTCGGCCTAAAGGGTAGGCGTGTGGTGTATTAACCGAAGTAGTGTGAGTTTGATCTTTGCACAGGTTGGAAGTGTTCTTTTCTTTACATACCCCTCTTACGACCAAATATAATGTAAATATATAGTATATAATATAAACAAAATAAATAATATTAGCATATAATTTAATAATAGTATAAATCATGGCCTTAGTAGTGGTTCAATAATATTGCATTACATTTATATATGTAATTATTATAATAATATATATATTTGTCCAGAAAAATGATGTGTAACAAACGCATTAATTTTAAAGTGTTGTGTTGGATGTGTTCTATTATAGAAAAAAAATAAAATATACATAGCTACAATGTATACAGTATAGATATAATTTCCAATTGAAAATATTTTTATTTTTTCAAACTAGGATACATTACAGTAGGTAATCCTGCAATTGAGGATGGGAAAAAATCATGCCATATAGCACCGAATACCACGCCCACTGACCTATATTTTGATTGATGGGTTTAATGCAGGTTATTCTTGGTTAGTAGGTCAAAAACTTGTTTTGTTTGTTTTGGTTTAGGTTATAAGCATGGGTTGTTAACTTATAAGTGACAAGTGGTTGTATAGGAGGAAATGAAGGTTGTTGGTACTGTAGAAGTTGTTAGGCAATGTTAATGAACTGAACAAGTTTAGGATATTTAGGTTTTTCAATAAATTCTTTGATACTTTGTAATAGAATATCATACAAATAGAAAGATGATTTTTTTCAGGTCAAATCGAGTTTATTTTTTTAAATTGCGCAAAATCGCATGCTTAATAAAATATACCTACATACGTAAAAGGTGATATAAAAGAAACAAAAAAAACTTGTTTTTATTATTTAATAAGAAAAATATTCATAGGTACTTTTGAATACCAAGATGCAAATAATAAAAATAAAAACAAAATGTAAACAAGAAGTACAAAGTGTAGTTTGGCTTATAAAGAAGATTAATAATTGTTAAAAGTTGTTATTATAGCTTTAAGGTGCAAAATAAAAATAAGAAAAATATGTTACCTATTTTAGGATATGAGTTGTTTCTCTATATTTTGTTCTAAGTACATATGAACTTAAAAAATATTTTGCATTCTTCTAATTTCTGTTTACCTGGTGTAAAATAAATTGTTAAAACTAGTTTGACTCTTTTAAACAATGTTAAAATTTATGAATGCAGTAAAAAAGTAAAAACAAAAACAAAAGAAAGAAAAAAATTATATAATTATAGGTGCATCTGTTATGTAGGATTTCTTTTTTCTGTTCTATAAGAAGATTGAGAAAATAACCTGAAATCTTCAATTTTACTTTGTTTTGTTATTATTACGTTCCATTCTATGTAAGAAATGGAAAAATAAAAAATAATAAAAATCAAAAAGAAGTTAATTGTTTCGGTACCTATTTTTAAACATAAGATAAAAATAAAAGACATTTTTAAAGACATTTATCTTTTATTAAATTTTTTATTATTATATTTTTATTTAAATCTAAGTTGAAAAATTTTTTACGATAACCAGATGTTAAGATTTTAAAATTTTAAAATTAATATGTAAACAAATTCGAATGATTTACTTATCAACACGTGATTTTTTCCTATTATATCCATACGGTAAAGAATTACCATTTTCATTAAATTTTCGTTTTTCCGATTTTGGTTGATATTTTTTTATTTCAGAAATCGTAAGTACATCGTGATTTTTATTTCGACGAATATTTTCTGAAATGACGTATGTGTCTGTACTATTCAATGAATTTAAAACTGCTTCCTTTATGCTATTAAAATTAATTTTTAGTGAAGCTTCATAACTAAGAGAGAATCCTTTAACTTCCTTTCCTTTAAATCATTTAACAAACAATTTTTTCGGTATTATCTTTTGTACAGTAAATTTTGTAGGCGTAGTTCTTGGAACCACCACTTATAAATTCTGTAATATAACTCCCTATACCATAAGATTCTAATTCATCTGTCATGTCTCCTATAAATTCTCCTGTTTGTGGTTCATATTCTCCTTCCCGACTAATATACAACACCGAATCTGTGTCATAATATAATACTTTACTATCCAGCTTCTCTAGATAACTGTAAAGTTGAAGACGAGCATGTGTTGTTGTATAAGCAGCGATACTTACGTTGACAGTAGATAAAGAAGCTGCTGCTTCTTCTTTATACTTCCAGCTAGCCACTATGTTTTCTTCATTTAGTGTAAATATGTGACATACTTCTACAGAGGGGTTTGTTATTAACTCGTAAAATTTAAAAGGTTGATTTATAATGGTGGTTTGTTGTTGATTTTCCTTTTGCCCAAATTTTCCCCAGAATGAGCTTAAAATAATCTTAGCAAAAGATGTTAAACCAGGGTTATTTATTACTTTATCGTAATCTAATTTAATTTCCTCCTTTTCAAAAAAACTGTCAATATATTTTTCCTTTTCTTTTTGAGTCTGACATTTTATTGGCCATCCAGAAGATTCTTGTTTAATCTTTATAAATTTGTTCATCATTTTAGTTAATAAACCATCAATACCATTGCCATTGTCATATTTTACTGTTTCGTATTCCCAATCTTCATAAATATTTGTTGGAGGTAAGATTTTACATTTAATAATACCGTCAATAATCATTATGTTTAACTTGGAGCAGACATCTTCTCCAACATAAATCTTAAAATGACTTATGGGAAATTTCCCTCGTTTGCAAACATATGGATATAAGGAACACACATCTATGTATTTAATTTTTTCTTCTTGTTTACATTTATAATATGTGTAAGTATTTCCCGTTCTTCCACCATAAAATGCATCACGGGGATTTAAAGGAGCTAAATTAATTAATGAATGATTTTCTAAATATCTCATATTTTCATTGTGTCTCATTAGCTCTCGGAATTCACATTCCTACATATAATAACTTTATATTCACATGATTTTATAAACTTTGATCTCATTAATGTTTGTTAATATCGTACATTCAAAGTATCGCCAGACTTATCATGTAATGGTATATCTGTCTGGTTTGTTAAACATTTTGGATGTCCATGATAATAGCATCCGTAAAATTCAAATATTTCTTTAGTCTCTTCGCAAAAACCATCGACTTTAACATTTCCAATTTGTTTTTATTTTCTATTAAATGCACATTGCAAATCAATTTTTCTCAAATCTTTTTCCCAAATAAGACATTGCATGGCAATTTTTGACTGATTGTCTACCATCCTATATCCTTTTCTTGGTATAATACCTATAGTATTCGATTTGAGAAAGTTTCTTCTACAGACTGAAGCTATTGTTGTTGCTTCTACAAATGGTTCCACATTACATTCTTCTATAAAAAATTTTCTGAAAACCAGACATTTTAACCAGGCTTTAGTTAGAATTTCAACATCATTTATACAGTATTCTAAAATATCTTTCTCCATATTAAATTCTGAGTTTCTATTTTGTTCATATCACATTATAAATACATTACGCTTATCTGCTTTCATTGTATTAGAGTTATAGTATTTAATTGCTGGAAGTGGACCAATGTAATTTTCATTTTCGAATTTATTAAATAGATGCGGAAAATAACCCTTTTTCAAATTGATTGATAAATTAAAAGCTTTTGGTAATTTTGCCAAGGCCATAGGAAAGTAATTCATAGAATCTATAAATTTAATATTATCAATTATCATAACAATAATTTTTGTACTTCGCATAATTAACTTTGGTTCAAGTACAGTTTTATTGAGTATATAATTCAGAATAAACTGATGGTCAAACGCCTGACCATTATGAGCAATTATGACACTCTTTTTGAATTCCTTTCTTAATTTTAAAATAAATTCCATGAAATCCTCTATCACATTTTTCGTTTTAAAAATTTTCTCTCTTAATTTACATTTTCCACAGAAGTATAGAGAATCAATGTTAATAAATTTAAAGCATCTCAGTTGAGCCACACATAAACTTGGAACATGTTCTTTTATTTTTGTAGAGCTAATTTCTTCTTGTCGTGTTTCTAAATCATAAAATACGTAAATGTAATTTTCAAAATTTACTTTTGTTTTGTCTTGCTGAATGAAGCATTTATGGTTTTCAGAAACATGATTATCGTAAATTTTATAAAAATATTCTAAACATATATGAGTCCTGCTGCTTTTATGAACTTTAAAACAAGAATTGCATTTTCTAATTTCTTCACAGATGCTTCTATTTTTTGAACTGGAAGCCTTGTGGATTTCAAAACATGTTTGACCACAAAATGTTCGATTACACTGCATACATAAAATATTTTTAACATTAAGTGAACAAGCTGGTGAGTTTTGACAGCAAGGGCAACTTATCGAACATCTATGTTAATTTTTCTTAGAATACGGAATATGACATTCTCCACAATAAAATGCTGTGCAAAAAGCAGCTGTTAGTGAGGTTATTACATTGTAATGATTATTATGATATAACAAGTTAATTTTTTTCTCATTATTCAATCCTTCAAATATTATTTCTGCACCCCTTGTTCCATATTTCTATACAACAATCTTGTGTTTGTGTAAAAATTTTTGAAATTGATTCAATTCACGAATTCCGCAACCTTCAGATGGAATTGTTATTTTTGATTTTTCTAATAATTTTAAAGCTGTTAAATTTGATATTACATGGGTAACTGTTAAACAAAAAGTGTCTGTACTTAAACCTGTAGACGTAAAATAAAAATAGTTTATAAAAAATGAAGCCAAAAATGTATTATAAATAACTACCTTCAGAATTACTTTGGAAAACATTAGAAATTACATCCCAAACGTCGCTAAATTTTAGTTCATGAACGGATCTAAAACTGAGATACGCAGGACCTTGTAGTTCAAAGCTCTCTCCACAAAATGTTAACCCAATCTTATCCCTGGAATTCACATCTTTCACAGCAATGTTGATTATTTGATATATAGCATCCTTAATCCAGTTAATTGGTTCTCTATTTTCAGGTATGGATTTAATTACAAATTTTATTTTGTGCACGTTCATATTAAACCGTTTAACAAATGTCAAATTTTCACTTTCGATTATATAAGGTGTTATAGTTTCGGTAAGACACTTTTGTAAAATAATTTTTTTTCGACATTTTACGATTACGATTATACGATTTTTAAATTTTTAATACAGATTCACTCTGTTAAATGAACAATTACATTGTAATCAAAGGTCGCTTTAATAAATTATAGTTGTTTAACTAGAATCCCATCTTAAAATAGAAAGAATTGAAAATATAATTTGCAACATTGTAACAAAAGATATTCTGACAATTAATTATAGTTCTGTAAAACAAAAATAAAACGCAAACTTAGCCCTATCTTAAAATAGAAAATTGAAAATATAATTTGCAACATTGTAATTTCCAAACTAGAATTTAATTTAAAACTTATCTTAAAGTTGTAAATTGTAATCAAATAACGATTTAATAAATTATAGTTCATTTAACTAGTATCCCATCTAAATCTTAGCTTAAAATAGAAAGAATTGAAAAACAAAAAGCAATCTAAATTTATCTTCAATACATTTTAATTAGTATAAATACATCGGGATTTTATATAAAAAATATCAGTTTAATGTCAAACATATGTGCAAGATATGGCACAGGAATATTTAAACTTCTGCATGACTGCAGATGAGGCTGCAACTGCTACAACTGCTACTACTAGTACAGCAGTGCGTCTTCCTGCGAAAAGGAGAAAGGCGAAAAATGAAGATGACGCTTCTACTCATCTTCATCAACAACAACAACAACAACAACTACATCAACAGCATCATCATCAACAACAACAGCAACAAGCACAACAACAGCAACAACCGCAACAACAGCAACATCAACATCAACAGCAACAACAGCAACTACAGCAACAACAAGATTATCAGAGTAAGGAACATCAAATCCCATCAGAAAAAGGAAACTGGTGGAATTATTTAATTTAAAAAAAAAATTTTAGACCCTAAATAATATTATATTTATACCGCATCAAAAAGTTGGGGTATTTGAAGATAATGATTTCCGTGAGGAAATCGAAAAAAATTAATATTTCCTCATAAATGAGGAAAGCCAATTAAATTTAAAAGAAGAACGTGGTGATTTTGAATTCGCCACAATTCAGTAATAGTTTTAGACTAATTTTATATGAAAAATTTTATTTAATAAAAAAAATTTTATTTCAAAGAAATTTTCTACTGTTTTAATTTTATTTTCATTTTTCAGATGTTAAGATTTTATTTCATTTTTCAGATGTTAAGATTTTATTTTATTTTTCAGATGTTTTCAAGTTTTATTTTCAGGTGCTTATTAGAGTTTTATTTTACAGATATTAAACAATATTTGTTGAATTTATCCAAGTATTATGTGTGTCATCAACACCTAGCCATTTAACAAAAACTCTATTTCCTTGCTTTTTCAGAATTTTTTCTACAAGATAAGTATCTGGGTATTTTACAGGTGTAAGCTCAGCTTGATAAAAACCCCCAGAAATTGGCGTATCAGTATAGTCCGATAATTGATATGTAACAGGATAAGTATTATTGATTTTATCAATCTTAAATACTTCAGTTGACCAATTCGGTTGATAACCTTTTTCGAAATGACCTTTGTATTTACTTATTCTTACAAAATTTCCAGTTTTATATTTACTTTTTTGAAAAATTTTAGGCTCAATATATACATTTCGCAGTATATTTTTTTCGTTTTTCTTTGTAATTTTTTCAGGAGGAAGTTTTATTGTGCTATGTTTTGTTGAATTATATTCTTTTATTAATGATTGTATAATAGGTAACCATTTATAATTCCCGTTTAAACTAAATTTTTTCCACATAGAATTTTTCAATGTACGGTTAAATCGTTCAACAATTGATGCTTTTAATTCGCTAAATGTGTGATAATGATTGATTGATTTTTCTTTCATATAATTTTGAAATTGTAAATTAAAAAATTCCTTGCCTTGATCAGAGTGCATATTTTTTGGTATAACTTTAGCTCTAATAATAATTATTTTTAAGGCATTTAAAACATTTTCAGCATTTTTTGTTTTCACAGGTTCAGCATAGGCATATTTGGAAAAAGTATCAATGAAACGTCAGCATATATTTATAACCATTATTAAATTTTCCATAAGGTATTATTTCGACTAAATCGATTTGGCACGTGTCATTTAGACCTTTCTGTTTGAATTTTCTTCTAAGAAATTTACGTCTTGCCTGTCTATGAATTTCAGTCACTATTTGAGCTCTTGACATTTTGTTTTAAAAATGTCAAAGGTAATGTTATAATAATTATTATACATAAAATGATAGACCAAAGCATGGTTTAAACTAATCATCTAATTGAGTTTAATTTGCTTTTATACTTTTCTACATGAGTACATAACACAACTTTTATTTTCAAATTTAATTCATTTTCATTCTGACTGCTCAACAACTCACTGAAATGCTGCCTGATTCCACATCATATTCATTTAAAGAAACTGTAGATGATGTAAATACACAAGGTCAGATACAAGAAAATGAAATTACGTCCACCATGGACGACGAAGATTTAGCAGAAACTGAGGAATTAATACCACCGTTCCAGATAGTTGAATTAGAAGAAGAAGAAGTGGAAGAAGAGATTGAGGAAGATGAGGAAGCAGTTCCATTTAATGAAATTTGGGACATAAATAATCAGCAGGGAGATCTTGATTATTTCAATGATTTAATAATCCTAAATAATTTTAATTAAATAATCTAATGAAAGGTGTACAGAAAAATATATTATTATAATATCTAAAACATATAAATAAAAAATAAAAATTTTTATATTATTTGTTGTGATTTATTTTGTTTGTTTTATGTAGTATATTAGAGATTTGTTTCTTTAAAATTACAGGAATTTCAAAAAATAACCTTGAATAATTACATTGTACATTAAAACATTGTATTGGTACATAAATTTCTCTTTCTAACCTAAATACTTGTTGTTCGACACATAAATTTAGATATTCCCGAACATAGTCTTTTACATTTAACTCAGTAGATTTATAATACGTCATCACTGCGTGAAGAAAATCGCTTAAATTGTAAAACTGCTCTGCTTCTTCTTTGTTAATACTTATACTTTGCCTGTTCGCTGATTTTAGCCCATGATGAAAGTTCTGTTTTATATCTTTTATTATCAGCTTATCGAGTTTTTTGTTAAATTCGTAATAAAATTTATTCCATTCATGATATTTTAAGACAATTGACTTTTTACGAATACGGTGAATTATACTTGAGGCTTCAAATGACTCACGGTCAAATCCAACAGCAATTTTTAATGTATGACTCTTATTGAGAAAATATGTGTAACTTAGCAATAAATTTGTGTTCTGACCTGGTACTTCCATTCCTTTAATTTTACTAAAACCTGTTTATATTGTTTTTATTATTTATACGTTTTAAGAACACAAATTTTCCAAATACATTTTGAAAGGTACTTAAAATATACTTATCGTTTTCTAGTTGATTTCCTTTATTAAATTTTTTTAAAAAAGCGTTCATACTATAACCGCAACATCTATACCACGTATAAACACAATAATATTGCCCACAGACATCTGAATAGTTACTTTGTAACTGTTTCTTATTAAAAATTATACATTGGTTTTTTAAGTAACTTAAAATTTCTAATTTATCTGGTTTTCTACCAAACGAATCAAAATATTCAACACAGCCATTCTTTGGCTTATAGCTTGGAAAATAGCTAACCAATGTGTTCCCGGATCTTTTATTGGATGGATCAATTATTCTGGGGAGTTGATCCATCGCAAAAACTCCTTTAAAAAATTTACGTGTGTGTTTGTTACATCTTAATACGTCACTTATCTCTAGGGTATTCATCAATCAAATTGACTCAAGTCATATACTTTAGTTGTTTCTTTAATATAATTTGATAAAAACTCTTTTTTGATTTTTTTATTTGTTATAATAATATCAAATTTTTCTACTATTTGACAGAGCTCTTTATTTATTTTATCGTTGTACACAGTTCCAAAAGAGTAATTATCAAAATTATCATTTATAAAATCCCTAGTTGGAAATTTATACTTGAGCTCTTTTACAAACTTTTTACAAGGTTCTTTAAAACCAACTATACAAATATCTTTCGCAAACAAGGTATTATTATCATCACTACAAAATGTTACATCCAAAAGTACACAAGACAGCGACATTTTGTCAAATATTCAAATTTACATTTATGTATGCTATTTATAGGTTTGAGAATATATTTCGGTTTTTATTAATTTGTAAACTTGCATCAAATTCTCCATAAACAATAGCAGTCAGTGTAGATGTAAGTGGTTTTGATAGCCTTGCCTCAATTCTAACTGTACCTGGATTTAGTAGACCTTGACACATTTCATTTCCTGATGCATCTGGAGTTAAATCAAAAGCTAGAATGAAAAACCTATTACTAAACATGGTTTTTGTTATCTGATGACCTTTATCATTATGGTAAATTCCAGTTCCTGAAAAAAGTGTACTGTATGCTCTTGTACAGCAATTATTTTCATCTGAAAAACTGGTTTCAATTGCTGAATTAGGTATTTGAACACCATTTATGTTTAACACAAATTGTGAAATATCAAAATGTTTTAAATTGTATGGGTTTTTTGACCTTTTTCCAGAGTAACCTGCATTTTCTGTCATACAAAAAGTGATTGCGTTTGGCAACTGTCCAATAAAACATTATCAAGTGATATTGATGAACTATTCTGTGGAATGGTAAAAGTTTTTACCTCTACCCGTTTGTAATTGTATTGGGCATTAGTTTTTTCCAATAAGCATTATGTGCACACTAGGATTAATTGTTACATGTCTCATAAATAAAGTGGCTTCCAAAATTTTCAGTTGAGATTCATCAGTATCATCTGCAAAGAGGTAAAAATCTGGTTTTTCTAATATTAGGATAACTCGAACATCGACATTGTTTATGAGAAGTGTAGGTTGGTTAAACATATCTAAATGTAGTTTCCCCATAAGTTCCACTACATTGCTATTTTGGTATAATTTTTGACGTTCTTTTGAACCACTATTATCTGTTTTTGCTTTTTGTTTTTTAATATAGCTTATCTAACATCCATCCACCACACTCCAAATGCGTTGTAGCGGCATCCGTACCATAATTTAACAATGATTCAATATAAGCTCTGTAATGATAATTGCCATCTGATGGAGATATATTCTTTCCATTTAGTTGAACATTGCATTGTTTTATTAATGAATGTAACATATTATTAACCACACTTAGTTGTTGTATAGGTGTTCCATCAGTTTTTTTATCTTTATTCCATTGAGTTCCATCTTTTTTTAAAATTTGTACTTTTAATTTTAGATATGTCGAAGACAAGTCTCTATATGTATCACCGTGCCCTAGTGAAACAAATTCTATGACAGATGGATTATCTAAAGAAGCAATAGGGTTATAGAAAACTTCTTCAGATCGTAAAATACTTGATTGAATAGGCTGTGTGAGATTGATTGAATAGGCTGTCAAGCGCTGATTTCATACGTTCAATCATAATTATTCAAAAATATCTTTTTGTTGTTTTTGTTATTAACTTTGCGTCGCTTCGACGTAAAATAATTTAAATTATTAATGAGAGGTCTTTTTATAGGTTTTCTTCGTTTTCTTTTGCCTTGTCCATACATTTAATTGAGTTTCCGAACTGCACCTCGTCTTACATTTTTCATTATCTCTTTATTTCGATCTTGAACCAGTTCTTTGACATGTGCACCTGTGGCAATATCAGATAATGCATTAATATCAGAGTTAATAACCTCTTTTTTTAATATATTAGCTCCAGACGTAAATATTGGTTTTAAATATCTAAAAAGACCACCGAAAAAGCTCCCTAATCCTCGTCCCCTTTGGTAAGGTACAATTGAGTGTAACAAAGGACCAATATCCTCAAGACCTTTTCCTGATTGAACTAAATAATATTTGCAGTACGCTCTCTCCATAATGAATAAAATAAAATAATATATAGTTTTGTAAAATCGCTTTTATTTTATTTTTACTTTTTTAAAATGTAATACAATTTTTGTTGGAATTGAACTATTGGAAAAGTTTATTTTGTATCCATATTTATCACATAAAAGTAATGAAATGTTATTAAATCATTTCTTCACATTGCAATATTGAATATTACTGAATTCTTTTACAGTATCAGTGAAAGAATTTTGTATGTTAACAGATCTTAAACACCTTATATCTTTATCACCTATTTTTTGCGGTTCAATTATATCTGTGTATATAAAAAACATATCTGGTTTACTAATGGGAATCAATTGTACACTATCTATAAAGCTTCTATAAAGCTTCAAAGCTAAGTTTTGAAAGCTTCTATTACACGTGATTTATATTTTTTAAAATCTTTAACTTTAAAAGATACTTGATTGAAACATGTTGTCAAAAGTCCTTCGAGAGTATAAGCGTAATTTGCTCTTATTTTTATATCTATTTTAGGCTTAGTAACACATATTGTGGTGTAACTTAAATTTTAGGCATCTCCTCAGCTTTTGTTGGTTGTGTATAATGAACTTCATCGTTTATAAAATTAAAAATTCCCAAATCAACTGTCGTTCAACTTCTTTTTTTGTAAACCTATTATGTGGGCGTATATTTTGAATTAGTGTTGGTAGTAGAAAAACTTTCCAGTCGCATATCATTTGTTTTTCTATGTATGGAATATATGATGTTCCAACTCCTATCATATCTTTCTGCATACCTTTAATAAATATTTGAGTACTTTTTTCCCATTCTTCACCATACATATTTGGAACGAAATCATTAACATACATTTCTGAAATACCGACTTTCCACCTTGAATCACACATGTATTTATTCATTTTATTTGTAAAAGATGATAATGAATTTTCTGGATAATAATTCATAGATGAATCACTGAGTAAAGTGACATAAAATTCATCATTTACTTGTATGTTGTCCATGAGCTTGTAGATTTATTTTTACGAATTGGAAAATTAAGTTCTGTTTGAGTATTACCTACGGCTGACATTAAAAGACGTCTTGATGAATTATTCAACTCTTTGCTATTTATAGTTTTTTCTTTTTTCGTTGGTGGGCTTGGGCTATCTAAAGGAACAGTTATAATGTCTCCTGTATCAGTTTCAAAAATTTGTACATTTTGATTTCTAATTGATTTTCTTTTTCTAAGACGTTCTCCAACTGAAGCAGCTGACAATGCTTTTGTTAAAATATTTTCCTGAATTTTATCATCAAATACTTCGCCATTAGCTTCTTTTTCATATACTTTTTCTTCTTCAGGAACAATTTGTATTCCAACATTCTTATATTCAGGAAAATGCGATTGAGTTTCCACATCTATATACATTGGTTTTGCACGAGTTTGAGTACCTTTTGTTTCCGTAATTTTTATTTTCTCTTCTTTATTTCTAGGAAGTTGTCGTTTTTTGTTTCTTATTTTAAATAAATTTTGACTGTATAAATACCATATTTGAGTATCCGTGAGATGTTTATTTAACAATATTTTTTTTAATATTTTTATCCAATTCATTGAGTTAAATGGCTGCATTTTGCTTCATTCTTTCATAAATCTCAGGTTTTAAAATTATGATTTTATTAAATGTTGTATTATTCATTTTATAAAATTTCCAATTATCCCTGATAGTATTGCACCAAGAAGTGTAGGTAAAAATCCACCACGTTGAATAATAATTTTTCTTTTGCTATTTATAGATTTTTTCCGGCAAATAAGTGATCTTAATACTTTTTTATACTTTCGTAATTGGGTTGTTGCTTTTTTACTCAGATAATAATTACCTTTTAAAATATTTAAAGAGATTTTGCAAAATGTTTTTATTACTTCAGAGTCACAGTGTTTTATAATTACTTTCTGGAATTTTGGTTTAGAGGTTTTTAATAGGTGCAATATATGTCGATTGGTCTTTAAACGTTTCATATTCCTCCCCAAATTGTTCTAATTGATCTCTCGTACAATAACACAAACCTTTCCCAAATATATCACTTCTTAATCGAAAAATATTATTAACGTCTTGAGTAAGATCTATTAATATATAGTCATATGGGACTGACGTCTCTTGAAAATTTACCCTGGTGAAAAACATTTTGTGTTACAAATATTACAGATAAATTTCTATAATGTGATCCTCTAGTAAATAAATCACATACAAACCTATCATGAGAATTTAACATCATATCATCGATAATAACTAACAAAAGTTCTTGATTATCATTAAAATCTGGAATAGTGTTACTATATTCAACATCTTTCATATATAGTGGAACAGCATTTTTGTCTGGATTACACCGAATAATAATATTAATATGTGGTAGTATATTTTCTTCTTTATATTTTATTAAATTATGAATAAATGTGGTTTTACCACAGCAGGATGGCCCCGCCACCGTCATTGTAAATGGGTGAAACAACATAGTTGTATTAGTTAAAACAATCATTGCTAACCTATATTAGCTCTTTTTCGAAATGAATATAAATGTAAATTTAGTTATTTCATTGAACATTCTTTTACAAATCTTCGACATGGTTAAACAAGTTTTTATAGTTGACCTACAATTTTTGCAAGGAAATGAAAAACAATATTTCCTAAAAGAGTTAGCCATACTTGAAAAAGGAACTTTAATTCCAACTGTGTATCATTTCAAAGCACCGTACCCCGCGGAACAGCTTAGTCAAGATGTGAAATATAATAATCAGTATTGCGAAAATAAAATAAATGGACTTAAATGGAATAACGGTTTAGTTGAATATTTAGATGTAAAATGTATATTAAAGCACTATTTAAAATCAGAGGAAAAAATGTATGTTAAAGGAGAACAAAAAAAAATTTTCCTTCAAAAGTAGATTGACAGTGTTAAAATAGAAGATCTAAGCAGAGACTTGCCATCATTACAAAAGATTGAAAACTTTAATTCAAATTGTGCTATACACTTATCAAACAAGAGTTTCAGATGCGCTGTTAAAAATTGTTTTAATGTATATATGCATCTTTTAAAAGAAAAAATGTTAGATTAAGACCTTCAATTTTCATACTTATACAATATAAATTTAAATAACAAAAAAAAAGTTTACTTCAACATAAAACAAAAAATTCACGTTATGCATGTATGGGTCTATGCTTACAGATCAGCAAGGAAAGGTCATTGGGAAGAATACGCACGTGATAGAAGTAGATTTCAAAGACGTATAGAAAAAGTTGGTCCCGCTATTTCTAAAATCTTAACATCTGATCATCGTAAAAAAATTTTCCAACACAGATTTCTGTAAAATTGTAAAATATTTTCAAATATAAAATTATTTCAAACATATAAATAAATTTTTATTATTTACATCTTGGTATTCAAAAGTACCTATGAATATTTTTCTTATTAAATAATAAAAACAAGTTTTTTTCGTTTCTTTTATATTTCCTTTTACGTATGTAGGTATATTTTATTAAGCATGCGATTTTGCGCAATTTAAAAAAATAAACTTGATTTGACCTGAAAAAAATCATCTTTCTATTTGTATGATATTCATTTGATTACAAAGCATCAATGAATTTATTGAAAAACCTAAATATCCTAAACTTGTTCAGTTCATTAACATTCCCTAACAACTTCTACAGTACCAACAACCTTCATTTCCTCCTATACAACCACTTGCAACTTATAAGTTAACAACCCATGCTTATAACCTAAACCAAAACAAACAAAACAAGTTTTTGATCTACTAACCAAGAATAACCTACATTAAACCCATAAACCAAAATATAGGTCAGTGGGCGTGGTCTTCGGTGCGATATGGCATGATTTTTTCCCATCCCCAAGTGCAGATGGATTTGCAGAAGAACTCAAGTGCAGAGAACTCATTACAAAACGGTAAAGGGGAAGAAAAAAATGATTAAAAAAAAAAAAATTTTTCGTTCATTAATTTTCTTCGAATTGATTTTTTTTTTTAATTAATTTTATTTGACTTACATACATACCCATATATGCATATATACCAACAAAATGTTTTTAAATAATTTTAAAATGTTATTTTATAGATTTTAAAAAACAAAAGCCAAACAAATATCGATTATATAAAAGCCGTAAACGTTTGCAACAATTTTCTTTATTTTTCATAGCAAAAACTAATACTGCATATAACAGAAAAAAAGAATAAAAAAAATTGAAAATTTATATGGTTGGGTACATATTCCCGAAAATCAATATCAGAAATTCAAAATCCCGAAAACAAAATCTCGCTAAATGAAAATCGCGGAAATCAAAATTCGAAAATTTAAATCTCGAAATTACAAAATTCCAAAAATCAAAATCCTGAAATTTCAAAATCTCGCATATATATACCTACATATATGTATATAAATATTCCGGAAAAGGGCTCTGATTTTGAATCCAACTATTAATACTTACAGTATGTTCACACATATATACTAATTTCTTTCAAAAAAATTAAATTTTCACCATATATGGAAAATAATTAATTTTGAAAACTCCGCATACTATTCAATTTTGACATTTCACTTAAAAAATAGTGAATTTTATACGAATTTAGTTTTTTTATGAAAGAAAGATTCTTTGTGAAGGAATGGGGACTGTCACGCCCAAACCCCCACTCAAAATTTTCCTTTAGTTTTCTTAGCGTTACTATACGTTTTTACGTTTATTTAAATTTATTTTTATTATTATTGTAAAAAGTTAAGTCTCCTTTCAAATAAAGGGAACATAGCTCTCAACAAACGTTTGTAAGATAAATAAAAACAGAAAGATATTTCTTTTTATTTCATTAAAAAGTTAAGTGACAAAAAACCAATATTTTTTCTAGATTACCAGACTGGCGTATGGTACGCCGGGTTTATCTAGTTTTATTATAATTGTTTATGAATTGTAAATTTTAATGGGTAATCTATGTACATATTTGTTTCGATTTTTTTGTTTTGTTAAAAATGAGACGTTTCTTTTATTTCTACGCCATATATTATCTTATACAAGAACTATAGTTTATTATTATTTTATTATGTAGCTATAATAAAATAATAATAAACTATAATTTATAGGACATATATACTTATTTTTAATTTGATTATGTTCTACTAATTATATATTATAAGAAAAATGTCTAGTCCATATAGATATATACAAAGACAATGTTGTTAAATAATTTAAAAATGTCATTTTTTAGATCTTAATAAAGAAACAGGTCAAACAAATATTTTGTTATAGGAAGCAGGTCAACAAATATTTTATTATAATTTTATTATATTGTTTATGAATTGGAAACTGTAACCGGTATCGGGTAATATATTTGTTTTACTTATTTTAGGAATAGTAAAGTAATAGTATTTTCTCTCTATTTTACTAAACTTAAAGCATTTTTCATACAACAAAAAAATCTATTTTATCAGGATCATAATATTATTTTATCTTTTCTTTTCGTGCAGGATAAATTCTTATTACTATTTACTTTTTATTATATTAAAGATATTATCATTATTGGAAGAATTATTTGGAATTTCTATAAAAGTAAATTTCAGGTCGAATAAGTAAGTATATAATATGCATATTAGTTTTTTTTTATCGGAAAGTATCATTTAAGGTAATTTTCGCAATTTAGTTTACAACAACAAATATGGAATAAGAGAAGAAAGGAAAAGTCGTCTAGCAAGAGAGCGATATGCAAGATTTAGAGCAAGACAAACTTCAGAGGAATTCGCCACATACCGAATTCGAATGACTGTATTACAAAGGAGAAGAAGAGAACGAGAAACGTAATATGAAAGACAAATGCGACTAGAACAACGGCGTCATTCCACTGAACAAGTAACTCCTTAACTCCTGCAGAGTTGGAAGTTCGTCGAGCAACTCATGCAAAGAACCAGCGTCGACACATGGACCAACGCGCACCAGAACAACTACACATTATTCCACAAAATCAAGCTGAAATTAACAGGTTATCACAAGAGCTACATATTCAAGTTATTCGTTCTCAAGAAGCTAACTTCGATGAAAATGAAGTGGATGCACATAGTTGTGGTCCTTTAAATGTTTACTGCCAGTTTTGCGGATCTAAAAATTTCCTTAATGAACATCCCTCTGATGGAAAATTTACTAGCTGTTGTCGTAAGGGAAAAATTAAATTACCAAAACCAAAAGACCTCAGAGATAATGAGTAGAATATCCAGATTTTTTGAAAAAGATTATGTACGACAGAACTGATCGTAATTATTCACATTTCCGAAAAAATATTAGATCTTAAAACAGTGCTCTCTCTTTTGCTTCAATGGGAGCAAAAATAGTTGCTTTGCCTGGAAGAGGTCCATACATATTTAAAATTCATGGTCAAACTTACCATCGCACTTCTCACTTGGGCCCAATCAATGATCAATCTCCTGCTCAATTGTATGTGATTGATAGTTCACAAGCCACAAATACTCGACAAGACCAGGCAGCAAATGTTCAATGTCGGCGTGAAATTTTGAATCAAATTGATCGATTCTTTCGGCAAAACAATCGATTGGCTCAAAGTTTTCAATTAATTCGTGAAATAGAAGCCAAAGAGCATGAACGTGCAATTCAACAAGGAGATCAGATTCCATCGGTAAGTATAGTTTTAAGACGTGACCGTCAGTCAGATCAATGTAGATACAACACTCCAACTTCGAATGAAATCGCGATGGTTTTTGTAAATGATAACGGTGAGCCACCTTTCCAAAGGGATATTCGTATTTATTATTTTATCTACCTTTCCAAAGGGATATTTTAAGTCCTAACATGGACCCAATGACGTACGCGCTATTTTTTGCTTATGGTAAGCCTGGATGGCAACCCAATTGGGATTGTGAGGCTTACGAGGGAGCGCAACGAAATCCAGTAAAAATAATGTTAGCGTACTCCAGTACAAAGCAGCCATGACAGCAATTCGTGGTAACTTCAATCCTTTTGTAAATGCAGGAAGATTGACACAGCAAAGGCTGGTCGATTCTTATCTCCAAGTTGAGGCTAATAATTTAAATTTTATCAAACAAAATCAAAGAGTTTTACGTACAGAACTATACCAAGGACTTCAAGATCATGTAGCAAATTTGGCACAAAATGAAAATATTTCAGCTGCCAATTATTTTACCATCAAGTTTCGAAGGTTCACCAAGAACATGCGTGAACAATGTTGTGATGCGATGGCAATTTTTGCGAAGTTTGGTGCTCCAGATCTATTTATTACATTTACTGCAAATCCATCTTGGCCTGAAATTATGGAAAATTTAATACCAGGAGAGCAAACTGTAGATCGACCAGACTTAGTTGTCAGAGTCTTCAAGATCAAATTGGACGCACTCATTAAAGACATAACAGGTCATGGTATTTTCGGTCACACAAAGGCATATGTTTACAGCAACGAATTCCAAAAACGAGGTCTCCCACACACAAGTATATTGGTAACTCTTCGAGTAGAGGACAAATTTATAACAGCTGAGCGGATCCATAATTTTGTTGGTGCTGAAATTCCACCTGAATCGTGCTCATGTTTACGAGAAATTGTGCTGAAATGTATGTTGCACGGCGCATGTGGAATTGCAAATCCAAATTCTTCTTGCATGATTGATGGCAAATGTAGCAAAAAGTTTCCAAAAGAATTTAGAGGAGCCACAGTTTCAAACGCGAATGGATATCCATTGTATCGTCGTCAGAACAATATTCAAGCTGAAGTTCGAGGAGTAATTATGGATAATAGAAATGTAGTACCATACATCTTATATTTGACACTTAAATATAATGCCCATATAAATGTAGAAGTTAGTACATCACTTAGAGCTTTAAAATATATTTATAAGTATATATACAAAGGTTTCGATTGTGCGAATGTTCAAATTATATCAAATGGAAATACTTAGCTTTGTCACAATGAAATAACAAATTTTATTAATTGTCGCTATGTTAGTGCACCTGAAGCAATTTGGAGATTGAGGGAATCAAAAATGCATAATCGCTCACATTCTGTAATGATACTTCCAGTTCACTTACCAAACCAGCAAGTAGTAATTTTCGAATCTGGACATTAGGAAGACGCCCTTTTGGCAGCTCAAATCCGCCGCACCAAGCTCAAATTCAGGTTTCAAAAAATAACAAAAAACGACCCTGGGTCAATTTTTCGTTAAAAAAACATAACAATACAATGGAATGGAGTCGTGGTGGACGCTGACACGTAAAGGACGGTAGACTCCAATCTGATAGCAAAATATTTACATAAATGAATTGAAATCTTTATTTTTTTTATATGTTTAACTTAGTAATTTATTTAACTAAGCCATTGAATTTAAACATTGATTTATTGTTTTTGATTATAATTTGTTTTTTATAGTATATACGCCAATGTCAGACTGAAATCTTACAAAAACAATTTTTTTTAAGTCAAATGAATTATAAATTTTTGATTTTTTAATTTCTTTTTAGCCAAATGAATTACTTTTTCATAACATTTATAAATACTTAGTAAGTAAGCCAAGGAATTTAAATGTTTTTTTTTTTTTGGTTATTGTATTTGTATATCTGTAACAGAAAATGAAACACGGTTATTGAATCAAACTTTATTAAAACATGAATAAAAATTATAACTAATAACAAAAATAATAAGATTTATATAAAAAAAAAATTAAAAACAAAATCCAATACTAAATTTATACCTACTTTAATAATAATAAAAATAAACACCAAAACTAAAAATAAGAATTTATATTAAAAACAAAAACTTAAAAGTAAAATGAAAACGAAAACTAAAACAAATTAATTTAAATAAAATAAAAAATATATAAAATACATAATATGTTATATTCTCTTTATTCTACTAAATTTTTATAAATTTAAGTTGTTTAATTCAATTCCAAAATAATTTTATTGGTACAAAATTTAAAACTTTTTTTTATAAAATATGCTACGTTTAATTTTCTATAATTTACTCAACTTTTATAAACTTAAGTTAACTAATTCCATTACAAAATATTTTTACTGATTTTTTGATTCCTTCTTATTAGTATACATATTTAATGTTTCTGATTCTTACACGATGGTCAGCAGGTTCGATTCCGGATGGAAATATATATTTTTTTTCTATATAAATTGGATAATAACTTTTTTCTTTTTATATTCTTTTTTCTAATTTACCATAATTAAAACCGTCAATCTATGATGGGCCAATAGCTAGTATTAATACAAATAAAATAAATAAAAGTATATAATATATATCTTATAATATATTTTTAAAAAGATAATAAAAAATCATAATCTAATATCTATGTTGATATAATTATTTTACATTAATTTAAAAGGTTGTGTTTGATAAATCCCATGTTGGTGTTTATAAATTGGTGAGAGAAATGGGGAAAGAACTTACAGTTCCTCTGACAAGGTTGGAGAAAATGGAAAACGGAAAATGGATAGATACGAAATACGTATTCCAAAAAAAAAAGCGTCTATAAAAAAATGACAAAATAGAAAGAATAATAAAAAAGAGAAAAAAAAAGGAAAAATTACACTTTGTAAAAAGAATTGCACAAAATATAAATATAAATTAAATTTTTTTTGTACTTGAGAAAATTCATTTAATTTTTGTTATAATATGTAGGATATTTATTTTGTTGTTTATTTAAAATAAAACTGGAATTGTGGATTACTTTTGTAATAAAATTTTATTATTTTGTCTAAAAAAAAACAGAAAATTTAAGAATTTATTATCAATAAAATACGATCGTATGACCTATTACCAGCTATTATTATTGCAATCTTTATATTAAAAGCCACCTGAAAATTTTTGATAAAAATTGATAAGACAATGTTATTAAATAAGAACATTATAAAATGGAAAGTAATTTTTTTAATAAAATTTCAATTAAGCGCGTGGTAATATTTAAATAATTATGTGGAAAGCCGTAAACTATATTAGAAAAATGTAATAACTGAATATTAAGCTGAGGAATTGATGATTTTGAAATGCAAAAATTATAGTTATTTTATAAAAACAATAAAAATGTCAATAATTTTTGAATTTAAAAGCTTGTAACTCTTCAACTATGAAAGCTACATAAAAGGGATATTAATATGAAAGCCTATAGCTTCAACTAGCTATCGACACTTAATCGAATCATCTATGTTGTACAAAAAGATATAGTTATTTTTTTTTTAAAAGTTAACGAAATGATATTCCGGAAACCTCTTAAAAATAAAAATTTAAAAATTGTTAAAAATTGCCACTCTTATGATTATTTTTCTGTATTTAAGGAAAACGGCTATTAACCTAGTGGTTTTACCTCCGACGTGTCAGCTAGATACGATATTGACTACGGACTGCAAATGGGTCTTGGTCAAAGGCCTTTACTATCTTTTGTAAACACCATATACGTTTTTGTAGCGTTTCTATATACATTTATTTATTATTTATTTTTAATTCTTTTATTACTCCTTTTATTGTCTTATATTTAGCAATAGCTTGGTTGCTAGGTAGTTTTCTGTAGAGTGACTCTTTTATAACATTAAGTAATTTTAAACCTAAAATTACATTTATTAATTATTATTCATGTATGTAATTATTCATGTACATAATTTAAAACTGGGGTTACCAATAAAATTAGAATGATATTAAAATATACGTATTAAAACGTGTTTAGTTATAAATGGAAAAATGGAAACCGTCATATTGTAGTATTTATCTATCATTGATAAATTCAGCAAATATGCTGCAGCTCATAAATTTAATGAACGAAATTGAATTTCTAATCTGAAAGCTCTAAAAGAGCGCATTAGATTTCGCGGAAGATGAATAAAATACAATTTTTGATAATGAAAGGTTCCGTTCAAATAATAATAGGACAAAGTCTTGAAAATTACAGCCCCAAATAACACAAACGGAATTGCCCCTGTAAAAAAGCGATTGGTGGTGAATTCCTACACAAAATGCTTACACATCCTAGAGCTTATTTAATTTAAAGATACAATTGAAATAATAGAAAGCAATTTACTAAATTCTTTAAAACATTCTGTTGAACTAAAGTATTAAGTCATGAATTGATGTTGACAAAATAGAATCTAAAAATACTTTCCTCATATAAGAAAAACATCTTGCAAAAAAATATGTTTAGTTAATGTAGTATAGGTTTAGGTCTAACGATTCTAACAGAAAATATGGACGCTGACGATGCAAAAGAAATTCACATACATATTAAAAATTTAGATAATAACAGGCTACAAATGACTGACCAAATTAATAAACTAGTCGCAATTATTAACAATTTAATAAAGAACATAGAAGAAATCGCGAAACATGTTACAAACCAGCAAGTTAGGAAATTAACCTAAACAAATAAACGAATACTTCTCGAATATTACCACAACTACTAACAAGATTATATTTATGGTTTAAAAGCCATAAATGTTGCAAATTTATGCAGATATAAAGTTAATTAATTAAAATTAGTTCAAAAAAATTCTTTCATCTTCGTTATTAGTCTTCCATTTTTGTTTTTTTTATTTTATTTATTTTAAGGAAGATAACTTTAATTGTCTAGTTATACCTTTTCCAAATGAAAACAAAGAAGAACTAGATTATCAAATCTAAAATATAGTTATTAACAAAAACCAAACTTATGAAAGCAGAACAAAAACGTATCAAAATGCTAAAAAAAAAAAACTTGAGGGTCTATCGTAACAACAATTGTATTTGCAAAATGCTTGAAACAATTAACGCCTGTGAACTGATAATAATACTCCTTCAATATGGAGAAATTCATAACTAATTATTACCAAAAACTTATCGATTACAGAAATTACGCAAGATTGTGTACAGCATAAGGTTAACATTGCAAATAATAACATTGTAAAATTTAAAAACTCTAAAATAAATGAACTTCTATTTCAAAATGAATTGGAAAATTTAACCAATAGCTCTCCAGATTAACTTCATAAAAGTAATTAATAATATAATACTAGAAACAACCAATTTAGAAACTATCAAAAATAGATATATACAAACAATTATGTTCAAAAATTTAAATTACACATTTATTATAGGTAATAATTTAATTACTAATTACAATCTTAATTGTAGTTAATAGTTTTAGATTCGATTTTATTTACACTTTTATTTTTCTTTTATTCTTAATTTATATTTTACAAATTAGTTGTTAATTAAATTCACAATTATTTAAATATACTTTTATTTCTTAATTTAATTAATTTAAATATTTATCTTTAATGATGAGCTTCAGTGACTTTGAAATCGAGAACAGAACTTAACGTAATTCGTTTATTTCCTTATATTTATATTAAAATTTTTGCTTATGGAAACTAATTGAAACTGTATTTTGTGGGAACATTAAAATGATTTATTAGCAGGGATTTTGTATATGGGAAAATAATTACATATGTTTTTATGATAATATTGCAAATGACGAATTTGCAGGAACGTGTAGATTTATTGAAGATAAATCTAGGGGATAATAATTATTTACTTTATCAAGAATATAGGTGTCGTATGAATATAATAAGAATTTTGTCTAAGGGAAAGTAATAATATTTCTATAATAATGTTCAAATGCTGAATTGGCAAGAATGCTTTAGATTTATTTATATTTAAAATAATGCTTTTTTAATGTTAGTGGTGTCATTATCGTTTATAACGGTTACTCTGAGCTTCCGTTACCGTTACTCTGAGCTTCCGGCGAAATATTTATTATGATTTTCTTATGCTTTTTGTATAAACACTTTATTATTAAAATAAACAATAATTATAAAAAGCATAAGAAAAATATTGATAGATATATTTATTACATGATTTTCATATTTTCTGTTTACAATGTCGTTAATATGTTTTCTATTATTTTCTACTAGGGGCCCCAGCTAATGTGTTATTAAATCTGATATTGCATTCAAATTCATATTATAGTCAGCTACAGTTTAGACAAATACAATTTATCGAAAAACGACAATTCATACCTAGCATCGGATATATTGTTCATTTTGAGACAGACATACATAAGTATGTATTTATTAAAGATTAATGAAAAATCAAATATTAAACAAAATGTTAGCATTAACAACCCCTCACCCTTTTTACTACGTGTATGTTTATTTACAGTTTTTTTATTTGGTTTTGTGGGTCCTTTAGAGTTTAGACCTTTAAACAAATGCTGAAAAAATAACATACATACATAAGTAGGTACATAGATTTTAATTTTGCACCCACAAACCAAAATAAAAAAGTACTAATAATACTCTTTTTCTTTGCTGCGCTGTTTGTATAACACAAAATTGATTTTGTTGTTATTTTCCTCTTAACTTTTTTTTCCAGAGCATTCAATGAAAAAACAATAACAAATTTGTGTTATAAATTATAATATGTAAATTGTTGAAACTTGAAGTGCCGAAAAAACGATAAGCAACAAACAATCAAAAATAAAAAATAAATCTTCCAGTTCGTAAATTAGGCACTGAAAAATGAGTATGTATACATTATACATACTACTAAATAGTAAAATCAAATATGTATAATGTATATGTATCCATACTCATTTCTATGTTTTTTCATTGTAATATGTTCTGAAGAAAAAAGAAAAGAAGAAAATAACAACAAAATTAATTTTGTGTTATGCAAAAAGCGAAGCAATGAAAAAGAGTACAAATTGCAAAGAATAGAATAATGACTAATGAGTATGGAATATGGATGGATACATGTTATAGAATGCAGTTAGTATACTATAGGCCACAGTGCTCAGAGAGCAGTTTTCAAATTGGATCTTATTTGTGTATAAGTCTTATGGAAGTTTTTTAAAACGATAGATCATATTTGTGTGCAGGAATATCTTAAATATGAAATATATTTAGAAAACTATATAATATTTCTATTTTTTCTGGAAATTTCATTAAAAAATATTCACATTATTCATCATTTTTAATTTATTTAAAAAAAATGAATTTGAAATCCGACACAACTTTCACATTATAAACTTTGACATACTGCATAGTGAATACTGATGAGTGATGAGAATTATAGAAATTTTATTTTTTACCTGTTTTATATTTCTTTCGCATAGGGTAATAGTTACAAAGATTAGATGACCTTTCGAAGCTTTTAAAAGCGTTATATAATTCTAACTTTAAATGTGAAATGTATAAATGAAATAAAATTATTATGATCAATTTTATTAATTTTTTCAAAATTCAAAATATTGCAAATTATAAATTAAAATATAGTAAACAATAAAGTATACTTAAAATAACGAAGAGAAAATTCAAAAAAAATTCAAACAACAAAATTAAAATTAACATAAAAAAAAATAAACAACTTCAATTAAAAAAGAATTAATAACTTATAAACCTAGAAAATAATTTAAATGTTTAAAGTTAGAATTAAAAATATATCACAAAATTAAATTAATTAAACTTAAAAAAATTAATTACATAATTCATGTATTTCTTATATCTCAGTCTATTTAAATAATTCAATTATCAATAAAATAAAAACAAAACTACTACGAGATAGATGATTGATTGAATTACTACTTATTTCATTTTTTAAATTTTTGCAAAAATTGTTTAAAAGAACATTTGAAAATACAGCTAAAATTTTAGCATAAATATTGAACGAAGATTGACCTCACACACAAATTACATCAAAATTTATATTAAAATCGTCCGAAATAAGGCTTTGATATATAAGAAAATAAAGAATACCTTTCTACTTGGGGTGTAGTACAACCCTCTACAATGCATTTCAAAGCCATTTTTGTCAACTACCTATATTTAAAAATTTTAAAAAAAAATTAAAAAAAAATTTAAAAAAAATTAAAACGAAATTTAAAATAAAAATGTTCATGCAAATTACCACATTTGTACCCTATAAAAATTTTTTAAAGTGCATACAGTATACACCCAATTTGGTCCAAACAGAAAATTAAAGAAAGCATCATTTTACATAATTCATTAAAGAAAAATATTTTAAAATATAATAAGTAGTAAGGATATGGCGGTGTAAATGGCGGAGCTTTAAGCTTTCCTGGTAAAGATATGGCGGTGCAAATGGCGGAGCTTTTAATCAGCAAAGCTTACCAGGTAAATATATGGCGGTGCAAATGGTGGAACTTTTAAACGGCAAAGTTTTTAAGCGGTAAAGTACGAGTAAAAGATTTGTGTCTTTGATATTTTACATGATCATGTGGGGAGGAGCAAAACAATGGCGCTGCTGCTGCAACGGAGTTTTTAAGCGCATGATAATGTGGAGAGGAGTAAAACAATGGTGCTGTGGCTGCAACAGAGTTTTTAAGCGGTAAAGAATGAGTAAAAGGTTTATGTGTTTGATATTTTAAATTTATTTTTATTAATAAAAGTTTTATTGATTTTGGAACTTAAGTTTAAACTTGATTTAATGTTTATATAAAAAATTTAAAAAAGTTTTTAAAGCTGGATTAAAAATTGTAGAATTATTATTATCTTTGAGAAGCTTAATAATTTTTATTATAAAAAAATTTTCTTGATTATGGAACTTAAATTTAAACTTGATTTAATGTTTATATAAAAAAAGTTTTTAAAGCTGGATTAAAATTTGGTATTATCTTTGAGAAGCTTTAAAATTTTTATTATAAAAAGATTTTCTTGATTATGGAACTTAAGTTTAAACTTGATTTAATGTTTATATAACAAAAGTTTTTAAAACTGGATTAAAATTTGGTGAATTATTATTATCTTTGAGAAGATTAATAATTTTTATTAATAAAAGTTTTATTGATTTTGGAACTTAAGTTTAAACTTGATTTAATATTTATATAAAAAGTTTTTAAAGCTGGATTAAAAAGTGTTGAATTTTTATTATCTTTAAGAAGCTTAATAATTTTTATTAATAAAAGTTTTTATTTTATTAAAAGTTAATATTTATATAAAAAGTTTTTAAAGCTGGATTAAAAAGTGTTGAATTTTTTATACCCTACACATTAAGTATAGGGTATATTAACTTTGGTATGGTGTTTGTAACCACCAAAAGGAAGCGAGTTAGGTATAGATATGTATATATATTCTGAATCAGGATCACCTCCTGAGTCGATTTAGCGATGTCCGTCCGTCCGTCCGTACGCACGATAACTCAAAAAATAATGATGCTATTTTGATGAAATTTATACTGTAGGTTAACAATGACTAAGGTAAGGCGGGGATTGTAAATGGGCGAAATCGGACCATGCGTTCGAGTACCTCCCATACAACTCCCAAAACCGAATACGCATATCTTCGAAATTAATAAAGATAGAAATTAATAGAGATAGAAATTAATAAAGATAAAATTTTGTACGAGGGTATGTTTTCCTGAATCCCTGATATCCCTAAAATTTGAGATGAATTGGAGTGGTTGTTCGGGTACCTCCCATACAAATCCCAAAACCGAATAAGCATATATTCGAAACTAATAAATATAGAAACTTCAAATTTGGTACTAGGGTGTTGTTTCCTGAATCCCTGATTAGTCCAAAATTTAAGATGAATTGGAGGAGCTGTTCGGGTACCTCCCATACAACTCCCAAAACCGAACAAGCATATCTTCGAAATTAATAAAGATAGGAACTTCAAATTTGATACGAGGGTGCTGTTTCCTAAATCCCTGATTTGGCGAAAATTTGAGATGAATTGGAGTGGTTCTTCGGGTACCATAATAAAGATAGAAATCTGAAATTTTGTACAAAGGTTGTAAAAGCATTTATTTTTTTAGCTTAGTTATATTAAATACCTAACTAAAATAACTTATGGATTTTTAATTTAATTTGAATTTTTTAGGTGTAGGGTATAAATAAGTCGGTTGCATCGACTTACTGTTACTGTTACTTTTACTTGTTTTATCTTTGAGAAGCTTTAAAATTGCTAAATATTCAGATAAATTCAAGCATTCATTCATTTTGAAAAGTTTTTTAAATTTGGTTTAAATACTTCATTAAAAATTTAGTATATTAAAATAAAGCTTGGTTTAAATATAGAATATAGAATGTATTATAAAAATAAAATTATTATAAAAATATTCTGTTGATTAGTTCTTTTTTCGTAAACAAAAACCCATGTTGTTTTGAAATGATATTTAAGAAAATGTAGAATTTAAAAGCTAATATAAAAATAATAAAAAGTTTTTGTAATATTGGATGGAAAAAAAACAAATAAAAGTAACTTAAACAAATTTTATTTATGAACATAATTTAAATGAATTTTTTTTTTTTTTTTATTTATTATGCAAAATTATTGCTTATAAACTTTTTATAAATATGATCAAAATGCTTTTAAAGCATAAAGAATGAGTAAAAAAAAATTTATGTCTTTGATATTTTAAATTAGTGAAATGATCTAATATTTTATTTAAAGTGCTGATATTCTAAATTAGACTAAAAACATATGAAAAGTTTAAAGTTGAAAAAAAAGTTTAAAGTTTGGTTAACCAAAACTTGATTTCCTTTTTTTTCCTAACCAAAACTTGATTTCCTTTTTTTCTTATTATTTTTTCTACAAGGAAATTTAACAGATGTAAGTTCAGGTTCATAAAAACTGTCTTTTATTGGTTTTTGTGTGTAATCGAGTAAATTGTATGTTATTGGATCAGTTCTTTTAATTTTTGTTATGGTATAAATTTCTGTTGACCAATTAGGTTGATAACCTTTTGCAAATATACCTTTAAATTTACTTAAACGAACAAAATCTCCAATTTTGTATTTTGCTTTTCGGAATACTTTTAATTTATTGAATACAGTTTTTAATAATAATTTCTCATTTTTCATGGTTAATTTTATTTTTCCTCATTAGATTTTGAAATTTTTTGTTGAAAAATTCCATACCTTGATCAGATTGTAAATTTTTTGATTTTTTACCAGCTCGTTTAAAAATATTTTTCATTGCGATTAAAACATTATCAGCACTTTTGTTTTTAACTGGTTCAGCATACGCAAATTTTGAAAATGTATCAATTACTGTTAATAAATATTTATATCCCTTGTTGAATTTTGCATATGGAATCATTTCAACCAAATCAATTTGCCAAGTATCATTTAAACCCTTTTGAATAAATTTTCTTCGTGTAAATTTTCTTCTAGCACCTCTATGAATTTCTGATACAACTTGTAATCTTGACATTATTCTCGTACCATTTAATTAAATTTTTCAAAGTGATGCTATAATTTTCTATTGTATGACATTCACATGTGTCCGGTCCAGAAGTAGAATTATCATATGCCCATGGACAAAGGGTAAAATGAGTACCATAAATTGAAGTGTACTTATTTACTCCAGAATAATTTTTAATGTGTGTGTATAGATGTAATATTAGTTTCTTATGATCATCTAATAAGACGGAGGAATAAATATTTAAGAAGTCCTATAGTTCCATAATTCAAAATGACTGTACTAAGAATATGTTCGCTGCTTTTATATAATTTCTCAATTGTATTTTAAATTTAGTTTCTTATCAGACACAGACCAAAAATGATTAACTTTATTCATCCATTTACAATGATGATTGCGGGACCATCTGGTTGTGCGAAAACAACATTTGTATATAATTTAATTGAAAATATAGACAGATTGATTTATCCGAAAATTGAAAAAATAAAATGGTGTAACCCAGAAATATCTGCTGTTCCGAAAAATATAGATTTTCCTGATATAGACTATTATACCAGTATTCCCAAAGAGTTTAGTGGGAATGAAAATAGACCCACTTTAATTGTTTTAGATGATTTAATGTTAGATTCTTCAAATAAACAGGTATGCGAATTATTTACTAAAGGTTCGCACCATCGTAATTTATTTATTGTATTGTTAACGCAAAACGTTTTTCATCAGGGGAAATTCTCAAGAGCTATTTCATTAAATTGTAAATATTTAGTGCTTTTCAAAAACCATCGAGACAAATCACAGATTTTTCCTCTTGCTAGACAACTATATCCGGAAAATATAAAAGGTTTCCTGGGGGTATATAATGAATCAACCTCAAGTCCACATGGTTATATTGTGTTGGATTTAACACAAGACGTTAACGATTTGTTTCGTATTAGAACTAATATTTTTTCAAAAGAATATTGCATATGCTTCTGTGATACGAGTGATTTGAACAACTGTCAAAAGTATGAAACGATTGAAGAAAAACCAACATATATGTAGGTACTAGAAAAGTGCAAGAAGAAGAAATTTCGTGAAAATATTCTTAAATTTTGTGATGATGATATTATACAAACTATTGCTGAAATTGCAATCAATATATTAAATGGTAATAATAAAATTTCACCAGCAAAAAAAGCTAAATTAAGAAAACATAAAAAAAAATTAAGATTCCTAGCCTGTGCAAAGAAAAGTATAAAAGCCAAACGAAAAATATTAGTTCAACATGGTGGATTTTTACCAACTTTAATCGGTACTATATTATCTGATGTAATAGGAAAATTGCTCAGTAAGACATAATGCAGCGAATGATTGTTATGTCACCAGAAATATTTTCAAAATTTAGTAAATTATTTCAAGATGATAAAAACTTGGATTTATTAGATCAAAAAATGAAAAAAGTTTTATATGACAAAAAATTAAAACCATTGCAAAAATGGTACTTATATCGGCAAGATCTCCTCAAATATGGAATTAACAAAAGACACGCAAAAAAATTAGCAGAAAAGGCTAATAATCTTACATTTGATATAGGCACTCAAACAAATTTTTTTTCTAAACGAAATGCATATACAGAAACTGAATTACCTAAATACAAATCAACATCAGCACAGACCGATTTTTTACCATCAGTTACTGATGATGTGTTTGAATATGATCCTAAAAAAGAAAATTCAAGTATGGATATCGATTTAACACATTATGATTTGGATGATGAAAATTCATTTAAAAAATTAGCTCAAACTGAAATGTTGAAAGATGAAAAATTAGTCGAAAGACCATCTCTAAGCTCTGATTATCAAATGTTTGAAACACCAAGTGGTGATGTAATTACCGTTGCTGTACCATCTCCTGAAAAAAAGAAGACACTAAGATCGGCCGGTATTTGGATGGTATTTTTCCAAAGATTTGGATGGTATTTTTTCAAAACTGCTTCAAGAAGTTAAGGAACTTGTGGTTCCCTTAATCACGAAACTATTCAAAAGTAGCCTCTTGCTAGGCCATATTCCTCTGCTAAGGAGGCGGGTGAAGGTGGTCTTTATACCAAAGGTTGGAAAAAGAGGTCATAAAACCGCTAAGGACTTTAGACCGATAAGTCTATCATCCTTCTTACTGAAAACTCTCGAAAGAATACTAGAGTTAGAACTTCGAAGAGTACTAAAGAGTACTTCACTATGTATCAATATGCTTACTGTAAAGGCAAGTCAACCGAGACGGCACTAAGTGAATTAGTACGGAGCGTTGAGCAATCGATACAATACAAAGAATATTCATAGAAGGACATAGAAGCTGCCTTCAACAATATTCATGTATCGGCTATACAGGATTCACTGGAAGATCTAGGGGTAGAAACTGCCCTTAGACAGTGGATCATTAATATGTTGCAATCAAGAGAGATTCAGTCGGAACTCGGCAACCATAAGATTACTAGAAGAGTAAGCAGGGGTACACCCCAGGGTGGGGTGCTATCACCACTACTGTGGCTTTTAGTAATGAACAGATTTCTTAAAGACCTTCGGGATGAGGGAATCAAAGCCATCGCATACGCAGATGATCTAGCAGTATTAGTGTCTGGGAAGTATCTTGATATAATCAGTGGAATTATGTAAAGAGCTTCAGCCAGGGTTGGTGGATGGGCTAATGGTTGTGGCCTACGTATCAATCCGAGTAAAACAGAACTAATGCTATTTACAACCAGAACCAAGATTCCGGAATTCACTAAGCCAAAATTGGATGGTGTGTATCTGAATCTAGCCCCGAATGTTAAAAAGCTAGGAGTGGTACTTGACCCAAAATGGAAATGGAAAGCTAATACCGAAGAAAGAGCCAAAAAGGCCTATGTAGCCCTGTATTCTTGTAGGAAAATGTTAGGTAAAAAATGGGGATTAAAGCCAGGAATGGCTTTATGGATGTACACAACTATAGTTCGCCCCATCCTTACCTACGGGTCACTAGTGTGGTGGCCAGCGCTGGAGAAGGAGTATATTCGAACCAAGCTTGGTAGAGTACAGAGGGGTGCATGTGTAAGTATTACAGGTGCGTTAAGGTCAACGCTAAGTAATGCACTGGATGTACTTCTATAACTTCTCCCGGCTGACCTTCATATTAAATCTCTAGCCTGTTGTAGTGCAATCAGACTTCGAGAGAATGGATACTGGCGTGCAAAACCCTATGGACACAGCAGTATTCTAAGCTCGATATATCATGATCTGCCAGATTCCACAGACTACGTAATGCCAAGTTTGGAAATTACCAAGAACTTTAAAGTAAAGATTCTATCAAGAAGGGAATGGAAACAGAAAAACCCCTTGGGAGAAATTGACACCGCACTCTTCACTGATGGTTCAAAGATGGAGTGTGGTGTTGGTGCGGGTGTCTATTCAGAATCACTAAAAATAGAACATGCTTTCCGTCTGCCAGATAAAGCGAGTGTATTTCAAGCTGAAATGCTAGGAATCTTGAAAGCATGCCAAATACTAGGGAACAATTCTTCTCTGGGAGGAAGCATTGCAATAGTTACAGACAGCCAAGCAGCAATTGCGGCTCTCAACTCTGCAATAATAACATCTAATCTCGTCAGAAAATGCTTTGACGAGCTTAAGAATGTAAGTAATCAATTCAATGTTACATTACTGTGGGTTCCGGGACATAGGAACATAGCAGGAAATGAACATGCTGATGAGTTAGCAAGGAGGGGTTCCAGCCTAAATGCTTCACTGGTGGAACAGGTAGAGCCCCTACTAAATAGCGTTAAGAGAGATATCTTCCTTCACTTTTTGTTCTTAGCAAATAGAAGGTGGAACGAACTAGCCACATGTTGTACGGCCAGGAAAGTCTGGCCATCGTATGATAAAAAAAGAACCCAAAATCTATTGAAGCTATCCCGACGGAACATAGCCAGAACAATAGGTGTGTTCACGAGTCACTGGCCAATTGGTGAACATGCGGCCAGAATAGGTATCCCATTCAATTCATCATGCCGCAGCTGTGGTGAACAGAATGAGAAAGAATCCATTACACACTTCACCTGTAAGTGCCCAGCGCTGGCGAGGGCCAGAATAGCAATTCTGGGTAGCCATCAATTCAACGATCTTAGTGATCTAGCGGTTAAGCAACCTGCAGAAATGGTAAGGTTTCTTAACGCAACGAAATGGATCTAAAATTAAACTAATATAGCCCTACTTTAAGCCTTATGGTCACGGAAGTGGTGGCAAAATGGTGCTAACGCGCTAATTGGGGTCACTGCCAGGAGCGGCGGTGGCTAGCCACTCACACCAACCAACCAAGATCGGCCGGTAGTTCAATTTCCTCAACTATACTTTCACAGTTTCCTGAAACAAAAAAACGAAAACTAAAACCTTTACTAAGAAGTCCAAAACTAAGAACTTCATCAACACCGGAGTGGACAACATATAAATAGTTCAACATTTTATGTTTTTGTAGAAGTTAACAAAGATGGATAGTCAAGATGACTTCTATGTAACATTGTTTAGTAATGATAATTTAACACTGTCTCCAGATAACACTTCAGCTTCATTCGAAAATAAATTACCTATTCACTTTGATTTAAGAAATAGAAATTGGAAATTGGTCTTTCAGAAATATATCTGAACGATTTCCTACAAACAGAAGAATTTAACAAAGAGAAATGTGCTTTTATTAATATTGGACAGTATAATGTTTATGTAACAAATATTGAAAAACCTCTAGAAAAAATTAAAGTAACCAAATCTATAGGCTATACATATTATTCATATGACGATTCAGAATTACATTTTGATGATTGGAAGTTTAATTTTTTGCCAAAGCTTATTAAAAATATAACTCCTAATCCCGCGTTTACTCGAAATCAAGTTTTCAAAGAATTTTTTAATGAAGTTTTGACATATATCTCTACTCCTAAAAATTATGATGATGTAATATTTAAAAAAGTGTCAGAATCTAACCGAGGGGACTTAATTCGAATATCGCAGACTTTTGATGAAGACAGTTTCTATATAAAAGTTAATCAAAGTTATAATGTAAAATCATTACTAACTGAATTATTTCAACAGAAAAAAGATATAAAAAATTTCAAAACAAAATTACCTGAACTATTCAAATTAGCTGTTGCTAATAATAAAGATGAATTAAATGGAATGGTGATGATTTATTCAGATATCATTCAATCATCTGTTTTTGCAAGTAGCAAAGTGCGGGCGTTGAGAGCTATCAACATAGAAAATTGTAGAATACCTACAAATATTGAATTTGAAAATGTTCATTACATACCCATAGAAAAAAATTGTTTTGAAACAATAGCAATTAAAATTTGTAACCAATACGGTGATGAAACAAATTTTGTTTCCAGTTACTATCCAACAAAAATTGTATTACACTTTAAAAAGCATTGATTCCCCAAAAACAATATAAATACTACTACTCAAATATGGTATCCTATCAAACATGGAAAGAGCTTACGTGAGATATTATTCCTCTCAAGTAGGTGGAGGAGTCAACGATATTGGGCCTTTATTGCAATTTTATCCAGCTATACAAAGAGGTCGTGGTTTTGGAAATATATTCGGAAGTTTAATTCGTTACTTAAAGCCAGTTTTTACATCAGATTGGGACTTAATTAACAAAGAGGCTGTAAACACAACTAAAAATATTTTTAATGATACAGCATCTGGTGCAAACATAAAAGAAGCTGTAATTGATCAAAGCAAAGGCGGTATAAAAAATTTACGGAAATCAGTAGTTAACCAACTGCATTCGATGTATGGTGGAAGACAAAGAACTATAAAAAGACAAAGAGCTATTAAAAGACGAACAGTTTCTAAAAAGACACATTTGAAGTCGAAACGACGAAAAAAGCAAAGTAAAACGTCCTACATATTCAATTAAAAATGGAATGTATGAAATCTGAACTTCATCTTTTTGCGTCATTACCCGTACAAACAAGTATTTTGCGTTCAGAAGAGGTAGCATACAATCCTTTAGCTTCTTTAGAGGCATCACCGTCAACTATTGAATTTGTTTCACTTGGAAATGGAGATACATATCGAGATTTATCCTCAACCTATATAAAATTTAAAGTTCAAATATTAAAAAAAGATGGATCAGTTTGGAGTGCAAATGATAAAGTAGGAACTGGAACTGAAGCAAGGGCAGCTCCGCAGCCCAGTGTTGTAAATAATTTATTACACTTTTTAATTAAACAATGTAATGTAACTCTAAACGGAAAAAACATCACTCCTTCAGACTCCTTATACCATTATAAAGCATTCTTAACTACTTTACTAAATTATGGTACAGATTCCAGTCAAACACATCTGGAAGCATCTGGTTGGGAATTGGATAAACCAAATGTAAATGATTTTAATAATTCTGGTTCTAAATTAAGACAAAAATCATACAACAATTTTTCAGTAGTAGAATTTATGGGAAAATTACATGTAGATTTCTTCAATACTCCTAAATTACTTTTAAATAATGTTGACATTCGAATTGCTTTAGCCCTAGAAAAACAGGATTTTTTTATTTTCTTTAACGATGCCGATGAAAGCTATTTAAAAATTCTCGAAGCTACGTTATACATGAAACATTTAACAATTAATCCTAGTATATTGATGGCACATAATACTGTATTGGAAAAGGCTAACGCGAAATATTTTTACACCAGAAGTGAAATCAAAACATTTACAATTCCAGCTAACACATCTAACATATCATTGGATAATATATTTATAGGGCAAATACCAAAAGCTCTAGTATTTTGTATGGTTAATAATGAAAATTTCAATGGTAAGAGATCAAAAAATCCATACCATTTCGACCATCAAAATCGCACACAATTTCAATTATATGTGAATGGAGTGCCTAACTTTAATCGGTACTATATTATCTGATGTAATAGGAAAATTGCTCAGTAAGACATAATGCAGCGAATGCTTGTTATGTCACCAGAAATATTTTCAAAATTTAGTAAATTATTTCAAGATGATAAAAACTTGGATTTATTAGATCAAAAAATGAAAAAAGTTTTATATGACAAAAAATTAAAACCATTGCAAAAATGGTACTTATATCGGCAAGATCTCCTCAAATATGGAATTAACAAAAGACACGCAAAAAAATTAGCAGAAAAGGCTAATAATCTTACATTTGATATAGGCACTCAAACAAATTTTTTTTCTAAACGAAATGCATATACAGAAACTGAATTACCTAAATACAAATCAACATCAGCACAGACCGATTTTTTACCATCAGTTACTGATGATGTGTTTGAATATGATCCTAAAAAAGAAAATTCAAGTATGGATATCGATTTAACACATTATGATTTGGATGATAAAAATTCATTTAAAAAATTAGCTCAAACTGAAATGTTGAAAGATGAAAAATTAGTCGAAAGACCATCTCTAAGCTCTGATTATCAAATGTTTGAAACACCAAGTGGTGATGTAATTACCGTTGCTGTACCATCTCCTGAAAAAAAGAAGACACTAAGATCGGCCGGTATTTGGATGGTATTTTTCCAAAGATTTGGATGGTATTTTTTCAAAACTGCTTCAAGAAGTTAAGGAACTTGTGGTTCCCTTAATCACGAAACTATTCAAAAGTAGCCTCTTGCTAGGTCATATTCCTCTGCTAAGGAGGCGGGTGAAGGTGGTCTTTATACCAAAGGTTGGAAAAAGAGGTCATGAAACCGCTAAGGACTTTAGACCGATAAGTCTATCATCCTTCTTACTGAAAACTCTCGAAAGAATACTAGAGTTAGAACTTCGAAGAGTACTAAAGAGTACTTCACTATGTATCAATATGCTTACTGTAAAGGCAAGTCAACCGAGACGGCACTAAGTGAATTAGTACGGAGCGTTGAGCAATCGATACAATACAAAGAATATTCATAGAAGGACATAGAAGGTGCCTTCAACAATATTCATGTATCGGCTATACAGGATTCACTGGAAGATCTAGGGGTAGAAACTGCCCTTAGACAGTGGATCATTAATATGTTGCAATCAAGAGAGATTCAGTCGGAACTCGGCAACCATAAGATTACTAGAAGAGTAAGCAGGGGTACACCCCAGGGTGGGGTGCTATCACCACTACTGTGGCTTTGAGTAATGAACAGATTTCTTAAAGACCTTCGGGATGAGGGAATCAAAGCCATCGCATACGCAGATGATCTAGCAGTATTAGTGTCTGGGAAGTATCTTGATATAATCAGTGGAATTATGGAAAGAGCTTCAGCCAGGGTTGGTGGATGGGCTAATGGTTGTGGCCTACGTATCAATCCGAGTAAAACAGAACTAATGCTATTTACAACCAGAACCAAGATTCCGGAATTCACTAAGCCAAAATTGGATGGTGTGTATCTGAATCTAGCCCCGAATGTTAAAAAGCTAGGAGTGGTACTTGACCCAAAATGGAAATGGAAAGCTAATACCGAAGAAAGAGCCAAAAAGGCCTATGTAGCCCTGTATTCTTGTAGGAAAATGTTAGGTAAAAAATGGGGATTAAAGCCAGGAATGGCTTTATGGATGTACACAACTATAGTTCGCCCCATCCTTACCTACGGGTCACTAGTGTGGTGGCCAGCGCTGGAGAAGGAGTATATTCGAACCAAGCTTGGTAGAGTACAGAGGGGTGCATGTGTAAGTATTACAGGTGCGTTAAGGTCAACGCTAAGTAATGCACTGGATGTACTTCTATAACTTCTCCCGGCTGACCTTCATATTAAATCTCTAGCCTGTTGTAGTGCAATCAGACTTCGAGAGAATGGATACTGGCGTGCAAAACCCTATGGACACAGCAGTATTCTAAGCTCGATATATCATGATCTGCCAGATTCCACAGACTACGTAATGCCAAGTTTGGAAATTACCAAGAACTTTAAAGTAAAGATTCTATCAAGAAGGGAATGGAAACAGAAAAACCCCTTGGGAGAAATTGACACCGCACTCTTCACTGATGGTTCAAAGATGGAGTGTGGTGTTGGTGCGGGTGTCTATTCAGAATCACTAAAAATAGAACATGCTTTCCGTCTGCCAGATAAAGCGAGTGTATTTCAAGCTGAAATGCTAGGAATCTTGAAAGCATGCCAAATACTAGGGAACAATTCTTCTCTGGGAGGAAGCATTGCAATAGTTACAGACAGCCAAGCAGCAATTGCGGCTCTCAACTCTGCAATAATAACATCTAATCTCGTCAGAAAATGCTTTGACGAGCTTAAGAATGTAAGTAATCAATTCAATGTTACATTACTGTGGGTTCCGGGACATAGGAACATAGCAGGAAATGAACATGCTGATGAGTTAGCAAGGAGGGGTTCCAGCCTAAATGCTTCACTGGTGGAACAGGTAGAGCCCCTACTAAATAGCGTTAAGAGAGATATCTTCCTTCACTTTTTGTTCTTAGCAAATAGAAGGTGGAACGAACTAGCCACATGTTGTACGGCCAGGAAAGTCTGGCCATCGTATGATAAAAAAAGAACCCAAAATCTATTGAAGCTATCCCGACGGAACATAGCCAGAACAATAGGTGTGTTCACGAGTCACTGGCCAATTGGTGAACATGCGGCCAGAATAGGTATCCCATTCAATTCATCATGCCGCAGCTGTGGTGAACAGAATGAGAAAGAATCCATTACACACTTCACCTGTAAGTGCCCAGCGCTGGCGAGGGCCAGAATAGCAATTCTGGGTAGCCATCAATTCAACGATCTTAGTGATCTAGCGGTTAAGCAACCTGCAGAAATGGTAAGGTTTCTTAACGCAACGAAATGGATCTAAAATTAAACTAATATAGCCCTACTTTAAGCCTTATGGTCACGGAAGTGGTGGCAAAACGGTGCTAACGCGCTAATTGGGGTCACTGCCAGGAGCGGCGGTGGCCAGCCACTCACACCAACCAACCAAGATCGGCCGGTAGTTCAATTTCCTCAACTATACTTTCACAGTTTCCTGAAACAAAAAAACGAAAACTAAAACCTTTACTAAGAAGTCTAAAACTAAGAACTTCATCAACACCGGAGTGGACAACATATAAATAGTTCAACATTTTATGTTTTTGTAGAAGTTAACAAAGATGGATAGTCAAGATGACTTCTATGTAACATTGTTTAGTAATGATAATTTAACACTGTCTCCAGATAACACTTCAGCTTCATTCGAAAATAAATTACCTATTCACTTTGATTTAAGAAATAGAAATTGGAAATTGGTCTTTCAGAAATATATCTGAACGATTTCCTACAAACAGAAGAATTTAACAAAGAGAAATGTGCTTTTATTAATATTGGACAGTATAATGCTTATGTAACAAATATTGAAAAACCTCTAGAAAAAATTAAAGTAACCAAATCTATAGGCTATACATATTATTCATATGACGATTCAGAATTACATTTAGATGATTGGAAGTTTAATTTTTTACCAAAGCTTATTAAAAATATAACTCCTAATCCCGCGTTTACTCGAAATCAAGTTTTCAAAGAATTTTTTAATGAAGTTTTGACATATATCTCTACTCCTAAAAATTATGATGATGTAATATTTAAAAAAGTGTCAGAATCTAACCGAGGGGACTTAATTCGAATATCGCAGACTTTTGATGAAGACAGTTTCTATATAAAAGTTAATCAAAGTTATAATGTAAAATCATTACTAACTGAATTATTTCAACAGAAAAAAGATATAAAAAATTTCAAAACAAAATTACCTGAACTATTCAAATTAGCTGTTGCTAATAATAAAGATGAATTAAATGGAATGGTGATGATTTATTCAGATATCATTCAATCATCTGTTTTTGCAAGTAGCAAAGTGCGGGCGTTGAGAGCTATCAACATAGAAAATTGTAGAATACCTACAAATATTGAATTTGAAAATGTTCATTACATACCCATAGAAAAAAATTGTTTTGAAACAATAGCAATTAAAATTTGTAACCAATACGGTGATGAAACAAATTTTGTTTCCAGTTACTATCCAACAAAAATTGTATTACACTTTAAAAAGCATTGATTCCCCAAAAACAATATAAATACTACTACTCAAATATGGTATCCTATCAAACATGGAAAGAGCTTACGTGAGATATTATTCCTCTCAAGTAGGTGGAGGAGTCAACGATATTGGGCCTTTATTGCAATTTTATCCAGCTATACAAAGAGGTCGTGGTTTTGGAAATATATTCGGAAGTTTAATTCGTTACTTAAAGCCAGTTTTTACATCAGATTGGGACTTAATTAACAAAGAGGCTGTAAACACAACTAAAAATATTTTTAATGATACAGCATCTGGTGCAAACATAAAAGAAGCTGTAATTGATCAAAGCAAAGGCGGTATAAAAAATTTACGGAAATCAGTAGTTAACCAACTGCATTCGATGTATGGTGGAAGACAAAGAACTATAAAAAGACAAAGAGCTATTAAAAAACGAACAGTTTCTAAAAAGACACATTTGAAGTCGAAACGACGAAAAAAGCAAAGTAAAACGTCCTACATATTCAATTAAAAATGGAATGTATGAAATCTGAACTTCATCTTTTTGCGTCATTACCCGTACAAACAAGTATTTTGCGTTCAGAAGAGGTAGCATACAATCCTTTAGCTTCTTTAGAGGCATCACCGTCAACTATTGAATTTGTTTCACTTGGAAATGGAGATACATATCGAGATTTATCCTCAACCTATATAAAATTTAAAGTTCAAATATTAAAAAAAGATGGATCAGTTTGGAGTGCAAATGATAAAGTAGGAACTGGAACTGAAGCAAGGGCAGCTCCGCAGCCCAGTGTTGTAAATAATTTATTACACTTTTTAATTAAACAATGTAATGTAACTCTAAACGGAAAAAACATCACTCCTTCAGACTCCTTATACCATTATAAAGCATTCTTAACTACTTTACTAAATTATGGTACAGATTCCAGTCAAACACATCTGGAAGCATCTGGTTGGGAATTGGATAAACCAAATGTAAATGATTTTAATAATTCTGGTTCTAAATTAAGACAAAAATCATACAACAATTTTTCAGTAGTAGAATTTATGGGAAAATTACATGTAGATTTCTTCAATACTCCTAAATTACTTTTAAATAATGTTGACATTCGAATTGCTTTAGCCCTAGAAAAACAGGATTTTTTTATTTTCTTTAACGATGCCGATGAAAGCTATTTAAAAATTCTCGAAGCTACGTTATACATGAAACATTTAACAATTAATCCTAGTATATTGATGGCACATAATACTGTATTGGAAAAGGCTAACGCGAAATATTTTTATACCAGAAGTGAAATCAAAACATTTACAATTCCAGCTAACACATCTAACATATCATTGGATAATATATTTATAGGGCAAATACCAAAAGCTCTAGTATTTTGTATGGTTAATAATGAAAATTTCAATGGTAAGAGATCAAAAAATCCATACCATTTCGACCACCAAAATCGCACACAATTTCAATTATATGTGAATGGAGTGCCTACACCAAACTCTGCAATTGAAACAAGTTTTACACCGAATAATTCTTGTAATTCTCGAGCATATTTAACACTATTTAGCGGAACAGGTATACATCATTCTGATAGAGGACATCAAATTTCAAAAGAATTATTTTCAAAAGGTTATACAATACATACTGGCTTTTGATTTATCACCAGACGGCTTGGGAACAGATACATGTCAGAGTTTATTAAACCAGGAAGTAGTAAAGATTGAAGCAAGACTCAGCTCTCCATTAACTTCAACATTAACTTGTATTGTATTTGCAGAATTCGATGCCAATATCGAAATTGATAAAAATCGTAACGTCTACGTGAACATATAAAAGGAAGTCCAGTGAACCATCTCTATTCATTTCAAAATGACATGTGCTCTAGTAGATTTATCGTTCTGTACGGAAGATAACAATACAATATTTATAAAAAATATTGCTGTGGCTGGTATAAAAGAAAAATGTAAAACTATTGTAAAAGAATTAAAGTATAAATTTCCTGTCAGAGATTTGAAAAAAACAGATATTGAGAATTACTCTTTTGAACATATCGATAACGAAAAAATAACTAATAACTTAATAAATTTGCTTGAAAAATTCGATATAGTCTTAACAAATGGAAAACTTAAAGCAGAATTTTTGATAGCATTTATACGAGGAAATACTCGACTAATTGATATTTAACGTTTGCAAGATAATGAATACACTTCAGATTTCAAAGGTTTTGAAATGTAATAACTTAACACATAAAATATTTAGAGGCGTTTATGCTCTTGATAAATTACCAAAACAAGTTTTAAAACCTAGTATTGTGGTGGTAAATACCGATAATTCTAATGAAAAGGGAACACATTGGTTAGCAATATTTGTTCCAGTTCAAGGGTGTGCAGAATATTTTGATTCATTTGGAAATCCTCCGTTTCACAATGAGATTATAAAATTTCTACAAAATCAATCAACATGTTTTGTTTTCAACAATAAGCGTTTACAAAGTAATTTAACATCTGTTTGTGGACATTATTGTTGTGTATATCTATGGATGCGAAGTTCCCGTAAAAGCATAAAATATTTTCTTAATTTATTCGATACATCATCCCCACTTAAAAACTATAAAAAAATACAAAGAATATTTCGAAAAATTTTTAAAAAATGTGGAAGAAAATCTATAAATAGAAAATTCTAAAATAGAATTCATCAGTTAAAACAAAAAAAAAAATGGAGCGGTCCACAAATTCAGAAGTATTTAAAACAGAAAAAAGTGAGCCACCGCAGAACCTTTTATTAAGCTATATTTATTTTTTGGATAAAAAACAAACAATAAAAATTCAAATTGGATTTAATATTGAAAATTTTGCTGCATCAATAATTTTCCAACGACAAAACAAATTTATAAGCGAAATGAATTATTTGGAATGGTATACATTTTATCATCATTTTAAAAACAGTCAAGCAAAATTAAATTCAAAAGGATTTTCGTTAACATTTAATCATACAGAGCACACTAAAAAACTTACATTGCAGCTAGATGAGTACACTCGTTTTTGTCTCATGCTAGATTTTATACAAGCAGTGATGTCATATAACAATGGAGCTGAACTTAATATACGAGAATATGTATTCAAATATTTTGATAGATGTATCGCAAAGAATAAATTAAGATTGGAACAAGAAGATTTCTACATTCCAATAAATTTACACATAGCTCAGAAAAATTATCTTGGTCAACAATAAATAAAACAAATATTTTTTAAAACCAATTATTTTCTTTTATTAAATACATATACAAATTCATACAATTTTTTACAGCACATCTTTTTAAATTTTCAGTTATGTTATGGTGAGCGCAAATGGTTGTGAAATTCCTCAGTTTCTGAAGAGATGGAATGTCATTATCTAAATTGATAACTTCTACTGAACTGGAAACAAATTTATCTAAAAATTCCTTTTTCTGGTGCCCCTTTAGTCGCCAAGGTACCAAGTTAGCACTAAGTGAGTCGGAATCAATAACTATCTTATTTTTCGCAATATTTTGTACTCCAAAAAGTGAAAAGAAGAATTAAGATATATTGCAAACATTTCAGCAGAAAAAATACTTGTAAATTTAGGTAAATGAAACTTTTCTGAATGCGTTTTGTATAAGAATTCTCACCCAGTTTCTTCACGATTTATTGATCCATCTGTAAAGATGTAATCATAGTTCTTATATTTTCTGTTTCTTTTATAGTGGTAAACTTTCTTATAAATTTCTTTAGTGGTACTTTCTTTTTTATAGGAACTGAGATATGTATCTATTTTAATATTGGGCTTAATCCAAGCAGGTGTATCTGTATTTTCTTATGATGAAAACTGGTTAGAAGTGGTATATTATGCTTATTGATAGTTGCTTTTATTCTGACATAGATGGGTTGAGAGTTATTAGGTTTATTTTTTAATTCTTCATATAAAGGTGTACCTACCATTAATTTTTTTTGTTAATGGATGATTTTTGAATGAGAGTAGTTTAATTCCATATGATAATATTTGTTTTTCTCTCCTTTCATTTAAAGGTATTAGTCCTGCATCAAGCATAAGATTAACACTAGGACTAGTTCTATAAGTACCAGTTGCTAAACCTATACCATATTTTACGCCGAATTGAGGGTGTTTAATAATCCATTTTTAGCTGAATCGTAAACTATACAAACAGAATCTATGACTGGTAATATGACCATGTCAAGTATTCTTAGGACTAATTTTCTATCACATCCATATCTAGAATTAGATAATATTTTTAAGGCATTTAGATTGCTTAATGCTTTAGATTTACTTATCTTAATGTGCTCTTGCCATTTTAGAGAAGTGCCAAAAACCATTCCCAGAAATTTTAGAGTTTTGGCATATTTATCTGACTCATGGCGCAGTGGTTAAGTCGCCAACCTTTCAATCGAATGGTCTTGGGTTCAAACCCCGGTCAGGTCATAAATAAAAAATATGTAGTACTTTTATATCGTAATAATGTATATCGTATAATTAATATTAGTAATAATAACAATAATAATAACAATAATAATAATAGTAATAATAATAATAATAATAATTATAATAATAATAATAATAATAATAATAATAATAATAATAATAATAATAATAATAATAATAATTAATAATAAATAATAGCTGCTACAGTGGAGCCATCTTTGGTTATATCATGCAAGTAAGGTGTTATATACTGCTGCATGTTGTAATTCACGGATGGCGCTGACTGTGTAGTAAAATAACAATAATAATAATAGTAATAATAATAATAATAATAATAGTAATAGTAAAACAAATTATAATAATAATAATAATAATAGCTGCTGCAGTAGAGCCATCTTTGGGTATATCATGCAAGTAAGGTGTTATATACTGCTGCACGTTGTAATCCACTGATTGTGTTGACTCTGTGGTAAAAATAATAATAATAATAATGATAGTAATAATAATAATAATAATAGTACAATTAAATAGTATAATAAATAGTACAATAATAATATAACTATAATTATAATAATAATAATAGTAATAATAATAATAGCTACTACAGTGGGGCTATCTTTGGTTATATCATGCAAGTAAGGTGTTATATACTGCTGCACGTTGTAATCCACTGATGGCGCTGACTCTGTAGTAAAATAATAATAATATTAATAAAAATACTAATACCAATAATAACAGCCGCTACAGTGACAGTGGGGGTTGCCTTCAATAGTTGCCTCATGTAGTTAATATATACTACTACTACATGTTGTAACTGTTGTGACGGCTTTAGTCACTGTTAGCAAAATAATAATAATAGGCGGATTCATTGTTTCCTTACAGTCCCACTCCCAATTCAATGTTTCCGTATCCATTTTCCTATCCTTTCCTATCCCTACTCCCTAGCCAATATATTGCGTTCGCAGGTAAGGGTTTCATCCCACTATATTGGCTAAAGGGGGAGGTGGGTTTAGTCAGTAAGAATCTGACACTACCAAGGGGAAATTCTTGGTGTCTTTGGAAGATTCCCACCTCTCTTAGGAAAAAAAAAAAAAAAATTTAATAGTAGCATTGTTGAATTAAAACCTTCTTTTACTTACATAATATTTTCTTTTTCTAGTAAAAAGCATAGCTTTTATTTTTGTTATTGAGAAATTAAAACCGGTAGTATTACCCCATACTTGTAAATTATTAAGCGTTTGCTGAAGATATTTGTGTATCTTTTTTAAGTTTTTCATAGATGCAAATATAACTATATCATAGGCATAAAGGAGACATTTAAATGGTAATTGAATGTGCTCAAAAATAGTATTGATTACAATATTAATAAGAGTGACGATTAAAATTAAACGTTGGGGGATTGCATTTTGCATAATTTTAGTATCAGAGAAATAATCTTCCAAGAGTGTTGAAAATTTTCTACATTCAAAGTAATTTTGGATGAATTTAGTGATATTCCCTTTTATATTGTTTTTTAATAAAATTTCTAAATATTATCTTTCGTCTTCACATCATGTCATATGCCTTTTTGATGTTTAAAAAAATTGCAACTAAGAATTTATTTGAAGCGAAACTCTCCATAATTTCTGATTCTAGAACAGTTAAATTATCTAAAGTACTTCTATTTTTACGGAAACCAGATTGATACATACTGAGAGCGTCTCATGTTCAAGGTACTATACTAGCCCTTTTTTATCACTTTTTTTACCATTATTTTAAATAAACAATGGGTAAGAGATATTGGTCTATAATTTGTCGGCATTTTTGGATCTTTATTTGACTTTAAGATGGGAATAATAATTGCTGAGATAAATAATAATTTATGTAAACAGATGTTTTTATTTTGTCACAAGTATATTGTTACCGGTTTTTTTTAACTAATTATATTATAATTAATTATTGAGCTTCACCATACAAGAGACGAGAGGGAACTGAATTAAAGTTAATTAATTGTAACAAATTATTAGAAGATATAGTAGATGAAGGGCAACTTGTCGAAAATATAGAAAAAGAGCACTTGAAAAATAATCACCGCGGAATTTCGGAAGTATGCAATGAGCTGAAGCTACTATACCACCACCCAAACTTACGCGATAGGGTAGAGCAATTTATAAACTATTGCGAGATCTGCGTAATCTAGAACAACTGCGTAATCTCGAAAAATTTGAAAGAAAACTCATAAAAGCAAAGTTAAAATAACTAAAACACCTTTAGGTCGCAACCAAATAGTCTATATTGACGTTTTCTCTTGCTTAGATCAAACATTATTTTAAATTTATTAAGTTTGCGTTTTTTTTTCCTTGCCACTCCAATGAGGAACATAGGGCATCCACTAAGTCATCTATTACACATATTTGACTAAGCTTCAGTTTCGTGGATCATTAATCTCACTAAGCCGTTAATTACTCGGATCTAGCTATTGTACAAGACTAAGACGTTTTCTTTTATTTCTACGCCATCTATTATCTTATACAAGAATTATGCTTTTATTATTATTTTTTTATTATATAGCTATTACAATATTATATTAATTATAATTTATAGGACATATATACTTATTTTTAATTTAATTATATTCTACTAATTATATATTATAAGAAAAATCTATATTATTTTTTATTACTCTAGATGACTCAGCCGGTGATTGAACCCGAGACCTTTCGTATGAAAGGCCGGTGTATTAACCACTACAGTCTACACCATTGACTGGATACTAAGTTTGCGTAAGCAATAAAAATTAATTCCCGAACCTGGACCGAATTCAAAAGAGCTGTTTTACAATATTTATCTATTGTGAGAATTAAAAAAACAATAGTAGTTGATAACGAATTACGGTGCAAAGCCCTCCTGCTACGAAAATTTCTTCAAAATCAATATATTGAAATTCATATACCTCTAATAATAATCACACTTCGAACGCTGATGTGAAACGTCTAGAAAACACTATTAATGAGTACATTAGACTACTTAAACATGACGAACGAGCAAATTTGGACACCGTTGAGGAAAAAATTCTGCAAATTATAGCAATATGCAATAATACTATTCACTCCACAACCAAACATAAACCCATCGACTTCATAAATGGCAAAGTTAAGGATAATGACTAAGAGAATATCCGTAATAAAGTTTTAAAAATTAAAGACAAAACAATAGATGGTCTTGATAAAAATAGAATCGATATTGACATATCTCCCGGTTTAAACTTTGTAAAAGATTGGCGAGGGGGAAAAACCACTCGAAATTCATAAAAATGGAAATAGAAATATTAGATGAGAACCATATAACTAATAAAGATACTGATCTAAAGTATTATAATTCTCACTTCAAACTCAAAAAGAGATTTCAAGATAATAATAACCCATCGGTCAAACCTAAAACAATAAAAGTTAAAATGAAAAAACGAAATCAAAATCAAACTACAAATTGATAATAATAAAAAAAATATATACATACTTCTTTTCAGATCATAATGTTCAAAATCACCCTAATAATTATAATTTACATACCTTTAAATATTATCACAAAAATTAGAAGTACAAAACATTGATAACAACAATGGTTTTATTACAATAAAACTAGGTAATAGAAAATTAATTATATCAGAGACTTTAAAAAGGTAATAAATATAACAGAATACTAAAACAGTAAAGCACTAATACGCAAAAATATTGAACTAATACAACCAAATTTTATTAATCCTATGTACAATACAATTAAACATAATTTCGATCTACTAGATAAAAAGATAGATAATCTGAAACCACATAAAAGACATACAAGAAGTTTATTTAACTGGACTAAAATATGTTATCGGTACAATGGACTACAATGATCACCAAGCTATTAACGAACGAATTGAAGCATTATCTAAGAACTCCATATCCCTCATTAACGGGAATAATAAACAAATAGTAATTAACAATCAAATTTCTGATCAAATCAAAAATATAACAAAGCAAACTAAAATTCAACAAAATACAATTTCGGAATACCAAAATTCTTTTAATATGCAAACCAATAACGAAATTTCGGCAATAGAAGACGAAATAAAATATATATTTAGCTATAGTAAATTTATTAAATAAAGCACTTTTATTTAGTTCATTGAATTTTCTACTTAAATATGAATTTTATTCTTAACTTAAATTTTAGCTTTAATAATTCTACTTCAAATTTATTAATTATTTTTCTTCAAATTTTATAATTAGTGTTTTAACAAAAATGAATTAATTGTATTTTATAAATTTTGAACGTTTACCAAGGTCAAAGAAAGACTGGTTTTTTATTTGTAACAATTAGGAAAAGTAATGATTTTTATGAACTGTACATTTTTATGAAAGAATAAAAAAATTAAGAAAAGTATTATTAGGATGATGCTACATATGATTACATTTTTGCTACATTTTTAATTTAAATAGAAGTAAATTTTAGAATATGAAATTTAATAAAAATTAGAAATATGAAATTTTAGTTCATATGTAGAGCACACGTCACTCCCCCTTCAGACTGGGACACGGTATTTTGAAGTATTGTTGACTAGCTTCCGACATGTCCTAGTCGTTGTTGTTTTTGACTGTGGTATATCTTGTTGTTGATGTAGGGAGCTGTTCCCTAAAGAAAGTTCATCATTGAGTTATTGATATGGTGGTTTTAAGCGTTCTATGTTGATAATACATTTTTCCCTTAATGTTAATTTGTAGCAATTGGGTTTACGTTGAAGTACTTTATACGGGCCATCATAAATTGGTGATAAGGATGGCTTGACGGGGTCGTTTCGAACAAATACGTGACTGCAATTTGATAATAATTTGTGTACAAATACATGTCTGTTAGTATGCCTAGCTGTCTCTGTTGGTGTTAATGATGCCATTAGTTTTTGAAGTTCGTGTAAAGTCTCTTTATATGTTACTGGTTGAGCCTTATAATCAAAAAATTGTGAAGGTAGTCGCAAAGATGTACCATACGTGAGTTCAGCTGGAGATGTTTGTAAATCGACTTTAAAAGCGTTACGTAAACCAAGCATAATGAAAAGTAGATTGGTTACCGATGTTTCTTTTCCAGTAGCTAGAATCGCTGTTTTAAGTGAACGATGCCATCTTTCTATTAAGTCATTTGTTTGAAGATGGTATGGTGATGTTCGTACTCGTTAAATGCCAAGATCTGATAATAATTTTGAAAATGAAGAAAATTCGAATTGACGTCCTTGATCGGTCTAAATTCTTTGAGGTACGCCAAAACGAGAAATCCAACCATCTAGGAAAGCTTTTATGACTGAATCGGTTGTCATGTCTGCCATGGGGATGACTTCTGGCCAGCGGTTGAATCGATCTATCATAGTTAAACAATATCTTTTACCATCATTCAAAGGAAAAGGACCCACGATATCCATGTGTAAGACTGCAAATCGATGTTCCGGCATTGGCAGCTTTTGTAATTCTGGGCGATTGCGTTGTTGTATTTTAATTTTTTGACAAACTGGACAGGTTTTTACTAAGATTGCACAATCTTCCGAATACCTGGCCAGACAAACCTTGATGTGACTGATTTAGTGGTACTCTTTTCACCTCCATGAGATAATTCGTGTAAATTTTTTACAATTGCAACGCGAAATGCTTTTGGAACATATGGACGAATGACTGGCGTACTGATAGCACAATAAATTGCGTTATTACATCCAGGAATATCGAACTTCTTGAATAATAAATTAGTTTTAGTTTTGCCAGATAGAAAATCTTTAAGTTCTTCATCATTTTCTTGCTGGATCGCCATTTCTTCATAGTTAATTTTTGTTATTGAATCTATAAGTGATAAAAGATCGACTATGATGTTGTTTTTTCCGGGCACATGACGAATGCCCAATGTGAACTGAGCTACGAAATCTAAATGGCAGACTTGTCTTGGAGAAGCTTTATCTAATTTTTGCTTAAATGCAAAAATTAATGGTTTGTGGTCAGTGTTTATGTGAAACTCACGTCCTTCTAACAAATATCTGAAGTGTAGAACACCGTGGTACATTGCGAGTAGCTCACAATCGTACGTGCTATATTTCTGTTGAGCTGATGTAAATTCTTTGAAGAAAAACCAAGTGCTTGGATTTCATCGTTAGAAGAGATTTGGTGAACCACGGTACCGATAGCGAAATCAGAAGCGTCAATTGATAGTGACAATTTAGCTTTTGGATCAGGATGAACTAGCAAAGTTGTATTTGAAATAGCGGATTTGCATTGTTGAAATGCTTCCTCCTTTTCTGAAGACCAAGTAAGAAGAGTGTTGCCATTTTTCTTGTTTCCCGGAATCATTGATTGTAGTATTGCTTGTTGATGTACTGCATTGGGTAAGAATTTACGATAATAATTTATCATGCCTAGAAAACGTTTTAATTCTTTAACAACTTTCGGCATTTTAACGGCGAGTAAAGCCTTAACTTTTTCGGGTAAAAGGCTTATACCTTTTTTATCAATTAAATGCCCCAAAAATTTGATTTGGGTTTTTGCAAAATTGCATTTCGAAGGATTTATTGCCAAACCTCGTTCTTTTAAATGTTGTAGAACTTGTTGAAGATAAGTTCGATGTTCTTGAAGAGTTGTTGATGCAACTGGAATGTCATCTAAGTAAGGAAACGCAAAGTCCAAGCCACGCAGTTTATCATGAATAAGACGTTGAAAAGTTTGTGGGGCATTTCTGAGACCAAACGTCATGTACTCAAATTTAAAAAGGCCGAAAGGGGTTGTTATAGATGTTTTTGGTAAATCGTCGGGATGAACCGGGACTTGGTGAAATGCTTTTTGAAGGTCGATTTTGAAAATATCGTTTTACCATGAAGAATTGATGTGCAGTCTTGTATATAAGGCAATGGATACCGATCTGGCATGGTATGAGCATTCAACTCACGATAATCTCCACACGGTCGCCAAGAGCCATCAGGTTTTTGTACCATGTGAAGGGGACTAGCTCAGTTGCTGCATGAAGGACGGCATATTCCATGTGCCATTAGAAGTTTGAATTCTGCTTTTGCTGCTTTGATTTTTTCAGCGTCTAAACGTCTTAGACGAACAAATACAGGGCGACCTGTAGTTTCAATTCGATGAACTACTGAAGATTGAATTTTAGATCCAATATTAGGTAATTTGGTGATGTCAGCAAATTCAGTTTGAATGTGATCGAAATCGGTAGATGAATCGAAGATTTTGATTGACATGATTGATGTATTGAGTCGTTCACAAGGAATTGATAGTTTAGTTTGATTATCCACTAATTTGTTTTTTTTTAAGACGACCAATAAATCATAGTTGCGCAAAAAAATCAGCTCCTATGATCGGGTTTTGAACTGCAGCTACGACGAAATTCCAAGAAAAAGCTCGACTTAGTTCGAGGTTTAGAACGCGAGATTGTTGGCCGTAAGTGTCAATAGCTGAACCATTTGCAGCATATAATGTTATTTTTGAAGGACGTGCAGTAGTAGATTTCTGATGACTGAGTGGAAGAACGGAAACGTCAGCCCCAGTATCAACCAAAAATCTTGTAGAGGTGATGCGATCGATTATAGAGAGGCGAGATATAGCAACTGATGTTGACGGTGGTGTAGTTCCTTGTGAAGTTGTGTCTCAGATAGTCAGTCGGAAGTTGAATTTACTACCCTAGACGAATTATTTTGTAAGTATCTTTTATGTCTACATGGTGATTTATATTTGGTTGCAGATGTTCCAAATTTACGATGATACCAGCAATCGGTGTTTACGGAATCTGTTGGAGTTTTACTACGTTACCTCGAATGCAAACGTTGGTTAAATCTACCTATGGAACGACTTCTTGAATGGGCTCTGAATGGATTGTTATTTGAAAATTTCCTGTTTAGCTCATAGATTTCTTTACGAAAGCTCGTCAAGTGAATTATTATTTTCATCACTTCCGACTTCATTTATAGTGTTGACGTACAATGCGTCGACGATAGCATTAGCCATACGAATTAAATCAGCCTCACCAGCTTGAGATGCAATAACAGCTGATCCAGCGTGATCTGGCAATCTTTGCGCCCATAAACTTTTAGGAGCTAGCTCACTCATTGTGTCACCTGCTACACGTTTCATTTCGAAATATAGTTGGCTAGGTTTCAAATCGCCAAGTGGCATTTCACTTACTAATTTATTTTTCCTTCTTTGTTGACTTTCAGCAAAATGCGCGATTAGTTTTTTTTTTATATATTCATATAAGTTGTTTGTTGGTCTTTTATTTAGAATTTTACGAGCCTGAGAAATGATTGGAGGACCTAGACTTGCGAGAACAGAATTAAATTTTTGTTCATCTTCAGTGATGCCAGAGGCTGGAAACTAGAAGTCGAGCGCCGTAAACTATGAGTTCATATCATTAGGCGTAACAGCAGGTATCTGAATTTTTCCATATGCTCTTTGCGATCTTGGATGAAGCTGTTGAGGTTGTTCAGGCACATTTTGTGATAGCTGTTGTAAAGTATTTTGATGGTGAATCAACTGAGTTGTTAATTGATTTTGAAGTTCTGTTACAACATCAAAGCTTTCTTGTAGAAGTTGTTGAGTATGCAAGAGATTAAGTTGTTGCATTCGAAAAATTTGTCCAGGTTGAAGAATTTGCTCTGTTGAAAGCGGATTATTATTTGGGCTTGACTGAGCAATAGGTGTCCCAGGTCTATGCGAGTTCTCAGTGTCTTCTAATTCGATAAGTGTTGGATTCGCTTTCTTAAAATTATGTGGCATTTTAATGTTTTTGTAATATTGTAATTAATATGCTAAAATTATTAAAATTTTATTAAAAAATTTTTATTTAAATTTTATTTGTGTATTATTTATTAAAAAATAATATAAGTGCAGTGTATTTGTGAAATTAAAAATTAATTGCTTTTTAAATGTTGTGTTACCCAATAAAAGGGTTGCTTATAAATTTTTGGCCAGTACTGTAGCTTTGAATTAATTTGAAATTTATTTGATGTTTATTTTAAATTTATAATAACAAATAGGTTTTGGTTTTTTATAATTTATAATTTCAAATAGTTTTTGTTTTTTTTTTTTTTTTAATCGAAGTAAAAATTTGTATAATAATTTTATTCGAATCAAGATTTTTCCGACAACACTGTATATTTTTAATTTTTAGTTTTGTTTATTTTCTAATAAAAATAATATATTCCTTCGTTGATATTGCAAAAAAAAATTAATTTTAAATTATTATTGTACTTGTTTTCTGTAGTTTACACGTGGTTTAATTTACTGTAGTTTTTAATGCATAAATTATTGATCTTCTATTGTTTTTTTTTTGATTAAAATTTGATAAAATAAAAAAAAATATCAAGATTTTTTTTTTTTGAATTGAGCTTTGAATTTAACTGTTAGGAGTTAACTGTGAGTTAACTTTTTTATTAAAACAGAATATTTTATGGGAACACATGTACAATTTTTTTATTTAGCAATTAAATAATAAGTTCAGTTTGTTTCATTTAAAATTTTAAAATTAGTTTATGTACATAATATGGGAATACTTATCAGATTATTTTTATAAATAAGTAGAGTTAATGAGTAAATTAATAATGACCATTTGGAATTTTTATTATTCCAAAATAATATAATAAATGATAAAATAATATAATGAATTTTTATTATTCCAAAATAAAATAATGAATTTTTATTACGATTAAATTTGAAATAAACAAAATAAATTTTTTTTTTTTTTAATTTTTAATTTATAACTGGAACAGAATTCTTAATGCTATTTAATTATATTCATAATGTTGAAGTTTAATTCACTTGCCTTAAAAACATTATTATTGAACATATAAAAATTATTAGTCCACTAGTCTCTTAGTAAAAAAAATTTTTATTTTACATTTTATTTAGTTTTCAATTTTAATATTTTTTAGCTTTCACTTGTTTATTGAATACTATAAGTATTCTTTTTATGATTTAGAATATTTGTGTTATATAACATGTTTAACGTTTATAGTTTGTGGTAATTATTCTTTTTATAATTAATATAAATTTGTAAATAAAATTTTATTTTTTTTATTTTTTTATTCTAAATATTTTGGTTTATGCTTTTTTATGAAATTTTTTTAAATTGCCATAATATATGAACTTCTTTATGCCTCGTTCTATTATAAAATTAGCCAAAACGATAAAAAAATAAATTTTGTATTTTAAGATTATGCATTATAATATTTTTTAATTTTTATTTGCTAATACATTATTATGTTGACTTAGAGTTAAATATTTTCTTTTATGTGTAAATTAAATTTTACTGCGTTAAAAATTTAATTTCAAGTCTATATTATTTTTATTTTTTATTTTTTTTTTTCGATTTATAATTCTTAAGAGTTTATAATTTTTGGAAAATGCATTGGTAAAATTTTACCGCGCACATGTGACGAAATGTTTAAAAAATAAAATTTTGGATTTTAAATAAAATATTTTTTACAAACAAAATTATTTTATTATTATTATTTTACAAATTAAAAAGTTTTGGATTCCATATTTTTTAAAGTAAATTGTCTTCAGATCACGTAGGGGTCACCACTTTTAGCGTAATTATACTAAATTTATTAAATAAAACACTTTTATTTAGTTCATTGAATTTTCTATTTAAATATTAATTTTATTTTTTAACTTAAATTTTAGCTTTAATTATTCTACTTCAAATTTATTAATTATTTTTCTTCAAATTTTATAATTAGTGTAATTTATAATAACAAAAATGAATTAATTGTATTTTATAAATTCTGAACATTTAGCACCAAGGTCAAAGAAAGACTGGTTTTTTATTTGTAACAATTAGAAAAAGTAATGATTTTTATGAACTGTACATTTTTATGAAAGAATACAAAAATTAAGAAAAGTATTATTAGGATGATGCTACATATGATTGCATTTTTGCTACATTTTTAATTTAAATAGAAGTAAATTTTAGGATATGAAGTTTAATCAAAATTAGAAATATAAAATTTAATAAAAATTAGAAATATGAAATTTTAGTTCTTATGTAGAGCACTACATATACAATATATGTATCAAATCAATTATGATATATATAGACCTACTCAAAACTCATGTTGACGATATAGAACAAGTAACATTGACAAGTAATATCAAAAAACGTTTTGACAGAAAAAGAACTAAATATTCTTTTTCATTTTGAAAGCCTTCAAGATATTAAAATTACTGTAAAATTTTATTTATAACAAATAATTATTACATATATTACTAATTCCAGAATATTGTGGAAAACCGCTTTCTGGAATTCACATTGAACCAATACTAAATAAAAATAATAAAACTATCCTATTAGAAAATTATAACGTTCTTATAGACCACACTAATACTTGCTACAATTCTAATGTCGAAAATTTTTATACTAAAATTAACGACAAAATAATTCCACTTTCTATATATAATACAAAAATAATTGAAAATAAAACTTTGAATTATATAAAATTTGAAGAAGTTTATGTTAAAAATATATATCTATAATAAATATAGATATATATATATTACACTATAGTTTTTTAACCAAGCAGGTTTAACATTGCTTTTTTTAACTAATATAATAGGGAAAAATAAGAAAGAGAAATAAAGAGGACAAAATTATTATTTTTGAGATAAGATTTTTTTTTATTTTTGATTGTTTGTTGCTTCTCTTTTCTTCGGCACTTCAAGTTTCAACAATTTACATAGTACTTATAATATAACACAAATTTGTTATTATTTTTTCATTGTTCTGAAGAAAGAGAAACGAAGAAAATACAACAAAATGAATTTTGTGTTATACAAAAAGCGAAGCAAAGAAATAGAGTACAAATTCCAAAGAATAGAAAAATGAGTATGTGTACATTATCATACTCTAGTTTATATCATATCATATTCATTTACAAACAGTAATATCAATTATCAAATATGTATAATGTCTACCTACTCATTTCTATTGGAATTTGTATTTTTTTTTGCTCCACTTTTTGTATAACACAAAAATGATTTTGTTGTATTTTCTTCTTTTCTTTTTCTTCAGTATAACATTCCATGAAAAAACAATAAAAAATTTGTATTATGTTTTTTATGTACAAATTGTTGTAGTATGTATAACAGTGCCTAATTTACGAGCTGGAAGATTTTTTTTTTATTTTTGATTGTTTGTTGTTTCTTTTTTTCGGCATTAAATATTATATTTTGACATTATGCCACAGTTATGCCACAGTAAATATAATAGAGGACCCATTAGTGATCTTTGTGGTACTCCAATTTTTATAGGCAGCTTAACACTCAGTGTATTGTTAATTCTCTTCCATTGCGTTCTATTTGTTAAGTAATTTTTTAATAAATCTTTTGCTACACTTCTTATTCCTATATTCTCTATAATATTTAACAGTTTTTCATGATTAACAACATCAAATGCTTTAGTTAAATCTACAAAGATTGCTGCTACATATTTTCCTTCATCAAGCGGTTTTTGAATTTGTTCAATTGTAGTACTAACAGCTGATGCGGTCCCACTATTTTCTAAAATGTCATACTGATTGTTGTCAAAACGAATTGTTTTGTTTACAAAGGCTCTTATTCTCGTAATAATTACTTTTCTAAAAATTACTTAATGAGTTTAGTATGATCTATAATTCCACAATCCGTTTTCGATCCACTTTTGTAAACTGGGATTATAATAGCTTCTTTCTAGCAGTTAGGAAATATACCCATCGGTAAACTTTTGTTTACTATATTTGACAATGGTTTTTTGATTACTGATGCAAGAGCTTGTATATCTTTCACTGAAATTGTATGCAAACCTGCAGCGGCATTTTTATTTAGGCCCATTATTACATTAAATATTTCATTTTCATTTGTAGGCTCTAAAAAAATTTACTTATGATTAATTATATTACTTATTGCAATATAATTAGTATAGGTCGCCTTGCTATTTTTTATTATTTCCTCGCCTATTTGATTAAAAAAATTATTCATAGTTGCTGCTATTTCATAATCATTTTCTGTTTAATTGATATTGTCTAGTCCATGAGATTTACCTTTACAGGTAAAGTTTATTGGATTTATGTTAAAATTAACATTTTGTTGATATTTATCCCAATCTGCTTTTTGTCGATCTCTTTAGGTATTTTATTACAGTTCATTTATGAATTTAATATAGTTATATAGTTATAATTTTCCCCTTATTGTCTGTTTTTTTATCGCCCCATAAAATATTGTGAGAGTTGTAGTCTCCCAAAAAGATATGGACAATCAAATTGATTACAAAGGTTTTCTATGTCTTCATATTTTAGATCATAATCAGGAGGTAAATATAAATTACAAATTATATATTTTGTCGGATAGAACACTTTAATTGCAACTGCCTGTAAATTGGTTTGCAAATCAAACTCTTCTGAATCAAAATTTTTTCTTACCAAATCGCTTTTTTTTTTTAAATTTTGTTTTTATAAAAAATTAAAATTAAAATTTTGACTAAAAAGAGAAATTACAAAAGAATTCAGTAGCGGTAATTTATTTATTTATTATGCTGGGATAAATAATAATTTATGTAAACAGATGTTTTTATTTTGTCACAAGTATATTGTTTGTTTTTAACTAATTATATTATAATTAATTATTGAGCTTCACCATACAAGAGACGAGAGGGAACTGGATTAAAGTTAATTAAATGTAACAAATTATTAGAAGATATAGTAGACGAAGGGCAACTTGTCGAAATTATAGAAAAAGAGCATTTGCAAAATAATCACCGCGGAATTTCGGAAGTATGCAATGAGTTGAAGCTACTATACCACCACCCAAACTTACGCGATAGGGTAGAGCAATTTATAAACAACTGCGAGATCTGCGTAATCTCGAAAAATTTGAAAGAAAACTCATAAACACAAAGTTCAAAATAACTGAAACACCTTTAGGTCCATATTGTCCATATTGACGTTTTCTATCGCTTAGATGAAACATTATTTTAAATTTACTAAGTTTGCATTTTTTTTTCCTTGCTACTGCAATGAGAAACATAGGGCATCCACTAAGTCATTTATTATACATATTTGACTAAACTTCAGTTTCGTGGATCATTAATTTCACTAAGCCGTTAAATACTCGGATGTAGCTATTGGACAAGACTAAGACGCTTTCTTTTATTTCTTCCATCTATTATCTTATACAAGAATTATGGTTTTATTATTATTTTTTTTATAATATAGCTATTACAATATAATATTAATTATAATTTATAGGAAATATAAACTTATATTTAATTTAATTATATTCTACTAATTATATATTATAAGAAAAACCTATATTATTTTTTATTACTCTTATGACTCAGCAAGGGATTGAACCCGAGACCTTTCGTATGAAACGCCGGTGTATTAACCACTGCAGTCTACACCATTGACTGGATACTAAGTTTGCGTAAGCAATTAAAATTAATTCGAACCTGGACCGAATTCAAAATAGCTGTTTTACAATATTTATCTATTGTGAGAATTTAAAAAAAAATAGTAGTTGATAACGAATTACGGTGCAAAGCCCTCCTGCTACGAAAATTTCTTCAAAATCAATATATTGAAAATCATATTCCTCTAATAATAATCACACTTCGGACACTGATGTGGACCGTCTAGAAAACACTATTAACGAGCACATTGGACTACTTAAACATGACGAACGAGCAAATTTGGACACCGTTGAGAAAAAAATTCTGAAAATTATTGCAATATGCAATAATACTATTTACTCCACAACCAAACATAAACCTATCGACTTCATAAATGGCAAAGTTAAGGATAATGACTAAGAGAATATCCGTAATAAAATTTTAAAAATTAAAGACAAAACAATAGATGGTTTTGATAAAAATAGAATCGATATTGACATATCTCCCGGTTTAAACTTTGTAAAAGATTAGCGAGGGGGAAAAACCACTCGAAATTCATAAAAATGGAAATAGAAATATTAGATGAAAATCATATAACTAATAAAGATACTGGTCTAAAGTATTATAATTCTCACTTCAAACACAAAAAGAGATTTCAAGATAATATAATAACCCATCGGTCAAACCCAAAAACAATGAAAGTTAAAATGAAAAAACGAATCAAACTACAAATTAATAATAATAAAAAAATATATACATACTTCTTTTCAGATCACAATGTTCAAAATCACCCTAATAATTATAATTTACATACCTTTAATATTATCACAAAAATTAGAAGTACAAAACATTGATAACAACAATGGTTTTATTACAATAAATCTAGGTAATAGAAAATTAATTATATCTGAGACTTTAAAAGGTTAATAAATATAACAGAATACGGAAACAGTAAAGCACTAATACGCAAAAATATTGAACTAATACAACCAAATTTTATTAATCCTATGTACAATACAATTAAACATAATTTCGATCTACTAGATAAAAAGATAGATAATCTGAAACCACACAAAAGACATACAAGAAGTTTATTTAACTGGACTAAAATATGTTATCGATACAATGGACTACAATGATCACCAAGCTATTAACGAACGAATTGAAGCATTATCTAAGAATTCCATATCCCTCATTAACGGGAATAATAAACAAATAGTAATTAACAATCAAATTTCTGATCAAATCAAAAATATAACAAAGCAAACTAAAATTCAACAAAATACAATTTCGGAATACCTAAATTCTTTTAATATGCAAACCAATAATCAAATTTCGGTAATAGAAGACGAAATAAAATATATACAATATATGTATCAAATCAATTATGATATATATAGACCTACTCAAAACTCATGTTGACGATATAGAACAAGTAATACTGACAAGTAAATTAGGCATACTATCAAAAACATTTTGACAGAAAAAGAACTAAATATTCTTTTTCATTTTGAAAGCATTCAAGATATTAAAATTACTGTAAAATGTTATTTATAACAAATTATTATTATATTACTAATGAATTAAACGTGGGTGTATTATGTATTTAAATTTTTTTTGAATCAAAAATTTTTAAATATAGGTAGTTGACAAAAATGCCTTTGAAATGCATTGTAGAGGGTTGTACTACAACCCAAGTAGAAAGGTATTCTTTGTTCTCTTACATATCAAAGCCTTATTTCAGACGATTTTAATATAAATTTTGATGTAATTTGTGTGTGAGGTCAATCTTCGCTCAATATTTATGCTAAAATTTTAGCTGTATTTTCAAATGTTCTTTTAAACAATTTTTGCAAAAATTTAAAAAATGAAATAAGTAGTAATTCAATCAATCATCTATCTCGTAGTAGTTTTGTTTTTATTTTATTGATAATTGAATTATTTAAATAGACTGAGATATAAGAAATACATGAATTATGTAATTAATTTTTTTAAGTTTAATTAATTTAATTTTGTGATATATTTTTAATTCTAACTTTAAACATTTAAATTATTTTCTAGGTTTATAAGTTATTAATTCTTTTTTAATTGAAGTTGTTTATTTTTTTTTATGTTAATTTTAATTTTCTTGTTTGATTTTTTTTTTAACTTTTTCTTCGTTATTTTAAGTATACTTTATTGTTTACTATATTTTAATTTATAATTTGTAATATTTCGAATTTTGAAAAAATTAATAAAATTGATCATAATAATTTTATTTCATTTATACATTTTACATTTCAAGTTAGAATTATATAAAGCTTTTAAACGCTTTCCAATCTTTGTAACTATTACCCTATGCGAAAGAAAGATAAAACAGGTAGAAAATAAAATTTCTATAATTCTCATCACTCATCAGTATTCACTATGCAGTATACTGTCAAAGTTTATAATGTGAAAGTTGTGTCGGATTTCAAATTCATTTTTTTTAAATAAATTAAAAATGATGAATAATGTGAATATTTTTTAATGAAATTAAATATATTTCATATTTAAGATATTCCTGCACACAAATATGATCTATCGTTTTAAAAAACTTCCATAAGACTTATACACAAATAAGGTCCAATTTGAAAACTGCTCTCTGAGCACTGTGGCCTATAGTATACTAACTGCATTCTATAACATGTATCCATCCATATTCCATACTCATTAGTCATTATTCTATTCTTTGCAATTTGTACTCTTTTTCATTGCTTCGCTTTTTGCATAACACAAAATTAATTTTGTTGTTATTTTCTTCTTTTCTTTTTTCTTCAGAACATATTACAATGAAAAAACATAGAAATGAGTATGGATACATATACATTATACATATTTGATTTTACTATTTAGTAGTATGTATAATGTATACATACTCATTTTTCAGTGCCTAATTTACGAACTGGAAGATTTATTTTTTATTTTTGATTGTTTGTTGCTTATCGTTTTTTCGGCACTTCAAGTTTCAACAGTTTACATATTATAATTTATAACACAAATTTGTTATTGTTTTTTCATTGAATGCTCTGGAAAAAAAAGTTAAGAGGAAAATAACAACAAAATCAATTTTGTGTTATACAAACAGCGCAGCAAAGAAAAAGAGTATTATTAGTACTTTTTTATTTTGGTTTGTGGGTGCAAAATTAAAATCTATGTACCTACTTATGTATGTATGTTATTTTTTCAGCATTTGTTTAAAGGTCTAAACTCTAAAGGACCCACAAAACCAAATAAAAAAACTGTAAATAAACATACACGTAGTAAAAAGGGTGAGGGGTTGTTAATGCTAACATTTTGTATTTCATTTTGTATACAATATATCCGATGCTAGGTATGAATTGTCGTTTTACGATAAATTGTATTTGTCTAAACTGTAGCTGACTATAATATGAATTTGAATGCAATATAAGATTTAATAACACATTAGCTGGGGCCCCTAGTAGAAAATAATAGAAAACATATTAACGACATTGTAAACAGAAAATATGAAAATCATGTAATAAATATATCTATCAATATTTTTCTTATGCTTTTTATAATTATTGTTTATTTTAATAATAAAGTGTTTATACAAAAAGCATAAGAAAATCATAATAAATATTTCGCCGGAAGCTCAGAGTAACGGTAACGGAAGCTCAGAGTAACCGTTATAAACGATAATGACACCACTAACATTAAAAAAGCATTATTTTAAATATAAATAAATCTAAAGCATTCTTGCCAATTCAGCATTTGAACATTATTATAGAAATATTATTACTTTCCCTTAGACAAAATTCTTATTATATTCATACGACACCTATATTCTTGAAAAAGTAAATAATTATTATCCCATAGATTTATCTTCAATAAATCTACACGTTCCTGCAAATTCGTCATTTGCAATATTATCATAAAAACATATGTAATTATTTGCCCATATACAAAATCCCTGCTAATAAATCATTTTAATGTTCCCACAAAATACAGTTTCAATTAGTTTCCATAAGCAAAAATTATAATATAAATAATATAAATTACGTTGAGTTCTGTTCTCGATTTCAAAGTCACTGAAGCTCATCATTAAAGATAAATATTTAAATTAATTAAATTAAGAAATAAAAGTATATTTAAATAATTGTGAATTTAATTAACAACTAATTTGTAAAATATAAATTAAGAATAAAAGAAAAATAAAAGTGTAAATAAAATCGGATCTAAAACTATTAACTACAATTAAGATTGTAATTAGTAATTAAATTTATTACCTATAATAAATGTGTAATTTAAATTTTTGAATATAATTGTTTGTGTATATTAATCATTTATCTATTTTTGATAGTTTCTAAATTGGTTGTTTCTAGTATTATATTATTAATTACTTTTTTGAAGTTAATCTGGAGGGCTTAAATTTTCCAATTCAATCCTGATTTTTCAACCAAAGTCTCGCATACATGAATTCATAAATACATACTCTGGAAAAAGGATCAACTTGGATTTTTTAACCAACTTAAATATGCTTCCTAATATAGAATCTCGCATAGACAAATATATAAATATTAAATACTTATTGTTTTACATCTAATATTTTACTAATATTTTATAAGTTTATATTTTTAAATTTGTTTCAGGTTTGAATATTACAAAAATGGATTTTATTACATATTTAATGAGAAATAATAAAATTATAAAAAACTAATTAAGAAAAACTATAAAATTGAAAAGAATTTAAAAACTAATAACTGCTGAAATTATATTTAAAGTTTAATTACATGATTTTATATTCAAAAACAGATTTTTTAAATGCTAATAAAATTTTTAATAATTATTTACCGTACATTATATTTAAAGGAATTTAAAAGTTTATTAAAACTTTATTAAAATTATATGTTATGATATCGAAAATAAATCAGCACTGTAATTAACAACTTTTTCTTGTCCGATGTCATCTATATATATTAACGGAATGTGTTTGAATTTCTTAAACGAATAAACTTCTTTTATTTTTACAAAGAAAACATTCTTTTATTTATTTATTTATTTATATTAATATTACATACATAAATGTAATGCAATATTATTGAACCATTGGCTACTAAGGCCATTATAGGTTTTTTATACTATTATTAAATTATATACTAATATTATTTATTTTGTTTATATTATATACAATATATTTACATTATATTTGGTCGTAAGAAGGGTATGTAAAAAAAAAACACTTACGACCTGTGCAGGGATCGAACCCACACTCCTTCGGTTAATACGCCACACGCCTACCCACATAAATTTTTTATAGTCAGATCACAACAAAATATATTTAATTATAAATTTTAAATTACATAATATGATTATATCTGATTATATGTTGATAGCTTATTTTTTCTGAACAAGCCTGTACTAAAAAATTTTATTAATAGTTATTACAAATTCTTATGATTATTTTTTTGTTTTAATTTGCTAGATAAATTTTCTTGAAAGTTTTAATTTATTTAATTTTTGTGCTTTTAAGATTTAAAAAATAATTAAGTCGATGTTTGCGCCTTTGTGTATTATTTAATTTACTAAAGTTAATTTCTTAATAATTTCCGTCGTAAATTATTTAGGGGTGCAATAAGTTTTTCCCTGCAATAAGTTTTTTTCTGCAATAAGTTTTTTCCTGACTAATATGTTGTATTTTTATGGGTAATGCGATTCTAAAAAATGTATTAAATAAAAAATTATAATTAATTTTTTTTAACTTAAAATAATTTTGCTTAATCCTCTATGGTAATTCTATTACGAGTGTCTTTAAATAAGTTATTCTTTATATAAACCTGAGTTAAACGAAGATTTCGTTACCGCAAGGTTATTCACATTAACATATTATAAAGTACATAAAAACAGAAATGTTATCATCTGTTCATACATTTTATAATATTTCATATTTAAAAGATTAATTATTGCATAAATTTAATAAATGGTGAAATTTTATATATTAAGCTATCGTTGTGTACTATTTGATAGCAATTATATTAATATTACATACTTGAATTTAAAATTAAATTAATGATAATTATAATTTACGAATTTAAAAAAAAAAATTTAAGTCCTGAATTACAGTCATATACAAACGGTATTAAGGTGAATAAAATATTAATTAACAAAAAACAAAAAATATTAATCAACAAAATTAATCTACCGAATGTAAAAATAATCAAGTTTTCTCGTGATGAATTAATATTAAAAAAATTGTCTTAACTTGAGCTTGATTTAGAGTTTATAAAGCTTTTTAGTTAAATTTAAAGTGCTAAATAGTATATATGTATTTTAAATTCAAATCAATAGATAATAGAATAAAATAATAGAAAAATATAATAGAATAAATTCAAATTCAAATAATAATAGTTAAATCAAAATTGTAACTCACACCTTTGAAGTGACAACACTTCTTGTTTTTAATTAAGGAAAAAATAAAAAATAGATTTTTTGTTAACTTTTTTTCTTTTTAATTTAATTTTTTTTTTTAAATATTAATTTTAACAAGTGCTCATTTTTTCTTTTAATTTTTTCGATTGTTTTTCTTTTGTGTTGTGATAAAATTAAATTTTGATTTTTTAATTTGTTCCTGTTTTATGGCTGCACTCCAATGGCGGCAAGATAAGTATTTTTCTTTACCAATTACATTTAATATACAACAAATGAATATTTTTTTGTACATATAAATTGTTTTTCTTTTTCATAAGAAAGGTTGTTCAACCTCAATATCATTGTTCTTTTTGGTCCGTTACTGGTTCTGAAAAATTTCATTTTCCACGTACGCAAAATAATGCTGAATCTTGGCACCGCCGCCTTCAGGTATAGTGAAAAATTATATTAATATATTATTAATTATATTATATATATATTTATACTGAACCAATTTTAATAGGTGGTTATAGATAAATCGCATGTTGGAGTATACAAATTAATTTCAAATATGAAAAAAGAATTGATTGTAGCGTTGACAAGGTTGGGCCAAATGGAAAACGGAGAAATAATAAAATATAATTTAAAAATTAATTTATAATAAAAAAAAATTAAAAAATTAACAATATTATCAAAATTAGAAGAAAAATATCTAAATTTGATTTTTTAAAAAGAATCGCGTACAACATAGAATTAAGTTTAGATAGTTTGTATGTATATTATGTTAATTAATTTATATGCTTATTTATCATATTATAATTTTTTTTTTTTTTAACACACGAATTGTGATTATTTCACTATTTTTAATAAAACAAATTAATTGATTTATCATTAATTGTTATATCACTCCTAATTTAAACCCTGCGGTAAACATATACGTTTACATATTCTAGAAAAAGCGTATATACAATTCCTGCTAATCCAAAATTTCTTATATAAATACATATATTTTACATACAAAAAAACTCGCCGCTAATTTTAAAATTTCAAGACCCTTCACTTTCATTAAATACAATAGGATATAAACTCATTCATTTAAAACAATTTTGCGGCTCTGCAAAAACTAGCTGCTCTCATTAGAACTGACCTATAAAAAAAACAAGATTTAGCAAGATTTTTACGAAAGCAAGATTTAAAAAAAACAAGTAAATGTAACAGTAAGTCGATGCAACCGACTTATTAATACCCTACACCTGAATAATTCGAATTAAATTAAAAATCCATAAGTGTTTTTGGCAGCTGCTTGAACTTCTTCCCTTTTCTGTCTTATTCAACTCGAATTTCAAGAACGTAAAAGAGGCATCCGCTTGGGATATGACACCCTTGTATAAAATTTTAAGTTTCTATTTTAATTATTTTCGAAGATTGGTAGTCCTTGGGAGGTTTGTGTCAGCTACCCGAATTGCCACTCCAATTCATCGAATCCATCTCAGGAACATAAAGAAAACTTGCCAGAATACCATTCTATTAAATTTAAAGGTTCTACTTTTGTTGGTTTTGGAGATATGCTCGTTGCTCTTGTGCTCGTCCGGAAGTTTCCAAAATACGAACCCATGGTTCAAATTCTTTCAAATGTCAGTTTCCAATTTTACAGAAAAGCAAACATAACAGAACACCTTTGTACTAAAAATAAAAGTTCTATCTTTGTTGGTTGTGGAGATATACTCGTTTGCTCTGGGGCTCGTCCGGAAGCTTCCAATATTTGAACCCATGGACCAAATCCTTACAAATTTCAGAAACATAAATCGAACATGAAGGAACACCATTCTGCCTAATTTAAAGGTTATATCTTTGTTGCATTTGGAGATAATATCATTTGCTCTGAGGCTCGTTCGGAAGCTTTCAAAATCCGAACCCAAGGACCAAATCCTCTCAAATTTCAGAGGCCTAAATCATACATGAAAGAACACCATTCTGCCAAAAGTAAAGGTTATATCTTTATTGGTTTTGGAGATAATCTCATTTGCTCTGGGGCTCGTTCGGAAGCTTCCAAAACCAAACCCATGGACCAAATCCTCTTAAATTTCAGAGACATAAATCAAACACGAAGGAACACCATTGTACCAAATTCAAAGGTTCTACCTTTGTTCGTATTGGATATAATCTCATTTGCTCTGCGGCTCGTTCGGAAGCTTGCAAAATTCGAATCCACGGTTCAAATTCTTTCAAATTTAAACCCATGGCCAAATCCTCTCAAATTTCAGAGACCTAAATCAAACATGAAAAAACACCATTCGGCCAAATTTAAAGGTTATATATTTGTTGTTTTTGGAGATAATCTCATTTGCTCTGGGGCTCGTTCGGAAGCTTCCAAAATCCAAACCCATGGACCACATCCTCTTAAATTTTAGAGACATAAATCAAACTGGAAGAAACATCATTATAAAAAATTTAAAAGTTCTATCTTTATTGGTTTTGGAGATAATCTCGTTTGCTCTGGGGCTCGTTCGGAAGCTTCCAAAACCCGAACCCATGGACCAAATCTTCTCACATTTCAGAGACTTAAATAAAACATGAAAGAACACCACCCTGCCAAATTTAAAGGTTATGTCTTTGTTGGTTTTGGAGATAATCTCATTTGCTCTGGTGCTCGTTCGGAAGCTTCCAAATCCAAATCCATGGACCAAATCCTCTTAAATTTCAGAGGCCTAAATCATACATGAAAGAACACCATTCTGCCAAAAGTAAAGGTTATATCTTTATTGGTTTTGGAGATAATCTCATTTGCTCTGGGGTTCGTTCGGAAGCTTCCAAATCCAAACCCATGGACCAAATCCTCTTAAATTTCAGAGACATAAATCGAACGGGAAGGAACATCATTGTACAAAATTTAAAGGTTCTATCTTTGTTGGTTTTGGAGATAATCTCATTTGCTCTGGTGCTCGTTCGGAAGCTTCCAAAACCCAAACCCATGGACCAAATCCTCTTAAATTTCAGAGACATAAATCGAACGGGAAGAAACATCATTGTACAAAATTTGAAGGTTCTATCTTTGTTGCTTTTGGAGATAATCTCGTTTGCTCCGGAATCATTCGAAAGCTTCCAGAATCCGAACCCATGGACGGATTTTGTCCAGATTCGAACTTAGCCTTTCTTTCGTAATTAGTAACCTAACCTAGTTTCGTAAAAAGTAACGTAATTAGTAACGGACGGACGGACATCGCTAAATCGACTCCGGCGGTGATCCTGATTCAGAATATATATACATGTCTATACCTAACTCGCTTCCTTTTGTTGGTTACAAACACCATACCAAAGTTAATATACCCTATACTTTAGGTGTAGGGTATAACAAGATTTTAAAAACAAGATTAAAAAAAACAAGATTTTGAAGATTTTAAAAAACAAGATTAGAAAAAGCAAGATTTCGCTCCCAACAAAAACAACACAACTAGCTAAATAAAATAAAGAATGAAACATATGTACATACAACCATAGACAAATGTTGTATGTACGGTTTAGACGTATAGATAACATTGTTATTATACATATTTTGATTATACATTTTATTAACATTATTTTTATTATTTCATTTAACAGTGATTTCTTCCAAAGTTATTTTTTCTAAAGTTTTAAAAAATAAGTGTTTAAAAAATTCCCATACGATTTACTTATCTATATGTTATTTATCTATGATAAAATTCTATAGTCTATGACAGTAATTCTATCTTCGTAAAAGTTATATTGTACGAGGTTTTTAATGAGAATGAATATAGTCATATACGGAATATAACTTTAACCTCCTACACTATAAATTATAAATTCTTTCTTTCCATTTAAATTATACAAGCTAATTTCCTTTCTCACGAAATTAGCTTAACTTTAATCTTTTAAAATAACTTACTTTTGCTAACTTAGCATTTCTATACAAGAATTAAATTATTGTTCACACTATATCACAGTGTTTAATGCTTAAGTATTTTTATAGATATCACAGAATGCTTACTAAGCACTTTATGTAAAAAGTACAGTTCTGTAAATTATACTAGTTTAAGTAAATTAAGTTTTGAATACAAAAATAAAATCAGTTTTTAGTAAACCATCAAAGAAGATAGTTTTATTAAATACATAACTGGCGCAGTCGGTATTAAAAAAAAAATTAAAATTATAAAAAGAATTATAAGTTTAATTTAACATAAGTCTAAATAAAAAAAAATTAAGATTATAAAAAGAATTATAAATTTAATTTAAACTAAGACTATAAATTTAATTTAAAAAAAAAAAAAAAATTAAAATTATAAAAAGAATTATAAATTTAATTTAAACTAAGTCTAAATAAAAAAAATTAAGATTATAAAAAGAATTATAAATTTAATTTAAACTAAGTCTAAATAAAAAAAATTAAAATTATAAAAAGAATTATAAATTTAATTTAAACTAAGACTCTAAATTAAAAAATTAAAATCATAAAAGGAGTGATGTAAATTATAAATAAAAAAAAAAAAAAAACAATAATAAAAGAATTAAATTAAGTCTATAAAAACAAATAGTGTCCCTGCAATAATAAATTAATTATAAAATTAATAACTTATAATTATTCAACAAGTAAAACTTATTAAAAACTAAATAATTATAATCAACAAATCATCATAATACATCAAATCAAAAAATCATCATAGTACATCAAATCAACAAATCATCATACAACGTCAAATCAAAAAATCATCATTGTACATCAAATCAACAAATCATCATAGTACATCAAATCAAATCAACAAATCATCATAGTACATCAAATCAACAAATCAGCATAGTGCATCAATGGCAACAATATCAATATCTGGTTAGTAAAACCTCCTTACTTAAAGCTATGTTAATATTTAATCTTTAATAATAACAAATAACACAAAAAAAAAATTATTGTAAAAACTTAAAATAAATTAGAATATTATTAAATAATAAAAAAAAATAAAAAAATAATAATTTTTTTTACAATAAATTACAAATTTAAACATAAATTTTAATTTAAAATATTCTTCTTCATTCACTTTTTATTACATAAAAGTGCAATTTAAGAAGACATAAACGAAAGAAAAACACAAAAAAAAAATATAACAATTATAAATTAATTTAATGTAACAACAAAATTTTTTAAAACTATTAATAATTTTAAGTCAAAATTTATTAGTAAATAGATTCAACAAAACTTAACGGAAATTTTTCCTTTCCCGCTTTTAAATCTATAATTTAACAAAAAATTTTTGAATAAATAGTCTATAAATTTAAATCAAAAAAAAAAAAACAAAAAAACAAAATGGAAAAATTTAAAATTATGCTCGAGGTTGTTAGCAAAATTTCACCCTTCACGGGAAAAAATACAAACGACTTGACTGAGTCTATTGAACGAGTAGATATACTCATGCCATCATTCAATACTTTTGACGCTACAAATACAGCGCTAATAATAGGGTACATTAAAGACAAAATTGTTGGCGAAGCTAGGATTTCATTAAGAAAAAATGGAAATCCTAATACTTGGGACCAAATAAAACAAATTTTGATAACAAATCATGGAGAAAAGTTATCAGCTGACACACTTTTAGACGAAATGAGATTATGTCGTGTCACAAAAAATATTGAAAAATTTTATGAAGAAATTAATAATTACCTCTGCAGATTAAATAACTATTATCTCCTAAATAAAAATTTAAATAGTGAAAATGTTGAAAGCAATAAAAGATTAACTTTAAAAATATTTGAAACTAATTTACCTGAACCCGCACGTAGTATTATATACAGTAGGAAACCTAAGACCTTAGACGAGGCATACGGAATAATAAAAGAAGGTAATTATCAAAACCTTCGCGCAGAGAACCCCAAACCAAATTTAAATTATAATAATAATTTCAACAAAAAATATTATAATAAAAAAAATTTCATTTCAAAACCAAACTATTCAAATTCAAATCAAGCATATCTAAATACAAATAAAATAAATTATAAAAACCCAAATAACTCTAATAAAAGTAATACACATCAAGCATACTCAGGCCAAACAAGTTCAAATTTTAACAAAAACAATTATCAAAACCCTACTTATTTTAATAAATATAATACTCCAAATAACAAAAATTCTTATAATGATAACAGAACAAATCAGTCTAAGATATCTAGGAATACAAATAATTCGGATGCAATGGATATCGCATCTAACCACAGTTGGCCTATCCCTTGACTGAAACAAATGCCCTATATCGTCATCAATACTCCTTCAAAAGTATTGAGACTTATTATTGATACAGGAGCCGAATTCAGCATATTAAATCCAAACTTATGTCATCCCAAATATAAAATTAATTCTAATGTTCAAGAACTCAAAACTTTAAAACATAAAGTACAAACCAATATCAAATATAAGTTTCCACTTTTTGAAATTTTTAAAGAAAACCTTTTAGTCGAATTTCTTGAAATAGATTTTCACAGTATATTTGACGGTTTAATCGGCAATAATATTTTAAATCCTCTAAATGCAATTATCGATTATAAAAATCGAACTATTAAAACTAATAACGCGATTATTCCCTTCTTTTTAACAGAAAATGAGGAAAATTATTTTGCCAAAAGTTTTCAAGGTAATCCTATTGAATTATTTTCTAACGAAATTAATAACTTCAACGTTCTTGATCACATAAATATATCACATTTAAATAAAGAAGAGCAAATTTCATTAAGAAAAATTATACTAAATAATAAAAATGTTTTCTATAAAGAAAATGATAACCTTTCATTTACTAATAAAATTAAACACTCAATAAATACCCAAAACGAAATACCTATATATACCAAACTGTACAGATACCCAGAAATTCATAAAGAAGAGGTCAACAGACAAATAGATGAAATGTTGAAAAATAACATCATTCAACACTCAAATTCCCCATACAATTCCCCAATATGGGTTGTCCCCAAAAAACTTGACAACAGTGGAAAACAAAAATGGAGAATTGTTATCTACTATAGAAAATTAAACAACATAACCGTCGATGACAAATTCCCAATACCTAATTTGGAAGACATTTTTGATAAATTAGGAAAAGCAAATTATTTTACTACTTTAGACCTTGCCAAAGGGTTCCACCAGATAGAAGTGGACCCGAAAGACAGAAAGAAAACCGCATTTTCAACATCTACGGGACATTATGAGTTTATGAGGATGCCATTCGGGTTAAAGAATGCACCCTCCACATTCCAAAGACTAATGAATCAAGTCTTGGAAAAATACATAAACAAAATTTGTATAGTTTATATGGATGATATCCTAATTTTCTCTTCGTCTTTGCAAGAACATTTGGACTCTTTGCAAAAAATATTTCAAACCTTATCGAAAGAAAATCTAAAAATACAGTTAGACAAATGTTCGTTTTTAAATCGGGAAACCGAATTTTTGGGACACATTGTAACAAAAGAAGGTGTTAAACCAAATCCCAAAAAAATAGAGTCAATTTTAAAAATTTCACTGCCTAAGACGCAAAAAGAAATAAAGAGTTTTCTTGGCATCACAGGCTATTATAGAAAATTTATACGTGACTATGCTAAAGTAGCATATCCTTTAACAAAATACCTAAAAAAGGGAGCAAAAATTAATATAAAAGATAAAGAATATTTAAAAGGTTTTCAAACATTAAAACGGTTGATTACATCAGACCCTATTTTAAAATATCCCGACTTTAGTAAGAATTTCCTTTTAACCACGGATGCATCTGACTTTGCACTGGGTGCCGTGTTAAGTCAAAATAATCATCCAATTTCATTTATTTCGCGCACTTTAAATAAGCACGAAAAAAACTACGCAACAATAGAAAAGGAATTACTTGCTATAGTCTGGGCAACTAAACAATTCCAACCCTACTTATATGGTAGGAAATTCACTATCAAAACGGACCACAGACCACTTATTTGGCTGAACAATTTAAAAGAACCAAATTGTAAGCTCCAAAGGTGGAAAATGAAACTAAACGAGTTCATCTTTGATATAGAGTATCTTAAGGGTAAACAAAATGTTGTAGCGGACGGTTTGTCTCGCATAAATGTTGCAAAAAATTATGAAAATTACAATAACGAAATAAACGAAAGCCAAGAAGAAGAACTAAATAACAATGAAGTAATGCAACCTCTTCTAAAAGAAAATTTAAACCAACCTTCTAATGAGATAAACAGCTTGAATTATGCACAAACTTGTAATAACGGAGATGTTATATCAACTGGTGCAACTATTCATAGCGCTCAAGAAGATTCTAGTGATTTGAAAAACTAGAAAAACCAATAAATTTATTCAAAAACCAATTATTCCTAAAAGAAGGGAATAAAGAAAAAATTTCTTTAAAAATTGTGCATAAAAAAATACAAAATATAATGCATATATCACAAAATAGTAACTTACTAAAACTAATGCAACGAATTTTACCAGACAAAGGCCTAATCTGTGTGTATTGCGAAAATATAAAGTTGTTTCTAAAATTCCAAGAACTGTATTCTAAAAACTTTGCTACAAATAAAAATCTGAAAATTCTGAAATCATCGCGAAACCTTATTAACGTCATAGACAAAAATGAATTAATTACAATTATCAAAGACGAACACCTAAAAAACAACCATAGAGGTATTAACGAAGTCTTTTTAGAACTGACACAAAAATATTTTTATCCAAACCTTCGTAAAGAAATAACTAAATTTATAAATAATTGTGAAACTTGTGGACTTGCTAAACATGATAGACATCCTGCAAAAATTGCCTACAAATTAAGTCATACACCGGACCAATTCAATGACATAGTACATATGGATATTTGGTTTCCAGAAAGAAATCAAATGTACTTAACGACAATTGATAAGTTCTCTAAATATGCTACATTGCATAAATTAAACGATAGAAATTGGATTAGCGTTTTAGAAGGCATTAAAGAGAGAGTAAGATATTTAGGTAAAATGAAAAAGTTAGTATCAGACGGAGACAGATGCATTATCCACAATGCTGTTGAAGAGTTTTTGAAAGAAAACGGTATCGAATTCCATCAAACAACTGCTGCATTAAAAACTGGTAACAGTGACATAGAAAGACTACATGGGACTCTGAACGAACACTTGAGAATCATGAATGTCGAACGTACTAACGATACTTTAAATAACAACCTTTTCAAAATAATAAATTACTACAACAATTCTATACACTCAACAACGAAATTAAAACCTGTAGACTTTTTAACAAAAAATTTAGACAGAACTGATATAGAAAAACTAAAAAACAAAATCTTAATCCAAAAATTAACCTACAATGAAAAAATTAATAAAGATAGGCATCACACTCCTAATTTAAGTGAAAATATCGTCAAAAATAGAGATATAGCAAAATGCTCTCCAAAATATAAAAAACTTACAAATTACAGAAAAACCAACGACTACATAATTGATAAAAGTACAAAAAGAAATACTAAATTTTACAAATCACAGTTAAAACGCAAATATAATTACCAAACATTTAATCTTTTTAGGAATGAAGTTCAAAATCTTAGCCATAATTAAATTAATTATGCTGCTGAACCTAAAAGTAAACCGTGCACAGGAAATGGAAATCACACCGCTATTCGGAGACAATGGCTACACAATAGTAAAAATAAACGAGAGGCAAATGGTACAAAATTACTCCAAAATACTACATATTGTAGATTTAAAAGAATACGAAAACCTAATTAATACAATAGAAACGAATATCGATTCGCTAAACTTGCAACATTCAAATCCTAACTCTTTAGTACTTGCTAAAGAATTAGAGAATTTGAAACAAAATTTCGAGACCATCGTTCCTCCCATCCATAGAAATAAAAGGGGTCTCGTCAATTTATTGGGTTCTGGACTAAAATTTATCGCTGGTACAATGGACGCAGATGACTCAAAACAGATTTCTGACTACATTGACAACTTAAAACAAAATACACAGCAACTAATCGAACAGTCTAATAAGCAAATAACTATAAACCAAAAACTTATAATTTCAATAGAAAACATAAAAACGCATATTAATAACCAACAACAACAAATTCAAAAATATTTATCTAAGGTTATTAGTGAAACAAATAAAATAATACAAGACGACTCGAAATATGTACTACAAATTTATGTAAACATTGTACATATGAACAGAGAAATTGACAAAATTAAAGACATAATACTTCTTAGCAAATTGAATGTCCTAGCACATGACATTCTTTCACCTAACGAAATCCAAGATTTCAATATAACAATAGAAATTCTTCCATTTATTAAAAGCAGTGTAATTTTAAAAGACAGAAAAATAATTTTGGCAATATTAATTCCAAAATTTACTGATGAAAAGTATTTTGATGCTATTGTGATTCCATTTCCCAATCAAATACAACAAGAATTAGATATAAGTAACGAAAAAATTATTGTATCTGAAAAAAAAGTAATATTCCCATTTGAAAAACAAATTGTAAATAAAAAAGAATTAAAAACACATAAAAATTAGTGTATCTCCAATTTATTTAATAAAAATAATACATGCAATTTTAAGATTAACAATAAACCATCTATTAAAGAAATAGATTCGGTATTATTAATTACAAAAAATATTGAACAATACGAGTTATCACAAAATTGTCAAAAAGAAGACATAATAATTGAAAAACATAACTTAATAAAGTTTATAAATTGTAATGTAATAATTAATAATTTAAAATTTGTAAATAAAATTAATACGTATCAAAACAAAATTATATTACCTATGTTGAACTTAAAAATAAATAAAATAATAAATAATTTAACTCTGGAAAATGTAAATTTAGAAAATATAGAAAATAGAAAAACTATTACATACATAGATTTTAAGAACAAAATATTTCAATACTCGCTAAGCTCTGTGACATTTATAATAATGCTTATCGTTATAACGTTTATAATACTTTTAAAATATCGTCAAAGAAATAAAGCTAATACTATTGCACAGAAAGTGTGCGATACACCTAACGAACGAAACACTTAATAATTTTTCCGGGACGGAAAAATCTAGGTGTGGAGGAGTCATATACGGAATATAACTTTAACCTCCTACACTATAAATTATAAATTCTTTCTTTCCATTTAAATTATACAAGCTAATTTCCTTTCTCACGAAATTAGCTTAACTCTAATCTTTTAAAATAACTTACTTTTGCTAACTTAGCATTTCTATACAAGAGTTAAATTATTGTTCACACTATATCACAGTGTTTAATGCTTAAGTATTTTTATAGATATCACAGAATGCTTACTAAGCACTTTATGTAAAAAGTACAGTTCTGTAAATTATACTAGTTTAAGTAAATTAAGTTTTGAATACAAAAATAAAATCAGTTTTTAGTAAACCATCAAAGAAGATAGTTTTATTAAATACATAACTATATACTATACAAGTTTTATAATGAGAAGTATTTTTTGTGACTTTTTTCTTATTTGCCCATTCAATTGGTTTATATGGGCTACGACCAATTTTAAGACATAATGTAGTTGTTGTTTCTTAGCAGCTTCAACTTCGGTTGGATTTCTTAATACTCTCTTCATCGGAAGCTTTATTCGTTATTTTCGTCTAATGGTCTCGACTTATTTGCCAATTAATTTTAGACTTTTAAAGGAGTTAAAAATAATTTTAAGGTTTGCTTTTTAACCTCTTTATGCATACATGCACATATGATTCCACTTACTTTGATTTCTGATAAATTCATTTCTACGTTACCTTTTAAAAATTTCAAATGCGATGATGTAGTTCTTTATTTTTTATATACGCGTAATATTTCGGTATACCTAAATGTCACTTTGCAATTTAAGTTTTGTTTATGTTTTTTCATTGTGTCGATTTGAAAATTAGAGAAATTGAATTATTAATTTATACATTAAAAATAGCTGCAAAGGTATGTAAATTAATTTTTTTATTAATTAAATTTTATTATTCTAACGTTAGTGAGTGAAAAGTACATCTGTACATATATATTTTATTTTCGTAAAAAAAATGTAAATTATTTTAATGGCATCAGTTGATGACTACATGCATTTGTCGTTGTTTCGAAATTACTTTTACTGGCATCAGTTGATCACTACATGTATTTGTTGTTATTTTGAGAGTACTTGTAAACATTAATGATGTATGAAACAATGTATAATAATTATACATTTTTATAAGAAAAATACAAACTATTTCCTGACTTCAGTTGATCACTACACGCATTTTTTTTTATATTTAAATGGCACATAGAGAATTAACTGAGGAAGAAATAACTTTAGAATTAAATAATTATCCTTCTAATTCTGAAGCGGATTTCTGTTCCTACTCCGATTCCAATTATGAAATACCAACTAAAAAAAAAAAGTGGTTCAATTATCGTATTCCGATGGTGATGAAGTAGTGGATAAAAAAGAAATAACAATCTCAAATGAAATCCCAGTAAATCATGTATGTGTGGATATATGATATGCAAATAAGGATAATATGCATGCACAAAATCCTCCGTCATTTAAAGGCATTATTCAATTTAAATCTGTTCGTCTTGCAGTTCAAAGTGGGAAAGAACATTTTAAACTGGCAGCTAAAGAATTATACGCTTATGTCGATATTATAATGAGCTATATTAAATATCCTCGATCAACAATGTACTGGTCCTCCAATCAAGTATTACGAATGGGCTTAATCGCCGATAATATGAGCGTCAATCGTTTTGAAAAAATAGAACGATGTCTCCATTTAGATGACAACAACGGCGAACATTCACTTAATGATCGCCTCTGGAAACCTCGGCCAGTAATTTTACATACAACATTTCAAGTACATGAAACATTTCAAGAATATGTTACCCCTTCAGAAAATCAATCAATTGAGGAAATGATTGTAGCATCTAAAGAACGTAGTCCTATGAAACAATGTGTTATAAACAAACCAAAGCAATGGGAATTCAAAATTTGGGTTCAATCGAATTCTAACGGATATGTCAATTGTTTGGAAATATACCAGGGAGAAAATGCGTGAAAAAGTGATTTCCGACCGACTGGTGATGCTTGTCATGATATTCATGGAATTAATTATAAATATTAATTCCATGAATATCTTATAGATTATGGATAACTATTCTACAGCCACCTGCATGTATCTTATAGATTATGGATAACTATTCTACAGCCACTTCCATGAATATCTTAGATTATGGATAACTTATTCTACAGCCACCTGCATAAGACATATACATCTGCATAAAAAAAAATATATGTTTCTGGAACAGTGAGAATGAATAGAATACCTAAAGAGCAAGAAAAACTTACGGCAGGTAAAATATGTTAAAAGGAGAATCTTCGTATGCGATTTCTTCAGATAATATTACAATATTACGATGGAACGATAACAAAGAGGTGCATATGATATCTACCTTCGCCGGCCATCAAGCCGGAAGACACTGCAAAACGTTGGGGTAGAAAGAACACAGAAGTGATAAATGTTTCCAGACAATATGTTATCCAGCAAAATAACCTGTACATGAACGGAGCACACTTAATGGACCGCATAATAGCACACTATCCTTTATAAAACTATGGTTTTAAAAATAAAAAATGGTACCTAAGAATTCTTTCACTTGTTAAATATGACTATCGTCAATGTCTGGATTTCTTATAGAGAAGGTGTTCAGAATATTCCTTTGTTGGACTTCAAGATTTAGCAACGGTACTTATTATAATGGGAACGATTGATAATATATCAAAACGGGCCGTTTAGCTGGCCAACAATCAATAAAATAGAAAAAAAGATCTATACCAAGTACAATCTCACAAATTCGTTACGACGAGACTTATTTTGATTAAACGGTTTGATTACTTCGTCTTGATTAAAAAATTCAGTAGACAAAAAAGAAAAACTTTGGTTTAAAACTGCAAACTTTTAAAATTCCGTTTGCTAATTGTTTTTAGAAAAAACTTTCAATTTGATTTAAATAGACAATGTTATTTGTGTACTTTAATTAGAACAAATAAAACTTCTTGTAAACCAAATAAAAACAAAATAAAAAATAATAAACAAAAATAAATAAAATATAATAAACAAAATAAGAAAATTTATAAAGAATTTATTTGAAATTTAATCATCCGCAAATAATTCATATGGAATGGAATGATTTTTATACACTTGACTTAACTTCAAGCGAAAGACCTGGACAATTAAAATTTACAGAAGTTTATTTAGTTACTTTAGTTTATTCTTTATTAGTGCTACTTACAGTTACTTTTACATTTCATATATTTTATAACCTATCTTAATTTGATTTGAGATAAGGAAAAAGCCACGTTTATTTTATATTAAAGCTTCTTAGAATTTTAATATGAATTATTTCTATGCGCATTTTGATCGACTATTGAATATTGAGATTTTCCATGTAGATCTTGTCAATAATTAATGTTATATCAATACAATATGCAAAAATTTTCTGTGTATGTAGTTATTTATTTTGATTTATAATTATTTAAAATGAATAGAAACAAGTAAATGTAACAGTAAGTCGATGCAACCGACTTATTAATACCCTACACCTGAATAATTCGAATTAAATTAAAAATCCATAAGTTTTTTGGCAGCTGCTTGAACTTCTTCCCTTTTCTGTCTTATTCAACTCGAATTTCAGGAACGTAAAAGAGTCATCCTCTTGGGATTTGCTTGACACCTTTGTAAAAAATTTTAAGTTTTTATCTTTATTAATTTCGAAGATTGTTAGTCCTTGGGAGGTGTGTGTCAGGTACCCGAACTGCCACTCCAATTCATCGAATCCATCCCAGGAACATAAAGAAAACATGCCAGAACACCATTGTACTAAATTTAAAGGTTCTACTTTTGTTGGTTTTGGAGATATGCTCGTTATGCTCGTTGCTCTTGTGCTCGTCCGGAAGTTTCCAAAATACGAACCCATGGTTCAAATTCTTTCAAATGTCAGTTTTCAATTTTACAGAAAAGGAAACATAACAGAACACCTTTGTATTAAAAATAAAAGTTCTCTCTTTGTTGGTTGTGGGGATATATAATCGTTTGCTCTGGGGCTCGTCCGGAAGCTTCCAAGATTTGAACCCATGGACCAAATCCTCACAAATTTCAGAAACATAAATCAAACATGAAGGAACAACATTCTGCCTAATTTAAAGGTTATATCTTTGTTGCTTTTGGAGATAGTATCATTTGGTCTGAGGCTCGTTCGGAAGCTTCCAAAATCCGAACCCATGAACCAAATCCTCTTAAATTTCAGAGACATAAATCGAACGGGAAGGAACATCATTGTACAAAATTTATAGGTTCTATCTTTGTTGATTTTAGAAATAATCTCGTTTGCTCTGGTGCTCGTTCGGAAGCTTCCAAAATCCAAACCCATGGACCAAATCCTCTAAAATTTCAGAGACATAAATCGAACGGGAAGGAACATCATTGTACAAAATTTATAGGTTCTATCTTTGTTGATTTTGGAGATAATCTCGTTTGCTCTGGGGCTCGTTCGGAAGCTTCCAAAATCCGAACCCATGGACCAAATCCTCTCAAATTTTAGAGACTTAAATAAAACATGAAAGAACACCACTCTGTCAAATTTGAAGGTTATATCTTTATTGGTTTTTGAGATAATCTCATTTGCTCTGGTGCTCGTTCGGAAGCTTCCAAAATCCAAACCCATAGACCAAATCCTCTTAAATTTCAGAGACATAAATCGAACGGGAAGGAACATAATTGTGCAAAATTTAAAAGTTCGATCTTTGTTGGTTTTGGAGATAATCTCGTTTGGTCTGGGGCTCGTTCGGAAATACTTTTGGAGAAATTTATTGTAATAGTCTTTTTCTTTAATGCTAAAAGTAAAATAAAAAAAATAAAGGATGAGCTCCTTTTTATTACAATATTCTGATTCTTCTGAGAACAAAGAAATGTAAATGTAATGAGGAAAAATATACAAGACAGCATTGGTGGTGGTGGTGGTCCTAAATTATTAAGAGTCACTCTAAGTTCTTTCAATGTCAATTTTCGTCCGTATTCCATCGCGCGTTACAGAAAGTACATAAACTTGTAGACATGACGCAAGAAAAAGAGGGTGATAATATTCAATATCAGTCAAAAAATACCAGGTTGGTATTTTTGTTTTAAAAATACTAGGTGGTATTTGTGTATTGAAAATAACAATATTCAATATCAGTCAAAAAATACCAGGTTGGTATTTTTGTTTTAAAAATACTAGATCGTATTTGTTTATTGAAAATAACAATATTATTAATATAACAATATTAGTATTTTGTTGATAAATACAAATGGGATTTTAGTTTAAAAAAAAAATGTTATTTTTACTCTATATAAGAATGCACTTATGTATGCACTTACGAGGGTTGGTGGAAAACTCGAAAGTCACCAAGAGGAACTGCACGTGGTTCCTCAGGGTAGTAAACCACCCTCCTTTTAAAACCAAACTTTAGGGTGGAACCTTTAATACAAATGTACAGTTTGGTTTTGGGGATAGGGATGTAGGAAGGATAATTGGGGAAATTGGAGGGATATTTTGAAGAAAGATGTTAATGTTCTTCTTAAACTTAAGTAAATCGTAAACATATGAATTACCAACTTTAGGGAACACATGCGATGGTATATGGTTCTACAAACGGGACGTGCGCATGATAAACGAATTTCCATAAGCTGTATTTCGCCATCTTGATAACTCTACATGGTAGGGATGAGCTTCTGTTGCCCTCCTTGTTTCTCGTTGGAAAACTTTGAGTGGAGGCATTAACTGTTTTATTTTATTGGAACAGGTGTTAATCCCTACGAGATATCTATAAAACAAGGTTAGTGATCCAACTAACTGTGTGACGAGGGCTGAGTGGAGTGAGCATTGAAGTTACACTGGGGTAGTTGACAAGACGAATAGTTCTGTTTTGCACATTATCTAAATAACCCAGTGCTGTTTGAGAGCCAGCAGCCCAAATGTGTGCATTATACTCCATTTTTGGCCGAATGTACATTTTATAGATATTCAGAAGATCAGATGCGGAAAAGTAAGTTTTGCAGCGATACAAAAAGCCCAAACATTTAGCTACATCCTTAGCTATACCAAAAATGTGATTTGACCAAGTCAATTTTTGGTTTAACTCGATACCCAACATGTTTAAATCTGTTCAATGCTGCAAAACTTTTCCCTGAAATAATAGGTTGGGAATAGTAGTGGCAATTTTTCATCAATTTTTGGTTTAACCCGATACCCAGCATGTTTAGATCTGTTGAATGCTGGAGTGGCAGCATGTAAAACGTGACGTTAAAAAATAAACGAAACAAAATTTGTGCGAAACAAAAATTTTTTGGTAGCACGAAAAACGTCGCGTTAGAAATTTATATTCGAAAATTCGAAAATTATTTTGACAACCGAAGTGACGTATCAAAAATTTCAAAAACACCAAAAATAATAATAAACTAAAAAATAAGTATATAGACTATAGAGGCAAATCAAAATAAATTTTAAAATATTTCAGGTAAGTTTATTATAATATAATAAATAATGTTTTTTTTTTGAATCATCAGATGAAAGTTCTTCCAACGATGAAAGAAAAACCCAAAGCAGGATAAATAGAAGAGAATTAAGGGATTCAAATAATATATTTGAACTTCCAAAAAGAGAGTAAAATGTTTAATATTTTGAATACATATATGTGTGTAATAATCAAATTTTTTTTAGATTTTTACAAAATTTTCGTGTAAATAAGGAGCAGTTTCAAATGATTTTGGAAACTGTTCCTTTTAATAGTTCTTCTAGGGCAGGAATCCCACCAATGTTATAAATTTATTATATGTCGATACTTAGAGTATTCCACTTGGCTTTTTCCCTTATTGTTAAGTAATTGAAATCAAATAGAAAATGTTAAATGTTGGATATTATCTATGTTTTAATATTGGACATTATAACAGGAATTAAAGTAAATAAAAAATAAAAAAATATTTTCAATCAAATAAATTGTTTTTTTTTGTTAATTTTTTTAATGTGTGTACCTAGGTAAAATGTATTGAATGTTAAAATATATTAACATTTAATATATAGTTAAAAATCTTGAGACACTATGAACAACGGATCTCTGTAGAATTGTTATGGGAGGAAATTTAAATTGAAATACATTTTTAATTTAAAAAGAAAATTTGATTTTTACGAGTTATAATTAATATATTGATATAAAAGAAACTAATTAAATTTAGCAACTTAACTAAGCAACGATAACAAAACTTTAAAAACACACAAAACAACAACAAAAACTTTAACGACACATTAAAAAAAAAAACGTGACGTTCCCTGCATGCTATCGAAAAAACGTATCGTTTCCATTTTTGACAAAAAATTAACGTCACGTTACTTGTATTAACGAACGTAACAAAATTTTATGCTGCCACTCCTCCCTGAAATAGTAGGTTGGGAATAGCAGTGACAATTTTCCGCGAGATCAGACAGCTATGTGTTTTGTTGGTATTGAAATCAAAAAAACACCCTCTGTTAACTTCACCCCATTTTGGAATTTTTGCTAAATCTTTGCGAAATTGGTTCAATTAATTTAAACTACTTATGTTTTTTCAGGATTGAGATTTGAAAAAGCAATGCATAAAAACAATATATAAAAACCAGTAGATGAAAAAAAAAACATTTATAACGTATACTGTATACATATTACAGCTACAGTATACATTGGTGAGTGGTAGTAAATTTAGATAAAATGAAATTCAAAAAAGTGGTCAAAAAATTTTGTTCTAGATGAACACTCTATGTAGTATAGTTTCTTTATGATACTACATAAAAATAAAAAAAAAAACAAAAAAGTAAACAAATCACCCAAGAATATACAACTTTCAGCCATCCACAACTCCATCCAACATGTTCATACATCCTTTTCTAAAAGGCGCTACTCTACTCTGCTCTTTAAGTTGATTTAGAAGATCGTTGAATAATTTAAACCCCTTGTAAATCAATTAGTTCTGTCCTGCACTGCTATAACATCTCTTCCATATTTTACTTTAAGAATTAATAACATCATGTTCAACTTGATCCTTTGCTCTATATTTAGCCATTTGAGTGTTTCCAGCATAAATGAAATGGAGGTGCCTCTCCTAACTTTTAAAATTATTCTTATTTCTCTATTTTGGAGTTTTTGTAGTCTATTAAATTTTCCTTGCCAGAAACAAAATGATTGAACAGTATTCATAATGAGGTTTTACGATAGCGTTATAGATATTAATTGCACTCTTTAATGACAATTTTTTTCTTATCCTTCTAAAAAAATTTATTTTTTTGCCAATCTTTTTACATACATATTCCACATGTTGGCTAAATTTCAACTATTACTCCCATGTATTCTACTTCTTATCATTCGTAACTGTTTCAAATTCAATTTTTAATTCTACCTCATTATTATTGTTAATTGTCATAAACTTTGATTTTTTCACATTAAGTTTTCGCTTATTAATTTCAAACTAGCTGTTCAACTTGACTAAATTATTCTCCATTTTCTCCTTACATTCCTGTGGATTGTCAGCTATAATATATACAAGGGCATCATCTGCAAACAAATTAATTTTAGAGAAGCTTAAGCCCTCACCAATATCATTGATATAAATTATGAAGAGTAGAAGACCAAGTATTGATCCTTGTGGAACTCCTAATTTGATATATTTTCTTGTTGACAGATTATCATTAATTCTTGATCTTTGACTCCGACCATATAGGTAATTCGCAAACCATTTAAGCTCCTTTCCTTTAATTCTATACTTTGCCATCTTTCTTATTAAATTAACGGTTCCACCGTTTCAAATGCTCTTTTGAGATCTAGGAACACGATGTAAATTATCTTATTCCTATTTAACATGTCCATCTGGTTATGTTCCAATTCAATGCAGTTTCACATGAATGATTTCTGCGAAAACCATATTATTTTCTCTAAATATTCATCCAGTTGCAATTGCACACTTTTTTCTAAAAAATTTTCGACCACCGAATTGACCACTTTCATTGACATACAAGGTTTGTTTGGTTAATCTTTTTGACTTTTTTAATTTTTAAATTAATTTTATTTTTTGTTCCATTAAATTGTTTTTAGTTTCTTTTTTGTTCCATTTAAAAATAATTTTGTAGTTTCTAACTATAACCATATAACGTCAATTGTAAACGTTGCAATCAAATTTTTTACATTAAAAAACTAACATAATGATGATTTATACATTTAAAAATTTATTTTTAATCTATATTACCTATCTGTATTAATTTCTAAACATTTATTGAAATAGTTTCTAAACAAACAATTTACTTTACTACAAATTCATAAACTGTATTTAATTAATATAAATTGATTAAAAAAAATTTACATATTTGTAACAAATTAATTTTCAAAATTCTTTAAAGTTTTTTAAACTTCTGTTTCTCCTTTAGAGGGTTGAAGAATAATTGTTGTTGCTTCTAATCTTTTTCTAGCTTCCTGATATGCTTTCATAACATCATTTAATATCATACCAGTTAAAGATTTTTTTTTAATTTCATCTCTTTCATACAATAAACTAGAAAATTTATCTAGATTCCTTTGAAATATACATTCACTGGAAAAATTTAATATACCAGTTGAGATGCAGTTCGTTTGAAAACGATTTAAAAAATTTTCTAAATTATCAGTATTATTAAAATTTTCAAAATCAAATATTGTGCGACCGCCAATAAAAAAACGATTAATACGATCTTTAACCCCATAATCGGGTCGATAACAATTTAAATTATAAGTGCGAAAACCCGGTGTTATTGGTATTAGAACAAAACAATAACCTTCATTACGTTCACGTTCCCATGAATCAATTGATATTAATTCAAAATATATTCGTAAAGAATTTTCACCGTTTTCGAATTCTTTTTCTCTTAATAATAAACTTATTTGGAAAGCATAACAAAATTTCCAAATTTTTACACGATTTTCTAATTTGTGATAACTTTTTTGGTGATTTAAAGTTTTTGTCCATTTAAATTCGGATGAATGTGTTGTACCATTTATATTTCCAGTTTCTAATCTTATATTTGGTATGGTTAATAATTTTTTTGAATCTTTATTTAATTTTGTAGTTTTTTGTGAAGTTTTTGGCAATTTAATATAATAACGCACATGTAAATTATTATATTCGAATTCTTGTGCGTATTTAATATTAAATAAGAAATTAACACGAATATGTTTTTTTAATGGCATATCATAAATTGGTGATAAATTTTCAATTTGTAAATTAAATCCTTTTTTATTTATTTTTTTATCATTATTTTCCTTTTTTATTTGTAGATCTTCATTATTTGATTTTAAAAATTTATCTTTACGATTAGAAGCTATGGGTGTTGATGTCGATGTTGGTGTTGTTGCTAATACAGACGAAAATAGTGATAGTTTCGATGATGTTTGAAATGTTGATGCTGATATATTACGAACAGCATATGAATATAAATGACGATAATCTGAATCAATTTCAATAAAATACGGATTATAATTGAAATCATTGAAATCTGGGTAAACAATCAACAATTGTTCAGTGTCTAACCAACGTAACATAAATAATAGGGTATCTGGATTTAAATCTGCATATATATACATTACTTTTGATTTTACATATTGGTGTGAATATTTTTGAGCACGTAATGTTGTTTCCTTTTCGGTACATTTTTGTGGAAATACTAAAATTAAAAATTGTAACAATATTTCAAACAATCACAATAAGTGAAATCATACAAGAAATTACTCACAATCATCAGAATATTTTGGAACAAAATTATCAGTTTCCACATATGTAAATATTCTATTTTGATAATCATTATCAGATAAATTTTCAAATAGCTTATCTCTTATAATACTTTCATGATATCCTTTTTGCAAATCTGTAACACAATTCAGTATATCTTTATAATATTCAATTTCATTACGACTGAACACTTTTTGTTGCCATTCTAGTTCAATTACTTCAGCGCTGTCATCATATTCAGTACTTGTTTTATTTTTATTAATTTTTTTATCATCATTGTCTTCCTTATAATTTTTTTTATTATAATTTTCATCATTAAAATTTTTTGTATATAAATTTTTTCCATAATTATTATTCACATTTGAACTATTATAATTTTTTAAATTAAATTTTTCTAATTTAAACAATGAACTAATTGTTTTTAAAGTAATAGACAATTTTAAATTTTCTATTTTGCTTTTTGTTGAATATATTGCAGAATTTTTTAATGATTTTCGCCACATTTTATATTTGTTATAAAAAAAATTATAAGAAATTAAGAATACGTTATTTATAATATGCATGTAACAAAACTATTTTTACAAGTTACTAAAAAAATATCTATGGTAACAGTTATAATGAATTTGAAAAATTTCAAACAAAACCATTTCTATGGTAACTGGTATGCTTATGATATTATAACATTTTCTAATTTTGTTAAATCTGAGCGCTGTTAACAATAAAGGCAGTCAATTTTTAATTTTTATAACTTCTAAATTCTTCATGCATTTAAGTTGGCGTGATTGTCATTAGATATTCAAAAAATTAATTAATTCTGTTGTTTGGTGATATTATGTATTGAACCCAATTAACGAAGTATCACGCAGCTATGAAGTTGTAAAATGTCAAAAAACATAGCTATCAAATTTTGAAGTACAAAACTTTGGAGGCGTTAGAATGTTATTTAAATTAAAAATTAGTAATAAAGTTTTTTTTTTAAATCAAACAATAGATCTAACCACTTTCTGATACTTTTACTTTTAAAGATCATTTTATGATCTTTTTTTTTAAAAAAATCGCTTGGGGCTTCGGTAGCCTAGTGGGTAGGCGTGTGGTGTATTAACCGAAGGATCGATCTGTGAACAGGTCTTTCTTTACATACGACCAAATATAATGTACATATATAGTATATAATATAAACAAAATAAATAATATTAGTATATAATTTAATAATAGTATAAAAACCTATAATGGCCTTGGTAGCCGATGGTTCAATAATATTGCTGATTAATATAAATAAATAAATAAATAAAAAACGCTTAAAAAAAGCAAATTGAAAAATTAGAGTAAATATGTAAAGTGCTAAAATAAACTAGTACTATATTATTAAATATTTGTAAATAACTATATTTATTTCCACAACACTTTTGGTCAAGTTTATTTACTTTTATTCTATTAAATTTTTTTTTTTCTTTTATTTATATATTTCAATTATGCCTAAAGAGATTTCTCTCATGATAAGGCTCTATACAGTCTTTTTTACATATACATACATTAGAATTTGTTTTCCATTTTGTTTTTTTTTTTGGAAATTTAAAAATTAAAAAGTAAAACAATTAACATTCATAACTGTAAAATAAGTGCAATAAAATAATAATTAATAATTTGCAAGAGCATTGATAAATGAAAAAAAAATCCATTAAAATCCAATATATGTAATAACTGAGTCATGGCGCAGTGGTTATGTCGCCAACCTTTCAATCGAAGGGTCTTGGGTTCAAACCCCGGTCAGGTCATAAATAAAAAAATATGTAGTACTTTTATATTGTAATAATGTATATCGTATAATTAATTATTACTACTAACAATAATAATAACAATAATAATATTAATTATAATAATAGTAATAGTAATAATAACAATAATTATAATAATAATAGTAATAATAATAATAGCTGCTACAGTGGGGCTATCTTTGATTATATCATGCAAGTAAGGTGTTATATACTGCTGCACGTTGTAATCCACTGATGGCGACTCTGTAGTAAAAATAATAATAATATTAATAAGAATAAGAATACTAATACCAATAATAACAGCCGCTACAGTGACAGTGGGGGTTGCCATCAATAATTACCTCATGTTGTACTATATACTACTACTATATGTTGTAATTGTTGTGACGGCTTTAGTCACTGTTAGCAAAATAGTAATAATAATAGGCGGATTCATTACAGTCCTATCCTTTCCTATCCCTTCTCCCTAGTCAATATACTGCGTTCGCAGGTAAGGGTTTCATCCCATTATAATTGGCTAAAGGGGGAGATGGGTTTAGTCATTAAGAATCTCACACTATCAAGGTGGAAATTCTTAGTGTCTTTGGAAGATTCCCACCTCCCTTAGGAAAAAAAAAAACTAATAAAGACACAACATAGTCACAATTTTGAAAGAATAAAAAGAGAAATTAAATTTATTATATTAATTGTTTTCTAAATCTGTTTTGTTTTGTTTTCTAATTCAATTTAATTCATAATTTATAAATCCACTTCAAGTGGTAAAAGAATAAACTTAAAAAAGAAAAAATATAATATATTTATGAAGTTAATTATTATATCGCATAAACAACTGACTGATCATAATAAAATGGAAAATTTGAGTTAATATATTTGTTTTTAATTTGCAGATATTCTATATTATTCTATATTATTTTTATTTTATTCGTACATATTCAGGTACATTTTAGTTAATTCTTGCTTGAGTTTGTTGCCATCTAAAAGTTTTAAGTTGTTGTTGAGATTGTTATACAGTTGAATTCCTATATGAAGTGTTGTTGAAGTACCATAGTTAGATGTTCTTTTGAAATCTATATGTAATAATTTTTTACTTCTTGTATTGACCTGGTGTTTTTTTCACGTTTTGATAGATTCGTTGTGGTGTGTATTTGGTTTTTCTCTATACTATGAATGTGTAATATCAGCTTTAATTTTATTACATCTTTTATTAATAATACGTTATTTAGTTTGTGAATCTTCAGTGTATTTTCGCGTACCAATCGTAATTAAACAAGTTTTCCAATGCTTTGTTTTTCTGTAAAACATCAATATTTTTTTGCCAGGTTGTTCCCCATATTTTAATTCCATAGCTCAGATGACTGTTGAATAGAGCATAGTAGATTGATTTTTTAGCCTTTTCTGGTATAGTCTGGTATCCTTTCTAGTTCAACAAAGTTATTTGCTTTGAAAATAAAGCATACATCATCCGCAAAGAGAAATGTGTCGGCGCCAAGTTGCTGTAATCTTATCCCAAGTTGCTGTAATTCTTCTATATAAATAGTGAATAATAAAAGACCCAAAATACTTCCTTGCAGTATTCCTGAATTAACAAGTTCGTTTTGGCTTTGTAATGTTCCAATTCTTGTGTATTGCAAGCGATTGCTTAAATAGGACACAAACCATTTGTAAGCTATCCTTTTCACACCGAAACTATGAATTTTTTTTTATTAAAATTTGTAGATCGACTGTGTCGAATGCTTTGGACACGTCAATAAATAAGAGTGAAACTATTTTATTTTCATCTTTAAGTTTTTGTACCTTTGATATGTAGATATGCTATCTACAAGTGCGGTCTCTGTACTTATTTTTAAAGCCATTCTGTTTTTTTGAAAGGAGTTTATATTTCTCCAAATATACATTAAATTGATTGCACACGATTTTTTCAACAATTTTGTCTAAAATTGGTGTTATGCATATCGGTCTATAGTTGTTCATGTCTTCTTTAACTCCCGATTTAAAAACTGCTACAATCCTTCCGATTTTTAATTGCTATGGAACAACTTCCCCATTTATTGATTTATTAACTAGGATTGCGATAGGCTCACATAAATGAATACTGCAAGTTTTTAACGTGTTAGAACTCATATTCAAACTATCTCTTGAGTTAGAATTTTTAAAGCCTATTTTTATTATTTTACATATATCATTTTTGTCCACATGTTCTAACTTTATCGCTTGTGTAGTAACTCGTTTTGTGTAAAAGATTATATCTTGACACTCTGGGACGAAATTTGCAAAATGTTTGTTCAATTCATTTATTTTGATTATTTTTTGTTTATTACTTATTCCTTTCAATAAGCTTATTTCTTTTTCTTTTTTATTTCTATTGTGAAGAACTTCATTTAGTTTTAAATGTGTTATCACTACTTTCTTCAAATTTTTTTTGAAAGTACATACGTTTTTTTATTCTACGAACACTGGTAACTTTATTTCTATAATATTTGTACACTCGTTGCAATTCTGTATTTGAGCTATCATGAATCGTTTTCTTATGCCAAAAGTTTTTTATATTTACTGTTGAGATTAATTCGTTTTCTATCCATGGTTTATGCTTTTCATTTTTGTTATTTTTCTGATTGTAACACTGGAAACTTCTTTAATTGTTTCTGATTATTTGGAAACAAATTCTTCAATACTTTCTTTGCAATTTTTTAATTCATCAAGAACAATTGGCTCATTTGCCAATAACACATTTAATTTTTTGATATCTTATGTAAATGATTATGATATCTTATGTAAATGATCAAATGATTATGTTACGATCAATGAATTACTTTTACTAACACTCAGAGAATTAAAACTTCTGATTGTTCACAATGTCTGTGTTGTTTATTAATTTAGTTTACAATTATTAATTAATTAAAATTATTTAATTACATTTCGATTATTAATAATTTTCGTGCTTTTTAATTCAATTTTATGATTATTAATTATTTACTTTCAATTTATAATTTCTGATATTAAGTTTTGTTACGTGCTACCTTTTTGGATTTTAGTCAACTAACTAACTGAACAATTTTCTATGTAAAACTGAACTGAACAATTTTTTACGCAAAATATCAAACTAAAAACTAATCCGTTCGTTGTAACATTGTTCTTCTCGAATCGAATCCTAAACATTGTTCTTCTCGAATCGAATCCTAAACATTTTATTGATTCCTTAGATATTCCAAAAACATAATTAGAACAGTTCAATTTTTGGTTTAGCTCAATACCCAGGATGTTCAGAACTTCAGTATACTGCAAGTTCTCATTTTGAAATATGAGGTTAGGTATTGCAATATTGACTTAAGTGAGATTAGACAGCACTGTGTTTTGAAGGTGTTAAAGTCAACTCTGATTTTACCCGAATATAAAATTTTTTCTAAATAATTATTTGGTTTACGTAATACGTATAGTGGAATTTCTTGATGCTACATTGACTGGATGATTGACGTTTAGTCCTATATTGAATTCGTAAGTAGCAACAAAAGTGTTTTCGGGCCAAACCAAACGAGTATTTTCTACTTTCGTTTTCTGCAAATTTTTCTTTCGCTTCATTCCCTCTTGCCTATATAATTTTGGGTGGGGATTTTTGGTATTAATTTTTTAAATTAAAACTTTTGAAGTCCAACAAGTCAAAGAAACACAAATCAAATAAAATATTTACACACACATATAAAAATATCGACTTCAGTGCAGAACCGTATGGAATTTTTCTTTCTGTTGCTTTCTGCAACAGAAAACGAAAGAAGAAAATACTCGTCTGGTTTGACCCACCGTCTGCAAAACTATGGATAGGATTTATTTTTTGTGTTCTTTTATTTTTTAATATCGCTTTTTAATTTTTATCACTTTTTGGTATATTTATTTATTAGACCATAAAGTAACTATATCTATAGAGAAATTCACGTGGAATAAAAAAATTAGAAAGTTTTTTTAATGTCGTAAAATCAAGTTGATCGTATTTTAGTTTATTTTTATTTTAGCATAAAGAAATCTATATATAGAAGAATTCACGTAGAAGAAAAAACCGAAGTCAATTTCATTGATTTGAAATCACCCCAAGATCGTATTTGGGGTTATTTCGTAAAAAGATGACCGTAGTTTTGGTATACCATTAAAGAACAAGAAAAAAAAAACAAAAAAATATTATTTTGTCATTTATTCTGTTCATAAATAATTTTCTTTGATTTAATTTTCTTTTTCTCTAAAAATAGATTTTATTTTGCTAACATACATACATATATCTATTTATATATTTTGTTAACAGACATACATACATATATCTATTTATGTATTAAAAACAAATGTTCTTATAATTTTTAACAAAGATTACAATAGATAAGCCATTCTCACCACGTGATCAAATTTTTCTATACTACTCGAAAAAACAAAAAACAACAATATTGAAAGAAATAGGTAGTAATAAGATTTTATCATGTGAAAAGAAGACAAAAAACTGATACGAAACGATTTGGCATATGAAATCTCACTATGTAGCAAAGTATGTCAAAAGTGTAAAACGCAAAATAAACTTAAATATATTATAGTTTTAAGATTTGAAAAAAAAATTTTTTTGTTGTTTTAGAATATTTAATCCAAAATTTTAAAAACGATTTACTGAAACAAATAATTTGAAGCTGTAAAGAAAAGTATTAGGAATCAAAATAAGATTTTAAAATATATTATATTTATTTTTTAAAAATGTTGAACACTTAACATTTTATATCCTATATCAAATTTTTTAACATTTTTATTAAAATTTTTTATTAAATTAAGAATTCTGACTCTTTTCACTTCAAATTTGTTCTTTTTAACATTCAAGATTTTAAAAAGAGACAAAATTAATTTTGAAAATTTGGGCGAATTTGATTTTGAAAAAAGAAGAAATTGGTTTTGAAAATTTGGACAAATATGATTTTAAAAAAAGACAAATATAATGTTGGAGAAATTTGAAGTGAAGAGTATATATGAATACATACTTTTATAAAATAAGATTTGTTACATTTATTACAACCGTCATAGTTAAAATCATTCTTTAAACGTTCATATAATTTATATTCCAAATCTTTTCCTGTACTAATTTTTTGCTAAAATATTTAATAAATTTATTTCCTAAACACTAAATAATATCTACATAAAATTTTCAATTAAAATATTTTAGATTAAAGTACATTTTTCATATTCAAATTTCAGTAAGCAATTTAGAACACTTTGGATTATTACTTTTTTATTTAATTTCAAAAAATTTTAACTAACAATTTAAAATACTTTCGACTATTACTTTTTGCTACTATGTACTGAAATAAATTAAATTAAACAAAGTTGCAATGAATTTGAAATATTCCTATACTTTGTATACAACAATTCATAGACACAGTAACAAAGTTGCGCCTTTAAAAAACCATTGTAAAAATATTATCTTTTTTTTTCTTTTTTTTACGAGGGAGGCACGAAGTTTTTCTAAGATAGTGTTGGACTTTAACCAACTAACCACCACCACCCTTTTAAACCAAACTCCAGGATGGGAGCTTTAATATAAAATGTATAGTTTGGTTTTAGGGATATGGAATGATCACAAGGATAAGGATTAGGAAATTTGGATTAAGGTGGATGGGTATAAAAGTTTGGAGGGAACTACAAAAAAAAATGTTAATGCGTTACACCATCACGAAAGCTCTACTGTGTAGGAATGAGTAGCTGTTGCACTTCATGTTCCGCACTGGAAAACTTTCAGTGGAGGCATTAATTGTTTAATTTCTTTAGAACAGGTGCCTACTCCTACGAGGTATCTATTAAATAAGGTCAATGACCAAACTGTATGGCGCTGATTTAGTGCAGTGAGCGATGAGGTAACACTAGGATCATTAATGAGACGAATAGCTCTATTTTGCACTTTATCAAGATATCCCAGCTTTGTCTGCGGGGCTGCTGCCCAAATATGTGCATTATACTCCATTTTCCGCCTAATGTAATTTTATAAATATTGAGAAGGTCAGCAGGGAAGAAGTAAACTTTGCAACGATACAAAAACCCCAAGCACTTAGCTGCATCTTTGGGTATACCAAAAATATGATTTGACCAAATCAATTTTTGATTTAGCTCGATACCCAAATGGTGAATAGTGAAATTTTTAGCTGTTGTGTTAATCTGATGATTAACGTTACAGCGGCTATGAAATTCATAGGAAGCCACAAGGGTGCTGTCGTCTGCGAAACTGTGAATTGGATTGGAGGTTATTGAAAGAAGGTCCCTGATAAAACTGTTCTCTGCAATTATTTTATATTTGTCAGATAATATCCATCGACTAGAACACGAATCGTACGATTCGAAAGGAAATCTCCAATCCATTTTAGGAAAACCCTATCTAGAGCTAATGCTTTGCATTTTGACATTAAAGCATCATGCCAAACTCGTTCGAAAGATTTAGAAATATCCAGAATCAAAACATCCGACTCACCAGAGTGGTGAAGACTGATGTTAAGCTTCTCGCAAAGGTATGTCATGAGATCACCGGTTAAACGACGACATTATTTTGGAAAGGACCGAAGTTTGAGGGATCGTTTTTGTCACCTTTTTTGGAAATAGGAAAAACATGCGCAACCTCCCATTGATTAGGATGTATATAAAAGTAAAGGAAAGGTAGAAAAGTGGAGGAAGTATTTTTAAGGACCAATGAAATAATACCATTTGGACCGGCTGATTTATTTGTATCAAGACTTTTCAAGATTTTCATTACAGCTCTCGTCCTAAAGTAGTTTCTAACAAAGGAACAGCCAACTTTCCAAGGGACGGATGGTGGCTTTTGAGTTGACTGAGGCAGTGTTTAGTTGAAGTGCTGTTTGCCAAACAAGTTTGCCTTCTATTTAGAATCTGATACAATTTTGTTGTTTATATCAGTAAGTGGTGTTGAAATAGGACCCTTTCGTATCTTCTCTCAAACTACTGGCAAACGTCCAAAAGGATTTACAATTCTTTGGCATGTGGAGGATTTTACGTTTCAACTTTTGGTTGAATAAGAATTTTGGTTGTTGATAACTCTCTTGCATCTGTTTCGAGCCACTATATAGTTGGCCCTGAGAGCCTCCGACCTGTTGTTTTGGTACTGTTTGAAAGCCACCTCATTTCTGAGAATGGCTTCATTGCAAATGAGATTAAACTAAGATTTGAACTTCCGTTTGATGTTTACTCTGGAATAAGCTATGAATAACAGCATTCCTAGTAGGATAGTTTCACTAATCGCTTTTGCAACAAAGTCAACATTCCTCCTGTGGAAGCGCAATGACCAATCGAAAGATTTAAAAAAGATATTTAGACACTCCCAATTAGCAGAGCTATAATGCCATACAAATTTTTTGGGAGCAATCTCTCAATTGTACATTTGGCCTTTTAGGAAGCTTGTCCTTACCAAGGAACGTTGAATAATATGAATAAACGTTGAATAATATGAACGTTGAATAATATGTGTAAAAAAAGAGTGGTCCATCTTATTGTAATAGATAATCTTTTATCACAATTCACAAATATGTAAAAAAATATTAAAATGTAATTTTCTAGATTCATATTGTTTTTTATAATATAATACAAAATTTTATTAAATTTTATTCAGGTTTGTATTAAACTTTTCGGACCTACAAAGGTATAGTAAGTTAGGTTATGTTAAGGTGGCTGCCAAAAAGGCACACTTAGACCGTATTTGGTCCATTGTGATACCACATAGAAGCTTTTCTATCCCACTCGTTAAAACCAATTTGAGCTTGTTGCAAAGGGAAGAATACTCTTCATATTTTTACCTGCCAGAGCGCTAAGGCTGTCGAAGAGATATTGCCCCAAATGAGTATTCCTTCTTGCCGACAAGGCCGGGCATGTGCAAAGGAGAAGGAGAGTAGTTTCTGCCCTTTTGAGAGAAAGCAGAGCATTGAATCGTCTTAAATCGGTTTTGGGCCATATCAATCTTGTTGTATTGCACGAGGTCAAGTTTGACCATTTATAATTTACGATATCCGTTATTTTCTTTCGAAATTACGTTTTGCTTGTGGACCTCGATGACTTGGCACGCAGCAAAGCTGAATGCTAAACTGCCTGGCCATCTCGTTAAGTAGTTTTCGGCAGTTTATTACAGTCTTCGAGGTTGTGCATGTTGATTCCAGAGATTTTAACGCAGCCTGACTGTCTGACAAAATACGTACTTGCTTCACAGTCAAAACGCTTCTATTCAGTAGAATCAAGGCTTCTTGAATTGCCATAATTTCTGCTTGGAAGACACTACAATGGTTTGGTAATCGAAATTGACACTACATTGGCAGTGGTCTGGAGTGGACTTGAATTGGTTTATGATATCCCAGTAACCTTCTAGTGAATTCATCCACTGGGATGTAGCTTTTAATCTCAGAGCTGTGTTTGCGGCTGCAAATTTACTATAATATTCTACAGGCATCAGATTAAGCATGATGTCTAATGCCACAGAAGTTATTGTTACTAAAGAGCCACTAATACATAGTGTGGCAGTTCTTTGGATCCTAGCGATTGCCTTGCGATTGACCTCTTTATCGATTGCCTTCCACCATACTAGGACTCCGTACATAAGAATGGCTCTTACTACGGATGTGTATAGCCAGTAAGTCATGTATGGCTGAAGCCCCCATTTCCTACCAATGGCTTTTTTACACGAGCAGAGTGCTATTGAGGCCTTCTTTACTCTTTCTGAGATGTTAGACTTCCAGCTTAACCATCTGTCTAGAGTTAGTCCCAGAAATTTCGCCGTTTCGCTAAAGGCAAGAGTGGAGCCGTTTAACGAAGGCGGCTTTATTTTAGGAATTTTATATTTCCTTGTAAAAAGGAACAGTTCGGTTTTCTGTGGATTTACTGACAGTCCACTGTCTGTAGCCCATGTTGTGATTTTGTTTAGTGCAAGTTGCAAAACGTCCCTGAGACTGTCAGGGAATTTGCCACTGACCACGACAGCAACATCGTCCGCATAGGCGATTGTTGTGCAGCCCGCCTCTCTTCCAGGATTTTAAGCAGTTTAATTACCACCATATTCCAAAGAAGGAGAGATAGCACCCCTCCTTGCGGAGTCTCTCTTTTCACAAACCTTTTTGCTGAAGCGTTGCCTAAGTTTGCACTGATGGCCCTGCTATTTAGCATATTAGCTATCAGGGCTCTTAGCTCCGGTTCAACTCCAAGGCTTATGAGTGCGTCTACAATTGCTGCCTGATTGACGTTATTAAACGCTCCCTCAATGTCTATAAAAGCCGCAAGAGTATACTCTTTGCAATTTAAAGATCTTTCAATCGATCTCGTCAAAGTGTGAAGTGCAGTATCCACTGACTTCCCTTTACAGTAAGCATGTTGAGAGACTGACAACAGATTTTTATCTAAGTTGCAGCGGATATGGATGTCGATCAATCTATCTAAGGTTTTTAGAAGGAAGGATGACAGGCTTATAGACCGAAAGTCCTTCGCCTAGACGTAACTACTTTTGCCGGCCTTGGGTATGAACACTACTCTGACCTGTTTCCATTTATCCGGAATAAGCCCCAAATTAAGACAACCACAGAAATGCTTTTTAGCCAAGCCAGGGTAGTAGATTCAGTTTGCTGGATCTCAGCGGGTATAACTCCATCCGGTCCACTTGACTTGAATAGTTTGAAACTATCTATAGCCCATTGTAGTTTGTCTCCTGTAACCACCACCTCTGAAATAGTAGGGGGATGATTCAGAATACAAGCCACATTTGAGCTGTTATTTGTGCACCCAGGAAAATGGGTTTTTAAAAAAATTTTCAACGACTCCTCGCTTGTGGTAGCCCAGCTGCCATCCTCTTTTTTAAGAAGACTGGGCACCATGGGGTTTGTCGATAGAATTTTCCTAAGCCAAGATGCCTCGGAGACGTTTTCTATACCTCCGCAGAATAGTCTCCAGGTGTCTCTTTTCGCCTTTTTAAGTGCTTTTTTGTACTGACTAAGCACCGTTTTATAAGAGCTCCAGTCCTGTACCTCTTTCTTTTTTTTGGCATTATTAAAAGCCCTCCTACTATCTTTCTTTCTCCTACTATCGTGGTTTAGCTTTTCCGCTAGGCTTACTGATGGGACACGAATGCTCTAAGGACTTATTGCTGGCCTTAGTGAAAACGTTTACTAGGCTATTTAGATCCGTGATATTTTTAGGAATTCCAGGTGTTAAGGAGGGAAGCGTTGACTTTAAGTGCTCCCTATATTTGTTCCAGTCAGTTTTCTTAGGATTTCGATAGACTGACTTTATTGGAGGACTTTCGTCCAGACTGAACTCAAGTTATCTGTGATCTGAGAAGGAATGCCCATCAGAAACTTTTCATGAGTTTATTTTAGAATAAATGAAGTCCGAGACTAAGGTTATGAATAGGACTTCTTGCCTATTACTAATAACAAAGGTTGGTTCCCTGCCAATGTTACAGATAAGAAGGTTAGTACTTAAAATGTAATCAAAAATTGACTAACCTCTTCCGTTGGTATCCGGACTACCCCAGATGTCATGGTGAGCATTGGCGTCGCAACTTATGATGACTCCAATGTTCATCCTTTTAGCATCCGCTACCAACCCTGGCAGATTGGATGGAGGGAGTGAATCCTGCGAGTCATGAGGCAGATACGCCGCAACAACCCAGAGCCTTAAGTTTTTTAGCTTTAGGCTCCCCGCGACCAGATCAGCATCACTGTAATTATACATAAAAGTTAAATTTAATGTATTTTTAGCAAGTATGCACGCTCCAGGTCTGCATACCTCTTTATTATACAACAACGTGTATCCTGTGTAATATTTTGTAATATACAAAAAGGGTTAATTTAAACACAGAAGTTGTTTTATTTAACTTTATTTGTTTTACACCCTTACAGTGTAAAATTTGAAATAGTAATGTCTTCTTTTTTTGTAAAAGAAAGTCTTTTATACAATTTATTTTCTTACATTCTATTTTCTTACATTCTATTTTTTTACATTCTATTTTCCTACATTCTAAAACAATATTTATTACAAAATAGACTAAAAAAAATGATTATTATAAAAATAGATAAATATGTCAAGTATCATGCTGGCAATGCAAACCAGTATGCATTTACAAAATATTTTAGTTCAATATTGCAATATGATAACTTAATTCTACTTTCTTTGTTTATATATTTTGAAGTAACCTTCATTATTTATAGTTAGTATATTTTGGTTCATTATTGCAATGTGATATTTAATTTTAAACATATGTAAACCATATGTTACATTATTCATGCTTTAACCTAATTTATTTATAGTTAAAAAGAAAAGGAATTGAAATTAAAAAGAAATACAAAATTAATATAATGTTTATTGTTATGATTTTAGTATATTGGAGTGGCATATTACACCTGGTATCTTGAGTCCATGAACCTGTTTTTTATCACCCATGGCTCGTGGATCAAGATAATATCCTCACCCGTTGTCCTGAGGCGGAATTCAAGTGCAGCGGAAGGCGCTTTGGAGTGATGGAGATTAATTTGGAGTAGCTTCATTATCTGAGCCATCCTTAATCTCCACCACCGTCGCGTTAGCTTCATCCTCGAAGTCTATTGAAAAGCTTTTGGCATCATCAAAGCTGTCAGAATCAGATCTAAGTAGATCTTCTTCATCGTCAGCCTTGATAACATCATTCACTCTCTTTGGAGCCGAGGAGGATGCTACGTCAACGACATCGGATCGGTCAGAGTCTGCCTCTTAAGCTTGACTTGGACCTTCACCGATGCTCCTTGAGGCCTCCACCTCATCCTTCTTCTACACCTTCAGTGTAACCGCTGTGAAGCCATAATTAATGACTCCTTTGGCTTTCGCTAGGGGTTGTAAGAAGTCCTTATTGACAATGACCAACGTTATCGAGATTCTCCTACTACTTCCCCTAGTTTGGCAAACTTCCAATTGTGAGTTGGAAGTTGGGGATTTAACACTTTCATCATTCTGATGAACGTGTCTGCTTCGGAAGGTTCTCTCGGCAGCCATACCCTAGCTCTTGGCCTGCTAGGGATTTCCTCCCTGCTTACGGCTTTGAGCTTGACCACCGGCCACAGACTTCCCACCTTACCTATCGCCTGCTTGTAGAGATCTGCCGACCTCTGATCAGCACAAGCAATCAATTCGACATGGCCCTGATGCCAGCTAATGTCTCTACAGGTGGCTTGGTTACAACATAGTAGCAACCTAGCCTTTTTGGAACTACCCTGTGGCTCATCTTGTGACCTCTGTCTCTTGGACATAAAGCCCTTCGATGAACCTGGGATTTGTCCTTCTTGGGGCTTGACCTGGCCTACCACTGTTTTGGCCCAGGCTAAGGAGTTCTTTTGCGCCTCAGATAACTCACCAATATTGAGAGAGCTTAACCTCTCAATAATTTTATAGGTCGACCGTTTATCGAAGAAGGCTTGTTTTCGACGGGCGCACTTTTCGTACCGTCTTTGGTTGTTCGCGACATTCCTTAGCTCTGCTAGTGCCCGGTTTGGTCGCTTTACTTGCCGACTTTTGGGAAGTGCCGGCTAACTCTTTTTTCGAATCTTTATTTTTAACAATTTGTTCCATATTTGAACCCACGAGTACGCAGAAAAAGAAGGTCCGCCCTATGGAGAGATTCATATACATAGGGTAAGGCTAATTAATTCGGAGGGTTTGTAGGTACTCCGAATACTCCGTTCGCGACTGGGCTATTTTTAAGACTGGGCCCCCAGCCAGGCTGATCATCAGCACGGGTCGTATAACAGCTTGAATCCGGCCCAGGTTTACTCCAATCCGATGGTTTCGGTAAAAACCGAGGTGTCAGTAATACGATACATAAAGACAGACTCAGTTTACCTTTCCCATAGTACCTAGGGTCGGCAACCACGAGGAGGGTTTGGATTAAGGATTTTTGCCGAAGGTATAGTAAGTTAAGATCAAATTTATTGAATGTATAATTACATATTATAATTATAGGTATGTATGTATTTTGTTCTAGAAAGCAGAATTCTTAAAAGTATTTTTTGTTATTGAATAAGGTAGCTACTTAGTTAGTCATATTAAAAAACAAAAATTAAAAGTTTTAAAAATTAAGAAGGTATTTTTTAAAAGAAAAAACATTCGGCACGAAGTGGTTAAAAAACCTTACTATATCTTTACAAAACAAAATTAAATTAAGAAGAAACAACTACAAACAAAAAAAAACAAAAAAAAAAATAAAATAAAAATAAACTAAAATACGATCAAGTTGATTTTACGAAATTAAAAAAACTGTTTAACTTTTTTCTTCCACAAGAATACTCTATATATACAGTTACTTTATGATTTTAGTTTTGTTTTTGTTTGTATGTCAATCGATGTATGTACATCCGTACATATTTCTTCATATAACTGTTTTGATTTCTTAAAAAGAAAAACCTCGATTCTACCCCGATTTTTTATCAATCAATTTTAGTTGTTTTCATAACCCAACCATAGGTACAAGAATTATTATTATAAAAGTATAAAATATGAAAAAAAAAAAAATTAGAAAACTAAGGTATGTTAAGTTAGAAATTCACAGAGATTATCAAATGAATTTTAAAATAAAACATATTTTTAGTAATAAATATTAGAACATGTTTCCATCGTTCTGTTTCTTATCATAGTTTAATAGTATAATATTTTCTTTGAATTAAATTTAAAAATATATATATATAATAAAAAAGGAAAAAAAAGAAAAAAAAATATAGAATTAAGAGAAATAATTTTATTATAATCAGTTATTACTGAATCAGTGAAAAAAATGTAAAATTAAAATAAAATACTTTCATAAGAAATTATTGGACCAGACAACTACAGTTAGGGTCTGTAACTTAGCTTTACTCTAAAATGGGATACCTTTAAATTGTATTATTATTGATAGTATAATTATTGCAACAATTTTAGATTATAAAACAAAATATTTTAAGCTATTTTCATTACCTCTAAAAAATATGCTTTTTTCTTTTTAATCAATGAAATATTGTTTAAGTAATTCTTACAATATTTTAAAAATTAAAACGACAAGCTATTTAGTTTAATAGATATTTATTATTAGATCGATTATTTTAGAATAGATATTTTATTATTAGAATATAATGATCCACTGTTGAGACAATCAAAAAGTTTATCAAACACTAATACAAAATTTGCTGTCGTTTCAATTATTGTTCGAATAGCGGCACTCGTTTTTCTACTAAATATTTGTATTGCTAATTTAACTCTCATTTTTTCAAAAGTATTCAGATTAATATGTTGTCTACTTAATTTAGTACATATCTTAGTTTTTCCTTTTATTTGAACTTCCCATAATTCTATGAGAACTTTAAAGCTTATAATACCATCTGAGGTTTAAATCGGAATCCATTAATGTATTTCTAGAGATTTAATTAGATAAGAAAAAGGAATATGCAAAAAATTTTGTTATTATTATAATTAAAAGATGATTTATCATGTGTTATTTCTAGCAACGAAAAAGGTTGGGCTGAAGTTTCGTTAAAAAAGACAAAATTATCAAAATTTTTTTTAATGATTTCTAAAAGTGTAAAAATTTAAAAGTGTTACGAGAGGAATATCTGTATTCTATTATTTCTATATATATTTTATATTCTAAAAATAAAACTTGAAAGTGTTACGAGAGGAAACATAATACATAGGTATATTGATACATCAGTTACAAAAAAAAAAATATTCATATAAAATTTTAAAATATTTTATAAAAAAAGCTCAATTACAAGCCACATCTTACAAGAACACTCAATTTATTTTATATACAAATAACCTTTTTTTTCAAAGTTTTCGTTGAATGTTCCAACACATCCGGCTTGTAAGTTGTAAAGACGTTGTTATAAATGTCGTGCATTAAAATAACTTTTTTTTTTGTATATGGTTGTTTCTTCTTGATTTAATTTTTTTTTTGTAAAGACATAGTAAGGTTTTTTAACACCTTCGTGCCAAATGTTTTTTGTTTTAAAAAATACCTTCTTAATTTTTAATTTTTGTTTTTTAATATGACTAATGTACATATAGCTTATATACCTTATTCAATATCGAAAAATAATTTTAAAAATTGTGCTATCTAGAAAGAATTACATACATACATATGTATGTACTTATCTATAATTATAATATAATTATACATTCAGTCAATTTGATCTTAACTTTCTATACCTTTGTGGATCCGAAAAGATTAATACAAACCTGAATATTTTAGAAAATTTCAATCCATTCAAAAATATTTATTAACTTTTAGAAAAAATATTCTTCTAAACAAAAAAGCAAAAATAAAACAAATACATAGATCTCCGTTACAATTTACATCAGACTTAAGCAATATTATAATTAAATTTTGTTGGCCTTCAAATATTATGTATGTGTTATTCTTGTAGAGTTGTAGAGAGATGTAGAGTTATTCTGTTTTAGATGAGATATATAAAATTACATTTTAAAAATCAAAGATTATCTATTACAATAAGATGAGTCCCTTTCACCACGTGACTAAATTTTTCTATGCTACTCGAAAAAACAAAAAACGACATAATTGAAAGAAATAGATAGTAATAAGATTTTATTATGTGAAAAGAAGACAAAAAACTGATACGAAACGATTTGGCATATGAAATCTCACTATACAGCAAAATAAAATCTCATTATACAGTAGTGTGTCGAAACTTGTAAAACGCAAAATAAATTTAAAAATATTGTAGTTTTAAGATTTGAAAAAAAATTATTTTGTGTTGTTTTAGAATATTCAATCCAAAATTTTAAAAACGATTTACTGAAACATATAATTTGAAGCTGTAAAGAAAAGTATAAGGAATCAAATTACGATTTTAAAATATATTATATTAATTTTTTACAAATGTTGAACACTTAACATTTTTATTAAAGTTTTTTATTAAATTATGAATTCTGACTCTAATATACTCTTTTGAATTCAAATTTCTGTTCAAAATCAAATTCATCAAATTTTCAAAATAAATTTTGTCAACATTTAGAAATTCACGTTTTTTTTTATTTAAAAAAGCTTAAAAAAAGGATTTGATATTAAAAACAGAAAATATTGATATTGAAAATCTGGACGAATTTGATTTTGAAAAAAGACGAAATTGATTTTGAAAATTTGGACGAATTTGATTTTAAGACAAATATAATTTACAAAGGACAAATCTGAAGTGAAGAGTATATATATGTACATAATTTTATAAAATAAGATTTGTTACATTTATTAAAACAGCCATAATTAAAATCATTCTTTAAACGTTCATATAATTTATATTCTAAATCTTTTCCTGTACTAATTTTGCTAAAATATTTAATAAATTTATTTTCTAAACCATCTAAATAATATCTACATAAAATTTACAATTAAAATACATTTTTCATATTCAAATTTCAATAAACAATTTAAAACACTTTCGATAATATTCGATAATATATTTTTTTTTTTTATTTAATATCAAAAAATTTCAATTAACAATTTAAAATACTTTCGATTATTATTTTTTGCCACTATGTACTTAAATGAATAAAATTAAACAAAGTTGCGCCTTTAAAAATACATTGAGACTCAATTTCAAATATTCCTATACCTTGTATTAAAACAAGTATAGACACAGTAACAAAGTTGTGTCTTTAAAAAACCATTATAAAAATACTACCTAAACAATATTTCGTTAATTTTCTCTCTTACAGTAATTTTAATAACAGAATGGTTTTGAAACGAAGTAACACATATTTTACCTACTTTTACTAATGGTTTTTGTTTTGATAAGATAGTTGTAAAAAATGCATTAAGATGTGTAAAAAAAAGAATGGCCCATCTTATTCGAATAGATAATCTTTGTTGTTTCCTTTTATCGCCGCCCGCAACTATCCTAGTTTCTTCTTCTTCTTTCTTCTTTAGCTGCCAATCCTCTTGGATGTTGGCGAATCGCATTTAGACATCACTCCAAATTTATAATAATGTTGTTGTATTCTTCTCTGTTGGATGCTGTTTGTAATAGTTCGGCGATTGTTCTCAACCCTGTCCAGTTTCTGATATTACGAAGCCAAAATATTTCTTTTCTACCTACACCACGTCTGCCTTCAATTTTGCCTTGGATTATAAGGATTATATCACAGTTTGAAAAATAAAAATATTTCCATTTCGACTTCTTTATGTGTTTAATATGTTTTTTGATAGTATACCAAAAATACAGTCATCTTTTTACGAAATAGCCCCAAATACGATCTTGGGGTGATTTCAATTCAATGAAGTTGACTAAGTTAATTTTTTGTATAACTGCAGTACTTACCTACTCAGTAAATTTTAGATTTTTGTTGAATTTTTTTTTGCTATCTGGAATTCTGATAATATTTTTAATCTGATAATTTAAAAATAAAATTTTTATTTAGTTTAAAGCTTGAATTATAATTTTATCTTTATTTTGGTTTTAGTAAAAAAAATTTTTTTTTTGATTTTCTATTTATTTTTCTTTCTCTTTTCTCTTTTATTTTCATTTTATTATCCCTTTTCATTTTATTATATTCTTGCCATTGATTTATTAGTTATTTAATTATGTTCTTTTAGGACCTTATTATTATGTTATGTTATTTAATTATGTTCTTTTAGTTCACATAAATATTAGCTTTGACCGGTATCAACTTTACATTCACATCGGAATTAAAAATTTTTTTGTGGTTTTGAAACCACAAGTATGTGGTTGTAATAGCCCTGTAGTTTTATTTTAATTCCAATTTACATTGACATAGACTTAAAATTGACATTTCGTTTGAAAATAAAAAAAAATTCTAGATAAATAAAAGTTAAATGTTTTTATTGAATTCGTTGGTTAATTGCAATTTGCAAGTAGATATAATGAGTATTAATATTAATGGTAAGTTAAAAATCTAATATTTTTATACGATGTAATTAAATTATTGAAATTCTATAAATTAGAAATCAATTATGAAAAGTCGTCTTCAATTTACGATTCTTCGGCTAGTTCTTCCGACGAAGAGCTTTTTGAAGTTTTAGAAGCATCCATAAACATACCAGAACCATACAAAAAGAGAAAGTGTTGGAAAAGGGATGATTTATTTGAAAAATATTCCGAAGAGGAATGCGAATTTCGCCTCACAAAAATTATGGTCTTGGAATTAAATGAATAATAGTAAAGAAAGCAACCGACAATAAGATCAACAAAAGCTACAAGGCAAAAGTTAAATTTAATAGAAAACATTTTAATCACACTTCGCTTTTATGCAACGGGCTGATTTCAAATTGTAATCTCTGATTTATTTTCTATTGATGAATCAACAATTGCGCGAAGTGTGAGTGAAATTTTTTTTTTTTTTTTTTTTAGATACATGAAAAGTAATTACGCGCAAAATTAATACAAAAAAAGCATAAAAAATCCTTGACTTTTTTCAAGATCAAATGTTCAGTACACAAGCTTATTAATTAACAATACTTTATATAAATTACAATAATTTTATACAATTAAAAAAAAAATGTTCCTATTCTAAATGTTGTTGTTAACTTCCTCGATCATTACTTAATGAATGCCTCTGCATATCAACCAAACAGCTGGAGCTGGTATTAGGTGATAATCATAGCCTCCTGTCAAGATTAATTTTACAAAACTTGATCGTTTTCCTAAATGTACACTTAGTTAATATTCTAGTATATAAATATAAAGTTTATTCGAGAATTTATATAGGAGAAATAACCAATATTACTCAAATTTTGGCAACCTAAAAAGTGAGAACAAAGCTTACACTTATATAAAACTTAAGAACAAAATAATATTTAATCAGATTAATTTAAGCCTAAGATTAACATATGTGAGATAAAAAAAATATATTACATTGTTGAATAAATTAATTAAAAAAAAAAAACAAATTTAACAAATTTAAAACAAATTTAAAATTTAAAAATTGAACCCCAAACTTGCTACAATACGTCTAAACCAAATGACACCACAGCGAGCGGTGACTGCTCTTTATCTTATGGTGTTGACATCTGTAGAAACACATGAAGACTAAGCTAGGTTGAGTGCTACCTTCTGTTGTGCAGATATTTTTTTATCTCCTTGTTGAATTTAATTAGTGTTGTCGAATTTTTAATGTAGTCAGGCAGTTTATTGAAAATTGTAATAGATGATGATAGCAGGTTTTCCCTCATGATTTCGACTCTTGATAGCGGTAGGATGAACAGATTAGCCGATCTCGTGTTATATGAATGGTTCTCTGAAGGGCTCACTTGATGGATTTCGGACTTATTGAGACCATTTTTTATTTTATAGATGTATTTAGCCTTTTCAAGCTCAATGATGTTATTTATAGTTAGCTGCCCAGTTTTTAGATAGATATCCCGCTCGTACAACCTGGCATTCCAGGGTAGGTTGTACAGTTTTCTCAGTGCCTTCCTTTGCAAACTGCTAACTCTATTTATAACATAACTTGGCGAGATCGACCAGCATATCATGTTGTATCTAATGTGGGACATTATATGCGTATTGTAGATTAAATTCGCAGTTTCCTTTTTTAGCGATATTACTGCTCTTTTTACCGCTCCGATCAACGCAGCGTTTTCGCTGCAGAGCTTGTCCACATGAAAATTCCAGTTTCTCATTCAACAATAGCCCATATTAAATATTACTGTTCTTTCAATTGCGTGATTTCTGATCTTGATGTTTGGAGATATGCCATCCGCTCCTCTCGGCTTAAAAATTATATATTTAGTTTTGGTTTCATTTAACGTGAGTTTGTTTCCTGTAATCTATTTTCAAAGAAAATAGCAGAGTTAGCTAAATTAGATATTAAAATGCCGAGTCAAGAACCGAAAGGGAAATTATACACCAGAATCTATAAAATGCGCGGAATACCAAAAATAATTGGTGTAAACGATGGTAGATATATTTTATAATAGTGAACAATTATGTTTTTACATTAGAATTATTTTAAGGACACATATTCCTATTTAATCTCCTGATTGTACTAGAGCAGTAAGTTTTAGAATGAAAAAAGGGATGGTTTTTTATTAACGTTCTAATCGTTTGTGATGCAAATATGCGGATTAATGACATTGTTGCAAAATGAAATAAAACCAATTGAGTAAAGTAAAGTAAAATAATTAAAATTATTTTTTTATTTTAGGTGGCCTGGATCTTTCCATGATCAGATGATATTTAATTTTTCCAAATTACAAGCCGATCTGGAAAACGGTCAATATGGACAGTCTTATATATTTAGTGACTTTGGCAAAAAATACATTATAACATTATAACCATTGAATAATCCACAGGCAAGAGTTGGAATAAAATGCACTTCCGCATTTGTTCCAACTAGGCAAATAGTAGAAAGGGCTATAGGTTCTCGGAATAAGTAAGTTGTATAAAAGAATATACATATGTATCTACTATAAGTTAATTTATTTTATTAATAGAAAGTCGTATTCATGTGTCGACTATCTATGTAGTAATTGTGGCAACCGCAGTTTTACACAACATGCTTAAACATCGTGTTGTGCCACTTCAAATAAATAACAACTGAAAAACAACTAGTACAAAAATCATAAAATGTGTACGTTCAATATGTTTTTGTATTTGTTTCCGTTCAATTTTATCTCAATGTCAACATACGATTTCAAGTGTAAGCCTGTTCAAGCCCCAAATGCTTTTGAGACCAATCTGGTAGTATCCGTAGTATTATACGTATGTGAACATACGGCCCTTAAAGTGAAAAAAAAAATATTTAGTTTAAACCAAATTTATAACAAAAATTTTTTTTATAAATATAATCAATATAGCGCTATATTGAGTATTAGTTTCTCCTTGGGCATTTAAATAGTTGAAATAAATAAATAAATAAGTAAGAGAGTGTAGATGATTGATAAAAATCAGAAATAAGTGAATGAGAGAACTGACCTCTGAGGCACTTCAGCATTTATTAAAAATTTGTCAGATCACTACTGCACGAATCAAACGCTTCAAAAGGAAATCTCCAATCCATTTAGAAAGACGTTACCAAGGCCTATCCCTTGATATTTTAGCAATAAGGCAACATGCAACACTCGGTAAAAAGCTTTAAAAATATCTAGAGCACAACATCAGACTCCCCGAAAGGTTGAGGCTGGTGCTGAGTTTTCGCAAAGGCAATTCATGAGTTCACCTGTTGAACGAAGGGTTCTGAACCCATCGTCATGAATGTCATGAATGAAACCTTTGCTATCCAGATATTTCGTAAGCTTTCTATTTAATATCGATACCATAATTTTGTGAAAGGAATGAAGTAATAGCAATGGGACGGTAATTAATGAATTGTGCATTGTAATTTAATCAAATAACAATGCACAATGGCGCTAATTACACGTTCAGTTTTCCGGTCAGTTGAAACTTCGACCTTTATATTTGTTTTTGTAAAATACAAAATGAAAAAAATAAAAAAACAGTTTGTACAATATAAAATTTTCTTTTTAGTTATTTCGATTTCAATTGTTTCAAATTTCGTAACTAATGTTTCAAGTTTAAAACTGCAGTTATTGCATCATTTTACACGCTGTACTGTACTAGTTGTTAAAAATCATAACTTCTGCCGCTGCGGCCCTACGCTCTCACCATGGATTAAATTTGATCAGTACTGTCATTGAAGAAGTCATTTTGACCAAAAAATTATGCGCCTAACGATATGTATTTTACAGATACATAAACACCAGCAAATAAAAATTATTATGGGTTCAGATTTTTCTTTTTATTATACACAAAATTATTCTAAAAAACGAAAGTAAAGAGAGGCAAGCGAAGTTAAACGGATAAAATAAATAAAAAACAAGGTAGAATGTACACCAACGGTTTTTAAAAGCGCACATTTTCAAAACACAATACAAACTTTTAGAATTGTGACTTGCACAAAAATTTTAAAATTAAAAAATAAAATTTAAGAAATTTTTTGTAATAAGAAAATATGTGAAAATAACACTTTTCTGAAATTTTGAGGGGCTGTAAGTCCGGAACCCTTTATAACTAAGAAAAACCGTTAAGATAGGTAAAAATATATTACTGGAGCTTTAATTTTTATGTCTTGCCGAGGAAAAATTTGTACAGATGCATAAGTTACAGGTGCCTAAAAATAGCACATTTTCAATTTTTCTGCCTTAATGCCTCTTAAACAGGGGTGGTACAAAAAAATTTTCTTAGAAAACTTATACTAATTCTAAAAGTTCTTTCTTGTCTCAAAATTTCAGGTTCCTACCTAAAGGTGTGCCGCAATTTCATGCAAAATGTGGCTTTCACATAACGGTAAATTTAAATAGTAAATTACAAAATATTGCATAATTTTAATATTGTTTTATATAGATAATAAAATTTCCGGTCTTCTGGTGGTTTTAGATTGCAAAACTATTACACAGAGCCTGAGATATATACTTCTGAAAATGGGGCTTTTTCGCAATTTTGAAGAGCTGTAACTCTGGAACCCTATATAACTAAAATAAACCTTTAACACACGTTAAAATATATTACTGTAGCTTTAATTTTTATATATTGCCGAAGTAAAATGTGTGCAGGTACCTAAGTTACAGGTGTTTAAAAATAGCAAATTTTCAATTTTTGAGCCCTAATAGCTCATAAACAGGGGGTGGCCTAAAAAAAAATTCTCAGCAAACTTATACTAATTCTAAAAGTTCTTTCTTGTCTCAAAATTTCAAGCCTCTCTCTAAAGGCGTGCCGGAGTTATGAAAGTAGAAAAATCATGCAAAATTTGGTTTTCACATAACGGTAAATTTAAATACTAAATTTAAGAAAATTGTATAATTTTGATATTAATTTACAAAGTTAAAAAAAATACCTGTCGAATAACGTTCTCAGATTGAAATTACCTGTCGAATAATTGTTCTCAGAACATATATGCATTTAAATAAAATAATATGTAAAAAAAATATTTTTTAAAATATGCTTTTATCGAAACCAAATTCGCCCCCTAAAAAGTAGAAAATAAAATTGATTGCAAAACTTTAGCTTTTTTGACTGTTATAATATAAAAGTGAATTGCTAGTGCAAGCATTTTGGACTGTTATAATAAAAAAGTAAATTGCTGGAATAAGGTTAAATAAAAATCTAGGAAATTTGAGGTTCGTGTTTCTTTTTTATTCCAGCAATTTACTTTTATATTATAACAGTCCAAAATGCTTGCACTAGCAATTCACTTTTATATTATAACAGTCAAAAAAGCTAAAGTTTTGCAATCAATTTTATTTTCTACTTTTTAGGGGGCGAATTTGGTTTCGATAAAAGCATATTTTAAAAAATATTTTTTTTACATATTATTTTATTTTATACTTTTTAGTTTTAAATGAAACACATAATTTGAATTTAAAAATATGGGATATTTTTTATTCATACATACATTAATTATTGTTTCTGATATAAAATACGTTTTATAATTTTATACCAAATGTTTAAGTAAATTAAGAGATGTTAAATCGATTCCATTACAGCAAGAGTAAAAATTTTTATTCCAGTATGTAATTCATAAATAAAGAAAGTACCTCGCAGGGTAAAATATGTACCAAAATACTGTGATTATATAAATATTACAATCCAACAACATAACTCGAATGAAAATGATATACATAAATGTACTTTACTGTATATTTCTATAGTATACTATTAGTAGTATATCGTATATCCAAACAAACATCTAACCTTGAACACCTACCTACCTAATCGCTTAATAAGATCATGCAGTAAAAAATGTTGACAAATATCTTGATTTAAATTATAAAAAAATGGAGCGGAATAAAATAATTTAGGAAATTAGTTTAACATAATATTATGTGTATCCAGCCATTGGTGCAGTGGTTGACGCACCGCTTCTCATTCATAAGGGAATGAGAGGTCACGGGTTCGATTCCCGGCTGGGTACAATAATTATAAAATAAAAAAAAAAAACATTCATATATCGCAATATGTAAATACTTTATAATATATCATTATATCACGTACACATTCCTACCAGGAAACAAGGGTTATAGCTACCACATTTATGTACCACGGTACCTGAATATAAATAAATAAATAAATATTATGTACATACGTACGTACATATTTACATACGTAGTTTTAATTTTTTGTGTTGACAAATCATAATGCGTAATAGATTTTTTGTTTGTAAATCATAATGCGTAATGCGCAAAAGCATAATTTTGTAATGATCTATACTTTTTATATTCTTTTCTATGTACAAAAATAATATTATGTAGGTACATAAAATTTTATTTAAAAAATATTGATGAATAGAGTTAAAAAAAAAAAAAAAAAAATTATACATATATACGAATTGGATTCGAACCACAGTCCACACATTAACATTCACTTTCAAGACCTGTACACTTTCCTCTGCACCATATATGCATTAATTCAATATGCATTAAAGAATGTTGACAGCAAATATTTTGATTTAAATATTAAACAAATGTTGTAAACAAAATAACTTAGCAACATACATAAAAATATTATATGTATGGATTGTGTTTTGCTAATTATGCTAATACAAAACACCAGAAAAGATCAAAAATATAATGTGTATGTTTGTATGCATGAATTAGAGATAAAAATGTAAGTTTTAAATTGATATATACAAAAATGTATACATATTTTATTCAAAAAATGTTGATGAATAGATAGTTAAAAAAAAAAAAATGTTGCATCTGAACTGGATTCGAACAACATGATACCCACTTTTGAAACCTGTACACTATCCTCTGCACCATACTACACTTACAAATGTTGCTAACAGATTACGAAGATAATAAAAAGCGTGACAGAATGACAAATAAATAAATAAATAAATAAATAAATAAATAAATAAATAAACCGACAGCGACGAGTTAATATAAAAGCATATAAAATAGGGCTTTTTCAAAGTTTGAGGGGCTGTAGCTCCATAATGGATGGGGCTACATGAAAAATTTGTTCCACAAAATTATTTTTTTTATGAGACCTACCCATGGTTAAAATTATTTTTCTCTATCTTTAACGGTGTAGAAGTTTTGTAAACAGACGGACGGACGCACGGACGGACAGACTGAAACTAATAAGCACATTTTTTCAAACTTTTTTGAGAAATGTGCTAAAAACGAATTTAGAAATTGAACTTTAACATTTCATTATTAGATATAGTTTTTTTTTTCAATACATTTTTTAGATATTGTTTTGTTTTTTTTTTTAATATAAGGTACACAACCTTTTGAGAATATTTATGCGAAATAAAATACGCGATACTTCTTCAACCAAATCTCAATTTAGAATAATAAATATTCACACTAATACAATGAAAAGTAACAACTGGAGTGCGTTTCGGTTTTAACTCTCTGGTTTTAGTTAACACTATGACAGATAAAAGTCGTTTCGAAATGCCGGAGTAGAATAAAATAAACTCTCTTACGTCATAAATATTGTTTCGAAACACCAGAATCGAGTTAATTTCTTTAATCCTACTCGCGAGGAGAATTAAGGAGTGTTAGTGTTACAAATGTCAAAGTCTTATGAAGTTTCATTATTGTTTTTTTTATTTAAAACTTTAACATTATAAACTTACATATTAAAATAAGCGATAAAATAATAATATTAAAGTAAGCGAAATCGTTCAATTGAACTTATAATACTCCTTAAAATTTTTTTTTTTTTTGGAAAACACCATTATTTGTTTGAAATAAATAAATGTTCCAATCTAATCTAATTTTGACAGTTAGTAGTATACCTATACCAATTTGAAACCAGGAAGTGACGTCATGACCATGTGGTATCAAAGTATGGGTATGGTTTACTACAGGAAATTACGTTATTGGAATGTTAAAGTAATATGTGAATTTATTTACAGTAATGTGGATTAAGTAGTAAACCTTGAAATTAGTATTATTGCAATTATTTATGTGTGCAATATATAAATGTAATGAAGCTTGGAAAAATTCTATTAAAAAGCTTTTGATGTTAGTTAACGTGTTATTAAGCCGGTGTTGTTATTAAGTGTAAACTCATATAATATTTTTTAAGGTTAACATGTTAATGTAGAATAAATTTCATACTCGTAATTAGAATAAAAACAAGTTATTATACGGAAAATATATATTATGCATATGATTGAATGCAAGCAAGTTTGGAGAATTCGAAAAGGGAAAGTTGGGAATTTGGCAGTTTCCGAGAATTGGAAAAAGATCATAAGGGGCCAAGTACGGAGATTTAGGATCTCAAGATGGAAGGTTTGAACATTAAAAAATTTGATGGAATTAGTGCTTTGGTAGTATGATTTAAAAGGGGCCCTTTGACAGTAGCAAGAACCGAAGCGGATCTCTAGGACCGAATCGGACCCCGCCGAAATTATTGGGAGCATGTATCAACGACCTTAGATTTTGAATAGACTATATATATTATATTGGGAAGATGTAGTGCTATGAAATTTTCAAAAATATCGTATAGTATATCTTTTGGTTTTGCGATAAGTATATCTTTTGGTTTTGGTTTTGGTCGTATAGTGAATCTTTTGGTTTTGCGATAAAAATTAAAAAATTTTAATTAAATGCACATTATCTTAATTATTTCAAGCTATTTTAATTCTTGTTTAATATAAAACATGAAACAGGTGTATTTTCTGCGGTTGTACGTATAAAATCGTGACTAAAATGACTAATGAACTTAATTATGAACTTGATCTGAAAACAAAATTAAATACATACAAAATAAAATCGTATACGTATAAAAGTACGTATACGTATAAAAGTAAGTACGTATAAAATCGTGACTAAAATGACTAATGAACTTAATCATGAACTTGATTTGAAAACAGAATTAAATACATACAAAATGAAAAAAATTTAATATAGAACAAGATTTATAATGTTCTTGTAAAATTACTTTCAATTATGCAAACTTGAGGTATGTTAGCAACTAATCTAATAAATAAGGAAGAAATTCTGTTTGTTTGTTTGTGCCCTTTTCACGTAAAAACCACCAGTCCGATTGCAACCAATTTTTGCAGGAACGTTCTTACGACCCCGGAAAGTATTATAGGCTATATCGCGTAAAGTATTATAAGTATTATAGGCTATAGGCTATTTCGGTTCATTAACCCATTGCGGCCCGAGAGCCATTTAAAACCGTTTCGTTTTTTCGTTGTCCTGCCTAAACGCTATGATCGATTAAGTTGAAAATTTGTACAAATATTCTTCTTATCATTGGACGGGTACCGAAGAAATTTGGATACAATATTTTACCCGGATTCGGCCCGGCGGGCTTCCAAAAAAATTTTTGTTTCCGATTTATGTCCAATTTTGTATGGTGGTTTTATGGTCCGAAAAAAAGCTTGTGACAAAGTTTTATGAAGTTCCATTAACCCGTTTGGGCACGAGGGCCGAACGAAGTTCATTAAATTTTTCTGTTGTCCTGCTTAAACGGTTTGAACAATTGAGTTGAAAATTTACAATAGTGTAGCTCTTTACAACAGGAGCGCACTGAGTTGATTTGGTTACGATCCATTAACCCGTTTCGGCACCAGGGGTCAGTGAAGTTTTTCAAGTTCTTTGTTGTCGCACTTAAACTGTTTGACCAATAGAGTTAAAAATTTATCAAAGTGTAGCTCTTTACAACAGGAGCTTACTGAGTTGATTTGGTTACGATCCATTAACCCGTTTCGGCATCAGGACTCAATGAAATTTTTCAATTTCTTTGTTGTCGTGCTTAAACAGTTTTGCCAATTGAATTGAAAATTTACAAAAGTGTAGCTCTTTACCACAGGAGCTCACTGAGGTGATTTGGTTACGATCCATTAACCCGTTGCGGTACCAGGGCTCAATAACATTTTTTAATTTCTTTGCTGTCGCACTTGAACGGTTTTACCGATTGAGTTGAAAATTTACAAAAGTGTAGGTCTTTATAACAAAAGCTTTCTGAGTTGATTTGGTTACGATACATTAACCCATCACGCTACAGGCCATGAAATTCTCATTTTTTGTTGTTGTGCTTAAACGATTTGACCAATTGAAAATTTGCACAAGTATTGCACTTTGGCAGACAATCTCATTCAATAAATTTTGTTGTCAACATTAACACATTTTGACACGATAGACTGTCAAAAAAAAATTTTGTTTCTAATTTCTGTCTAATTTGGCAGGATGAATTTATGGTTCTAAATTAGGCCTGTGACAAAATGTTTGTTAACGTTTGTTAACCCATTTCCGCACGAGCACTTATTAATAATATTTTGCCTAATTTTGTGTATTGTTATTATTATTAAAAAGATATTTCCAACATTCTTTACTTTTATCTATACTGTTTCTAATATTCCATAAAAATCTTTCAATGCAAATTTCTAATATAGAACAGTATTTAAAGTAACATTATTAAGTATCTTAAGAATACTGTGGTTAAGTCTTAACAACATAACATTTTCGGCCGTTGTTTAAAAACAGAAACAATCTCCTACATTAGACAATCATCATGTCATCATTCAGAAATGCATTACTTACATGTGGTCTTTACATGTGGTCTACCTATATAAAATGCATGTGTATAACATGTTTCCCATAAAATATTGAAATATGTGCATATAGTATGTATAATATCCGTATATTTAAAAATACTATAAACTTTATCAATTAAATTAGAAAACATATTCACATTTCTGTACATCATTTAATCAAAAATGAGTACATACATATTTAAAGAACAGAAAACCTTACATTCTTATCCATATACAATTTTTACACATATTTTTAGCCAATCAATTAGGAAACATAATTAGAAAAACTAAAGGTAAAAAAATTCTGGTTGATTTATAAAGGTAAAAAACAATCAAGTATTTTTTATATTGAAAATATGTTAAACAGAACCTGAAATGTACGCATTTAAAAAGAAGTTTTTTCAAAATTTGAAGAGCTGTCGGTGCTGTAGGATCTCCAACGGTGAGGGTACATAAAAAAGTTGTTCTACAACATTACTCTTTTAAGAAACCTACGCATAGTTAATATTTCATTGCTCTTTATTAAACAGTATATAAGTTTTAACAGACGGAGGGACAGAGCGAACTTAATAACAAATTTTTAAAAATGTGCTTAAAAGGATAATTCACCAAAACATGAAGTGACATTACTTACAAAAAAAAAATTGATTACATTATGGTCTTTTATAATTTAAATACGATTTTATGTTTCGGTATTTACGAATATTAACGAATATATAAGTTTTGTAAACAGACGGAGGGACAGAGCGAACCTAATAGCAAATTTTTCAAAATGTGCTTAAAAGGATAATTCACAAAAACATGAAGTGACATTACTTACGAAAAAAAATGTACTACATTATGGTTATAATTGAAATGCGATTTTATGTCTCGGTATTAAAGAATATATTGTGGAAATTCACTTCGCCGTAATTGTGTACTCAATAGATTATTGATTCCTTTAAAAATTTTTTGTAGAAGAATTGTCTCTAATTCTTGGATCTGTTTATTCAATTTAACTAAATCTAATAAAAAATAGAATATAAACTACCAGCATCTGTAAATGCATAGTAATAAGTTAACTATATTAATTAAATTATATTAACGCAGAAGCAAAAGTTAATAATTTTTATTTCATAAAGGCAATAAAATATTCCGGGCAACGCCGGGTACTCTGCTAGTCTAATAAATAAGGAAGAAATTCTGCTTGATTGTTTGTTTGTTTGTGCCCTTTTCACGTAAAAACCACCAGTCCGATTGTAACCAAATTTTGCAGGAACATTTCTACGACCCCGGAAAGTTTTATAGGCTATATGGCGTTTCGGTTTATTAACCCATTACGCCCCGAGAGCCATTTAAAGCTTTTTCGTTTTTTCGTTGTCTTGCCTGAACGGTTTGATCGATTGAGTTGAAAATTTGTACAAATGTTCTTCTTAGCTTTGCGGAGTATCGGCTCGGGTAATTTGGACGGAATATGTTACGCGGATTCGGCCCGGCGGGCTTCCAAAAAAATTTTTGTTTTCGATTTATGTCCAATTTTGTATGGTGGTTTTATGGTCTGAAAAAAAACCTTGACAAATTTTTATGAAGTTCCAGTACCCCGTTACGGCACGAGAGACAAATGAAGTTCATTAAATTTTTCTGTTGTCCTGCCTAAACGGTTTAATCAATTGATTTGAAAATTCGCAAAATTCTTGCTCTTTAGCAGAAAAGCTCAATAAGTTAATTTGGTTGCGATCCATTAACCCGTTGCGGCACCAGGGGTCAGTGAAGTTTCGTAATTTACTTTGTTGTCGCGCCTAAACGGTTTGACCAATTGAGTTGAAAATTTAGCAAAGTGTAGCTCTTTACTACACAAGCTCACTGAGTTGATTTGGTCACGATCCATTAACCCGTTTAGGTACTAAGGCTCAATCAAGTTTTTTTAATTTCTTTGATGTCGCGTTTAAATTGTTTTACTAATTGAGTTGAAAATTTACAAAAGTGTAGCTCTTTAGCACAGAAGCTCACTGAGTTGATTTGGTTACGATCCATTAACCCGTTTCGGCATCAGGGCTCAATGAAGTTTTTTAATTTCTTTGTTGTAGCGCTTAAACGGTTTGACCAATTGAGTTGAAAATTTACAAAAGTGTAGGTCTTTATCACGAAAGCTTTCTGAATTATTTTAGTTATGATATATTAACCTATTTTAGCATCATACCTTAATTAAGTTTTTCAAATGTTCGTTGTCGTACTTTGAAAATTGTCACAAGTATTGCACTTTGGCGCACAAACTGATTCAATAAATTTTGTCGTGATACATTAACACACTTCGGCACGATAGACTGTCAAAAAAATTTTTGTTTCTAATTTTTGTGTAATTTAACAGAATGAACTTACGGTTCTAAATAAAGCATGTGACAAAAGTTTTGTTAACGTTTGTCAACCCATTTCCTCACGAGCACCTATTAAAAATATTCTGTCTTAATAATATAATAATTTATTAATATTATTATTAAAAAAAATTCTAACACCCTTTACTTTTATCTATACTGTTTTTAATATTCCATAAAAACCTGTCAATGCAAATTTCTAACATATAACAGTAATTAAAATAACCTTATTAAGTATCTTAAGAATACTGTGTTTAAGTCTTAATAACATAACATTTCCGGCCGTTGTTAAAAAACAGAAACAATCTCCTACATACGACAATCATGATGTTATCATTCAGAAATGCATTACTTACACATGGTCTATCTACATAAGATGCATGTGTATAACATATTTCCCATAAAATATCATTGAAATATGTACATACTATATGTATAATATGCTTATGTTTAAAAATAATATAAACACATTCAATTAAATTAGAAAACATATTCACTTTAAGAATGAGTACATACATATTTAAGGAACATAAAATCTTAAATTCTTATCCATATGCAGTTCTTACACAGATTTTTAGCCTTATTCAATATCAATTTGAAAACATAATTATGCATTAGAAAAAGTTAACGTAAAAAAATTCTGTTTGATTTATAAAGATAAAAAACAATCCTGTCTTTTTTTTATATTAAAAAAATATGTTAAATAAACCCTAAGATGTATTTGCATTTAAAAATTTGAAGAGCTGTAGGTGCTTTAGGAGCTGTAACGGTAAATCTACATAAAAAAAAGTTGTTCTACAACATTGTTTTTTTAAAAGACCTACGCATAGTTAACATTTAATTGCTCTTTATTAAACAGTATATAAGTTTTGTAAACAGAAGGACGGAATGAGTAAAACTAATAGCAAATTTTTCAAAATGTGCTTAAAAGAATAATTCATAAGCACATGAAGTGACATTACTTACGAAAGAAAATATCTTACATTATAGTCTTTTATAATTGAAATGCGATTTTATGCTTCGGTATTAGCGAATATATTGTGGAAACTCACTTGGTCCTAATATTACATTCTAGAGATTACTGATTCCTTTAAAAAATTTTTGCAATCAAATTAAATGTATTTTATTAATTAAATAATTTGTATTTTATTAACTAAATGTAATAAAAATTAAAATATTAACTACCAGCATCTGTAAATGCATAGTAATAAGTTATCTATAGGTATTAATTAAATTATATTAATGCAAAAACAAAAGTTAATAATTTTTATTTCATAAAGCCAAAAAAATACTCCGGGCAACGCCGGGTAACTCTGCTAGTACTATATATAATTATAAAGTAATATATAATATAGATAGAGTATTTATGCAGAGTAAAGTTTGTGGTAAATTCTTTTAATAAATCACGTCTCATTCACTCAATACTCAAATAATGAATTCTCATTCTATTTACTGTAAAATTGAGTAGAATTTTTTGAAACTCATATTTTAAATAAAGTTTCTAAATTTTTTTTTTGTTTTGAGTTCTTTTCAGATTATGTTTATGATAATATTTACTTTATGACAAGATGTATATAAATGTACAATAACGTACATAAATATACATACATATTTTTAAGAAGTGGACATAAATTAATGAATAGAAAAATGAATTTCGTTTTACTTGTGGCTGATTTTTTTTATTTTCTATATATTTATTTTAGCGGACTTTGTTTTTATTATGTATTTTTTGTTCTTATGTTTGCTATTTACAACAAGTGCATTTATTTATAAAGTGCATAAAGTAAAGTTTAAACGAATTTTTAAAATTTGAAAGTAATAATAAAGCACTTTTTTTCGGAAAAAATTATAAATATATTTTGTATATTTTTAAGAAATAAAGGAACATAAGTTTACATGTAGGTATGCAAAACTATAAAGTGTTTAAAAGTACTATAAGCTATAAGTTTTCTATTATGTATAGTATATTAAATATTAGGCTTTTTTATAATCAATTACAAGCATTTTTCAATCAAATTAAACAATTTTTAATTCAAATTAAATTTTTTTCTATCCAAAAAATCATTTTTAAATTATTTATTTATTTATTTACATTAATATTACAAATCACATAGGATATTGCAATATTATAAAACCTTTGGCTACTAAGTCCATTACAAGTCGAATGTTATTATTAAATTATACACTAATATTATTTATTTGGTTTATATTATATATTTATAGGAGTAAACATATCATATTTATAATAGGAGTAAAAATATTTTACTCATAAAACACCTTGTTATGTATATACATATTAAATTTTCTATATCTGAATGACTATTTTTCCTACTTATACCGATTTTGCAAGTATTTATTTTCTATACCAAGCATGTTTCAAAAATATATATTAGAATGTTTAAGGACATTAAAGTAGATCGTCGCAAGTCAAGTGTTTCTTGTGCGGTGTGCTATAGAAGTAAGAGAAATTTCAACGGTAGAATTTATAGTTTTCCTAAAGAGAAAACTATATTTGAAATTTGGGCATCAACATGCAGTGTAAGTATCGAAAATTTGAACGAAAAAATTTTATTTATTTGCGAAGACCATTTCGAGAAAAAAATTTTAGGGCCAAAGAAACTAAAAACGGGCCCTATTCCAAGTTTATTTTTGCCGCATAAAAATCTTGAAAGTAATCCTTTGACTCCACTTTCTAATTTAAACTTTCAGTCAAAAGAGTTTTCACATTTTGACAAAGAAAATATAGTTTCTAAAACATTTAATAATAATTTAAACAATAAAACTTATTCAAAAAAAAATTTAGAAAATTTAAATGCACCCTTACAAAATTTTCAAACAGAATTTTCAAATGAATCGATTAGTTTTTGTAAGCATTCGTAGTCTTTATCTTCATGAATAATACTAAATAAACTTGTCCCAAACTTTAAGAGAAACATATCCGTCCTAATTCATTTGTTTTCTTTGATTCGCTATAGAAATGGGTGTAGCAATAATCCTTCTGTGCATGAATTTAGCAATATTTTAGCAAAATTAATGTCCGCTAAATTAATAAATCATAAATTTGAAAGCTCTAATTGTGAAGAAGTCGATGCTGAATTTTTAAATATAGACAATTTAAAGGATTACTCATTAGAACAAGATGATTTGGAATCAAATAATCAAATTGATGAAGATTTATCTAATTTAGTGATCAATTATTTAGAGGGAAATCATTCCGAAATTTGAGAGGATAATCAATCTAAGCAAATAAATATTATTTCAAATAATGCTGAAAGCTACATTTGTAGCTATGTTATCTTTAAATTAATAAAAAAAAATTCTTGTGATCAATATATGTCATCATTTATAAAAAATTCTAATGAAATTTTATTACTTGATTCAGAGTAATTTATTTACCAAAAAAATTATAAAAGTGAAGCAGAAATACTTAACTTGAAAGCTCCAACTGAAAAAATTTTCAAAATGGTACAATTTCATATGCGTATATTTGATCACTATTTTTATCAAAATTATCATGAAAAAATATATTTACATATATGTTGTCTTGACCCCACAAAAAAATCTGAGAAATATTCTACGTGGTTTACAGAAAATGATAATTGCTACACGCACAAAATAAAGTTTTTAGAATTACTAATCAATTTCTTATTAAAAAAAGAAGCCAAATGGTTAAAGGAAAAGCTTTTAAAAAAAGTAGAACAAAAGCAAAAACAAAATAGGTAGTAATAAAGGTAAAATTAAAATTTTAAATTCTTAATATATTTTTAGCACATTTCACTCTGTCCGTCTGTTTGTGTCTTTATTTATCTGTTTGCATGTTCGTCCGTCTGTTTATGCGTTTGTCCGTCTAATTTTCTGTTTATTTCGGCTTAACGTTAAAAATTTTTCTCTGTACATTCTGAGTTAAGAGATCGTCTGCCACCACACTCTCGAGCATATTTCCTTGAGTAAACTTAGTCATTGGAACGTTGTTTGACCTTCTCAAGTGCCGCACGGAAGACCTTACACGTACCCGAACCCGAGACGTGGTCAATCGCTTGCACTTTCTTCTTTTTGCAAAGCACACATTTTGGGGCCTGTACACAATTTTTCACTTTCTACTTTTCTACTTTTTATATGGCCGAAATTTAAACATCTATAACGCCTTGGTACTTTCGCTCTTAGTCTGATCCTGCATCTTATTAATCCCACTCTAATTTTACCCGCTCTTAATATCCCTTCAGCGTCTTTCTCCTCCATGTCCACTACGCCAAAGATTTGCTCTCTCCTGTTAGGTTTTGAGAGCGACAGTCTGCATAGCACTTTTTTCTTCATCTCTCTGTCTATAGCGGCTCGCATTTCTTCAGCGATTGTTAGACAATCAAGGTTCCGGATCTCGAGCTTTGCTCTGGGCGTTAAACTTTTAACTCCAGCCATTTCTGCTAAGACCTTTTTCAGTTCTTCACTAAATTCCCCATTGTCACCAGATCCTCCGCTCATTTCCACAAGAACACAAGAACGTATCTTTTCTGCGTTCTACGGATCTTTCTGACTGTTCTGATATCTTTGATGACTGTTTTCGTAGTCTCCAGATCGACGCCTCCCTTTATCTTCTTCAAGATTTCGGCATACGCTTTTCCTTCCGCTGGTTTGATTATGATAGCTTCACCTTTGATCTTGCTCACTTTTCTTCCTTTTCTTGCCTCCTTAATAATAATAATAATTAAATCATCAATAGATCCTCCGAAACTTTTAATGAGCATAAAAAATTGGCTGATGAATTTAAAATAAAGTGCATCGCATCGGACGATAGTTACGTTCAAAATATTGGTAACTCCATTTTAAGTAACCCTAAAAAATTTTTTGAATTTGTTAATACAAAACGTAAATCGTTAAGTTATCCAAACTCTATGTCCCTAGATGATAAAATTTCATCCTGTCCTGATGAAATTTGCAATTTTTTGTACACAAATCCCAAAACGTCTGCCGTCAGTCAGTCACAAGCAGGGCAAGGAAACGGTAATTTCCAGACCACAATTTAAACTTATTATTAGAACATGTTTTTTCCCAAATTGGTTATTTAGATATTAAAAAAAGATCTGGTTCTAATCTCCTTCCACCAATTTTTTTACATAACTGTATTCATAATTTAACTGTTCCACTAACATTAATTTTTAACAGATCCCTTATATCAGGTACTTTGCCACAATTTTGAAAAACCTCATACCTGATTCCGATTCATAAAAAAGGTGATAAAGCATTAATAGACAATTATATAGATATAGCAATTCAGTCAACTATACCTAAATTATTTGAAAAACTTGTAACTGATAAAATTACAGCTATAATAGATCCATATCTTAATCGAGAACAACATGGTTTTAGAAAACCACTAACCTGATGGTTTTTACATCAGATATATTATCTTCTATGGAAAAAGGACTTCAGACAGACGCAATATATACAGATTTTAGTAAAGCATTTGACCGGATAAATCATGATATACTAGAAAATAAACTAGCAAAGCTAGCTATCAGTGGCTCCATATTAAAATGGATTAGGTCATAGATATGTCACTGAAAGAGTACAATTTGTTAAATATCAAGGTACTACATCTAAGCCCATTTCTCTCCACTCTGGGGTACCCCAAGGTAGTCACTTAGGACCACTTTTATTCAATATACACATATATAAGTGATTTTTCCAATTTCTTATCAGACCCACCTTACCTATGCTGATAATCTTAAAATGTATCATGTAATTAACAATGATACTGATTGCTGTTTTCTTCAATCGAAATTGATGTGCTTAGGAAAATTGTGCTCTGACAACATGCTAGATTTCAACGTTAGTAAGTGCTACGCTATGACCTTTTCACGTAAAAGATTCAAATTTATGCATAATTATTCCATACAAAACTGCAATTTAGAGTGGCTGGATCATATAATAGATTTGGGAATCATTTTGGATAACAAATTGAATTATAATCTCCTCTATGATTCAATGTTATCAAGGGCTAACAAAATGCTAGGTTTTATCAAAAGAAGAGCAAGAGAATTTACCAATACCTGGGTAAAATTAACTTTATTTTACGCTCACTTGGTCGCTCAGTCTTAGAATACGGTTATTATCTGGAATGCAGCATTTCTCATTCACAGTACAAGAATTGAATCAATCCAGAAGCAGTTTTAAGACATCCTCCTCTTTGCTTTAAGACATCTACATAACCCCAGAGGCTTTCATAACCTTCCATTGTACAATGAAAGGCTGCAGTTAGTCAATTTACTTAGTTTAAATTCCCGTAGAATCTTACTATCTAACAGCTTACTATCTACATTTGATGTCTCATCCAATTAGATCAATGTCGATTTTATTAAAGATAAAATTAAAGTCAACAATAATGTAAGGCCTACCGCTTACAAGACATACCAAATTCTTAATTGACACATAGAACTGAATATGGGAAAAACGAAGCCACAAAGAGGTGTTGTTTCTCTGACACAAATTCAAAAAATGCTTGCAAATCTAAAATACACAATATTCTTAAAAGATCGTAAAACATTGACATAATTTGTTTCTAAAATGACATAATTTATTAATAATAATATTTCTTTTGTTTTTGTTTTTTTTTTAACATAATTATGTAACTAACTATAAGCTTTAAGTAATAACAAAATTTAAAAATTTAACATAAGTATGTAAATAAGAAAAAAAATCAATCATAGTAAAAACATTGTCTCATTTTACATAATAAATAAAATAAAAATAATTTTTGTCTTTATTGTAGCTATCATAATTAATTTAATATTAATAAAGTACAAAAAGTTGATTTTATCATCTTACATTTTTTTTTTTTAAAAAAAATTAAAACTAACCTAAAGGCTTAACTTTGCTCCTTCATATTGTTCTGAATAATTCATAATTCATACATATACATAATTTTTAAATGTATTTTGAAAAAAAATAAAATAAATTATATTTTTTTTGTAGTTTTAAGTCAGGAAAATAATGTATGTACTTTTTTTTTGCATTGTATTGTATAATAATAATTATAAGTTTAACTTTAAGAATTTTTGTAACAACCATGGTTTGGTTTTAAAATAAATAAATAAATAAATTATTATGCAAAAATTGATATCGGTTCTGTGGTGGATTAGCTGATTTTTTATCTTCTGAAGTAGTATTTCTGTGCGATGATAGCGCTCATTGTGCTTAGGTAGGAGGTTAAATACTTTGACAATTGAGAAGTCAACATTTAATTTTTCTTGATTTGGAAGTTTTAAATGTTTTGTTTTGACATTTAATAATTAGTTTAGTATTGTATTTGATTATATTATTTACTATTTTAGTATAAATGATTAGAAATTTTTGTAGATCTAGTTCTTACATTTTTCATTTTTTTTTTTACATATTTTAAGCCATTATTTATTCAACTAAAGTATTAATAATTTCAATTAGTTTATTAGATATTTTTGTTTGCTAAATACTTTTGTACTTTAATAATTTAGATAAAATTTTAACTCAAATAATTAATGATTTTCTTTTTGGAAATAAACAAAATAATTTTATGAAATGAGATTTTAAGATATACAACATTTTTGTATTGTATTGGTGACCATTCCTAAATTCGCATTAAAATTAAACAAAAATACTATTGTAAATTCTCTCTTGGCTTTTAAAATTAATAAAATAAAGCTTATCGATAGTGATACTGAAAACTGATAATAAACGAAAATTATGTATCATTAGATTAGGTTATTCTCAATAAAAAGTAAAATTAACCAATCGAATTATAAAATATACGATAACATTGCTAGTTTAAATACATTAAAAAAAAAGTTCTATGAGTAACAATAATAATTCATTATATCCTCAGTTGAAAATGTCCGGTCTGCAAGGTAATATGAACGGAGTGCAAAGAAGTGAAAATGGGCATCCCCCAGAAGAAATACCTCTTCAGGTTTGACTTTGTTTTATATTTTTTAATTAGATTAAGAATTTTTAAATACAACTTAAAATCCAAACCTTGTTTTCGTATCTAATTTAGAGATTAACATCTGAAGAGGTAAGAGTTGCTGAAACAGCTGAAAGACAGAGAATGTTAAACCTTTTTAAACAGGTGAGTGAATATTTTATGCAAATATATTGAAATCATGAATGAATAAAAGTTAACAATTTACGCTTAAGTTATCAAATAAAACGTGATTTTTTTTATTTTAAAACAAACAAAAAATGAAATTTGAAATATTACAATTGCAAAAAATTCTTACAAAGTTATTACAAAAAATTTCCAAATGACAAATTGTTATGATCACCTAATAAATAACTTATTGAAAGCGGATGACATCATAGATCATTCATTAAATTTTTATTTAAAAAAATTATCTTTTATAAATGGCGTTGATTATTTTAATTTAAAGATAAAATTGTCTGATACAAATAAAAATATTTATAATGTCAAACTGATACAATCGTAATATCAGGTAATACTAGGTAATACAAACAAAACCTAGTACAAACAAATCAAATTAAAAGTATTTAAAACTACACTTATACATACTTAGCTTGTTTGTTTACTAAATAGAGAAACCACGTATTGAATGCATATTAGGACATGAAATTAGTATTTTATTTATTTAAAAAATATAGTTAGTAAATAGAAATGTATCATTGATGTAGTTTTTTTTTTTTTAATTTTTGTTATATGTACTTGAGAATGTTTTTTGTTTTCATAAATAAACAAAAACGTACATTTTAAAAAACAAAAGAATGTAATCGGAATAATTTTCCCTAAAAGGATTTTTTTTGTCAATCTATCTGAATTTGGTGATAGTTAGTGTTTACTCTAAACAGTATATTATAGTAATTTTACAGTATATTTAGTAATTGTGAAACTCAAAAACATTCTTAAAAAAAATTTGATTTGAATTTTTGAAATTTTGAAAAATAATTGTAATTTTCAAAGTTTTAATTTATAATCATGAATTCTCAATAGGTCTGTTTGGTATAAAACTTGTAAAAACTTTAAAAAGAGAGCAACGTGACGTCACTCGAAAAAAGGAGATATAAAATTGACATTTCCTCTCAATTGTAAGTAAAATATACCAAACAGAAAAACTGAAAAACTTTTTGTATTTTGATTTTGACAGTCATTTTCAAAAAAATTTAAAAAGATAAACAACAAAACTAAACAAATTTTTTTAATGAATTTTGTAAAATAATTATGTCGTATTCGCAAAAAGAAATTCAAAATTTCTTATTATTATCCAGCGATAGTGAATCGGATAAAAGTAGAGACTTAGATACAAGTGATTCTAGCGAGGATTCTGATATATTAATTATAAGTAAAATTTTGGCAGAAAATGATTGTGAAAATTGAAAACAGGAAAATAAATCGCAAGTAAAGATGTTACCCCCTTTGATCTCCTAGATGCACCAAATGAAGATGTTACCCTCTTTTTCCTATAAAATAGATTCGATCCATGATAGGAGCAGACTTTCTATTCCCCTATCACTGAGATTATCTATTTTTTTCTATTTTAACTTATTTGTTTATGGAACCGAGGGTTTCTTTTGCTTTAACGGGAATGATGTAAAAATTGGTCAGTAGAAGTTCGCTTTTTTATAGCAAGTAGAAGTTTGCTTTCTTCTTCAGTTTGAATTCTCTCCATAAGTCTGTCATATAGTTCAGTCCTAGACAAGCTTTATAAATTTCTTTGATTTTTTCCCTTTCAGAACCCTTTTATTTGTTGTTATTAATATGTATAAATCAATTTATTTACATTTAATTAACGTCGAACTATTCAAAATTTTTGACAATTAACCAACAACACCTTTTGACACTTTCCATTTTATTGAAAAGTAGAAAATTTTACTTTTTAAAACTTTAAAATAAGGGGAAGTACATACGTCATCGTGACGTCACATTTTTCTCTCTTTATCTATCAAAAACCAAAAAGTTTTTGCATAGCAAACAGAAAACTTGCAAGACTTTTTGAAATTTTAAAGAGTTTTAAAAACTTTTCACATACCAAACAGACCTAATATAAAACTGAATTTTAATCAAATAAAGTTGTATATTTCTTTATAACATTTTTTGAATGAAGGAAATATATAGTAGGTCTGTTCGCGTACTTTTTTTTGCAAAAATTTACAAATGAGAGGACAATTGTAATTTCAGAGAATAAATGTAAAAAAATACTCATTTTAAGCAAATCCTTTCATTTGAAAAAAAAAGTACGCAAACGCCTTTTTTGCAAAAATTTACAAAATTTTTAAAAATGTCATAAATTGTCTTTATGTTATGTTTACCTACTACAAAAGCAGATTAAACAAAAGAAATTAGAAAAACTTTTTAATTCAAAAATGTAAAAAAAAGTATTAAATATCTATATGGTACGAAAATTTAATGTTATTAAATGATACTGTCTTTCTTCGTTTAACTTTTTTTGTTCAATTACCTTTGTTTACTTTGCTTTGTTTATTTTTTTGACAGTAAAAAAAGAAACAATAACAAAAATAAACGTCAGTAAATTTTTACAAATTTTCACAAATAAAAATTTTATTTGTAAAAGTTTTAAAAAGAGATCCGTTTCTCTTTTACTCATTTTTCTTTTTGAGTATTTTTTAAATAAAACTCAAATTATTTCAGTACGCGAACGCTTTTTTTGCGAAAATTTTTGTAAATTTTTTGTACGCGAACAGACCTAGTATTTCCTAATTTCATGATTTACATGTTTTTCAAATACATACATACATATATATTTAAATATTAAATAACATGTTATTTAATTATTATGTTTAGGCATAAGCATTTTATAAACAATTTTTAGTTGATTGAAACACTTCTTTAGTGAAATAAATTCATATACTGCTTAATAAATTCCTAAACACGCTTTCAACTAAATTTTTTCTATAAATAAAATAATGATTCTTAATAAATAATTCAATTTATTTGTTTTTTTTTTTTTAATTCACAAATCACAACACAAAGTATTAATTAGATTAATTTTGCATACGTTGATATTGTGTATTTCTATTTTAATTAAATAAATCATGTATTTCAAATTAAAAGACAATTTAAAATATAGCCTAAAAATATTGAAATATGGGTTAGTTGTTAAATATTGTTGTTTTTAAAATCCTAAACAGTAATTATACCTATTACCTACCTACATATATTGAGTAATTATAGGTATATGTAGGTAATTATATTGAGTTATCTGTGTTTTGTACATTCTTCTTAAGTTGAATGACCTTTTATGTTATGTTTTCTTTTTTCTTAATTTTCGAAACTCCAAATTAAATTTGTTATACATACTTACTTTAAATTCGTTTCTAGAAAAATTTTTCAAGTGATTAACTTTTTGTACATGTAGTGATTCATATTTCTGCATTTTTATTAGTAAAGAATATAGTGAAATAGAGCTTGCAATATATAGTATTAGTATTGCTCACATATGTATTAGACAAATCCAAGCATCAGTTATGTTGTTCATTTAGTGAACTATCAGAATTAACTGAAAAAGTTATCATTTACAAGGGTAAGTATGGTAGTAAATGAGGTTAGATGTTAGAAAAACTTAATACTTATTAGTTATTACCACTCTTAATAATTAGTTACTTGTTAATATAATGTTATTAATGGTATATTAATTAATTAAGTGTGATGGAAAAAAAAACTAAAAATATTTAAAAAAAAAATACCAAAAATAAAGGATTTAGCATTGCAAACATGCAAGCTAAATTACAATGAGAGATTAATCATGCAGACTACGAGAATTTACTATCCTCGTGTAAAGACTGGCTCTTAGTGTTCATTAGTTAACGTTAATATCGATCTTGAGTTAGTCTCTTTCAACATTCCCGAAATAGGCTCAAATTTGCCGTAGTCTGTAAAGCGGTGTTACACTTTAAAAAGCTCGATCCATCTTACATTATTCGGATTTTCTCTATATCTCATTTGTAGCTTCATATGAAGACATATATCTTATACTGATCCTATACATTTTCATAGGAAGACATATAGGATCAGCCTAAGCAAAGTTGCCTAAAGCGAAACAATGAAATCTTTTTTTGGACTGATTCAATACGTGAAATGTCTTATCACGATAGGGAGATCATACTTGTCTTGAGTATTTAAGTATAGGTCCTAGTAATGAAAAGCTGCTTAGTAGGGATAATATAGGGATCAGAAAAACTCTTAACCAACGCATAATTTATCCAAGATTTGAGTTAGCTTTATTTATTATAGAATTGTAGTGTAGTGACTGTTGAAATCTAATCTACTATAATCAGCAAAACTAAGAAGATGTGAATGGAATAGACATAGATTGTTAAGGTTGTCTTAGGTTGACACTACGAAAAATAACGGATTTAGATGGCTTTTTTTTTTAATTTTAATTTATATATATTAGTATCTTCATCTATATTTATATATATTATTATATATTATTATATTTCTTAAGCATAATTGAAAGTAGTTTTATATTTTTGTATTTATTTGTATTTTTTTTTATTTGTATCAGACATTTAGTGAACTATCACAATTAACTGAAAAGGTCATCATTTACAAGGGCTAACCAAAAAAAAGTCATCATTTACAAGGGCTAAGTCATCATTTACAAGGGATGTTAGTATATTAGTATATTAGTATATTAGTAAATGGTCATTACCACTGTTAGTAACTACTAATTAATGTTAGTAATGATGTTAATGGTAATAAGAAACAAGAAAAAAACAAAGAAACTAACATGCAAGTTATGACAGACTAATCATGCAGACTACGAGAATTAACCATGCTCGCGTAAAGTCTGCCGCTAATATCGAAGAGCTCAGACCTTGATTTTGTCTCTCTTGTGTGACACATTAAAGAGCTTGATCGATCTCAAATTATTCAGATTTTCTCTAAACCTCTCACCGCGAACAATCTGCTTAGCGAAATCCGCCACTAGACGGCGTCAATGGAGGGAGTTCAAATTAATTAAAGAAAGTCTAGCGTTATATGGAGGAAGACATATAGGATCAGCCCAAGCAAAGTTGCGTAAAGCGAAACAAAGAAATCGTTTTTGGACTGATTCAATAATATTCAATACGTGAAATTTATGTTACAAAGAAGAATAAAGTTAGAAAATATTATAAAAAGTTAAAATTAAACATTTTTAAATAAATATTAATTTTAGTCTTCAAAAAATAAAAACTAAAACCAATTAGGTCGAAAAAAATTTTTTTAGTTTGTGGTACTCCTGAATTTGCAACATAAGTCGCAGAAATGGTGGATCTAAAAAGGCCTTGGTATGACCTATATGACAAATAAGACGATAAGCATTTAAGACTTTGACTTGAAAATTCTACTGCTTAATGCTTTTCAAGGATAATTTTATAGTTAGTTAAAATTTAGTCTTAAAGAATTTTTAGTCTTTCCTAAAATCAGTTTAAAATAAAAAAAACTTTTTCATAGCCATTTGACTTTTGTTGAGACCACTTGGTCTTTATTAATGTGAGCAGTAAAGAGTACTGAAAAACTTATTTTAATTATTAATTTGGTCTTAAGAGTTTTTAATCTTTTTTAAAACTAGATCAAAACCAGAAAAGCTTCAGAAGTGTTACTTGGTTTTATTTATGGCCATTTTTATTGCCTTAGACGAAAAAAAAATTTAAAGTAGATATATATCATTTGTAAGTAAAAAAAAGTAAAAAAATTATTAGATTTATTAAGTAAAAAATTGTCAATTTTTTGTATAAAAAAACGTAATATATAAAAGTATATAAACAAAATATTTTGTGGACAAAAAGTATAAATAAAAAACAATTTTTTAGTCAATAAATCTAATAAAGATGTTCCACAAACTTACGGTTGAACAAATTCAAGGATAAAAAAATTATTATAAAAATTTTATAAATACCAAATTTCTCTTTATGTAAATCAGTAACTGAAAAACCCTTGAAATATTATGCATATGAGGGAAACAAAAAATTTTCAAAAAAACTAAAAACTTTTCTACTAAGTAACCTTAAAACAGACTCTTGTTTTCCTAATTAGACCCGAATAAGTAAAAAATTATTTTATCATGGTTATATTTTAGATACCATTTGCATTCTTATCGACAGGCGCCATTTTTAGTGAAATTTACATCAGAATTTAAGTCTAAATGGTGTTAAAATGGGAAGTATTTTTATCTTAGAAAAATCAACTTATTCAGTTTAAATGCAATGTGGTTTTAAAGTACTCTTCGTTTTAGTTTTATGAGGGTTTTAAAACGTTCTATAAGGTTATTTTAAGGTTTTTTATCAAGGAATTTTAAATATAAAATTGTAGAATTTACTTAAATCAAAAAATTTCTACAGTTAACATGGGAAAATTTAAGAGATGTGCCGAAGTTGAAAGGGGTGCTATACTAGCCCTTTTTAACGAAGGGTTTATCTATAGAGAAATTGGAGAAAATTTAAAATGATTGAAAAAAAAATGCTGTTCAACATTTTCGTCAATATAATACTTTGAAAACTATTCCGCGGAAGAAACGACGAAGAAAAACAAAAGCAACTGACGATATACAAATTGTTCGTATGTCAAAAAGAGACCCATTTCCCTCATCTAGGGACATTGCAGCATCACTTAACAGTAATCTAGGCCTTGATATTTCTGTCAAAACTGTAAGAAGACGATTGCAAGAGACGGGGCTAAATGGGAGATTGGTCGAAAAACTCCATTGACGTCACAAAGAAATAGAAAAAAGAGGCTTGAGTTAGTAATAAAATATGCAAAGTGGGACCTTCAAAAATGGAAACATGTGCTATTTCCTGACGAAACTAAAGTAAATTTAGTGGGATTAGATGGAAGGTGTTAGGTTCCACGTAAAAAAATATTACTTACAAGCCGCAGTATACCAAAAAATTTGTTAAATTTACTGGAGGAGGTTGCTTACTGGATAAGAATCTGAGGTTGCTTCTCCGGGAAAGGTGTTCGCTTCTTCATAAAATAGAAGGAAAAATGGACCAACATCAGTACCTCAATATCCTTAGAAAAACAATGGAGCCGTAAGTTGAGGAAAAGTTGCCCGTCAAATGGACATTTCATAAAGACAATGGTCCAAAGCATACGGCGCGGCTAATTAAAGATTGGATCAAACAGAGCAGCATTGATGTGTCCAACCTCAAGTCTAGATCTGAACGCAGCCAAAACTATCACATCACATCTGTGGGCACATCTGAAAAACGAAATTCGACGTAGGAATCATCACTCCAAAGATAAATTGTATTCTGTTATTGAGGAAGTTTGGTATAGTAAATCACAAATTGCGTGTCAGCAATTAATCAAATAAATGCCACGAACAGCACAAATAATTCTGGAAAATAACGGTTATCCCACAAAATATTAATCTATAAATATTTTGGTAAGCACTATAATTTCAACAAAATCTTTATTTTAAATTATCGTTTCTAATTAGCTGACCAATTACAAAATGGAATTTTCAACATTTAATGGATTACCCAAATGAAGAGTATTTTTCGGTTTTCGTTTTTTAATTTTTAAGTTTGGTTTTATATTTATAAAAATATATTAAGTTAAAAATTTAATAAAATATATTTATGATAGAACTTGGATTTGTTAATGAATTCTCTTTACGTTTCTAATTAGCTAGACATAACTGTATACCTTATAAATGTTAGGTATATCTTTGAATGTTATTTAAATAATTTTTTAACATCGTTATTTTGATGAGTTTTTTGGTTTTTGTTTTAGTATGATAGTAACCATGACGATCACTTAAATTTAAAAGAATTGAAGGTAATGATTAGAGGAGGTTATTGTCGTCAAATGTCCCGTGGCTTATCATATCATTTAATGCATATGAACGATAGAAATGGTGATAGGCAATTGGATTTTGAAGAATTTTATCAATTATCACAAAATAATAAATGGCTATTTTCGACAGTGATGAATAAATATTGTCGTATGATAGTACCATCTCCACACCGTGAAGATTTAGTTAGTGATCAAATTGGTGGGACTATAAATAAAATATTTATTTAGATATGAAATTTATAATTTTTAAATTTTAGATGGAGCTTATGAGCGCCAAATGAAATTCTGCCCACCACCATTAACTATGGTAATATTTTCATTAATTGAAGTTGCATTCTTTTTGGTAGATGTTATTTATTTTAAGTAAGTTATACATGTTATATTAATTTCTGTTTCCTTTAAAAAAATGATTTCTATTGTGATTTAACAATGCTTTTGATTTTTTTCTAGAGATAATCCAAATAATACAAAGAAAGTTGGTGAAAATACAAATGGACCAGCAGCAACTTTGTTCATTTATAATCCGTATCGTCGTTATGAAGTTTGGCGCTTTATCACATATATGTTTGTTCATGTTGGATTAATGCATCTTTTTATGAATCTATTAATTCAAATTTTACTTGGTGTAGCATTAGAATTAGTTCATCATTGGTGGAGAATTACATTAATTTATTTAGCTGGTGTTGTAGCTGGTTCGATGGGAACATCTTTAACATCGCCAACAATCTATTTAGCTGGAGCTTCTGGTGGAGTATATGCTTTAATTACTGCTCATATTGCAACTATTATTTTGGTAATTCAAATTTATAATAACAAATAAAACACGAAATTAATTCAAAATATTTTTTTTTATAACTTTAGAACTGGAAAGAAATGGATTATGCTGTAGTTCAATTGTGTGTATTTTTAATATTCTGTTTAACCGATTTGGGAACATCTGTATATAGGAATTTAACAGATAAAAATGATCAAGTTGGTTATGTTGCACATTTATGTGGAGCTGCAGCTGGTCTTTTGGTGGGTATAGGTGTTTTAAGAAATTTAAAGGAACAAAGATGGGAAAAAATCTTATGGTGGATTGCAATATTAGTATTTTTTGCATTAATGAGTAGCGGTATATTAACACATATCTTTCATAACGAGGGTTATTTTCTAAAACAAGATTATCATTTCAAGAGTTCAAGTTAAAAATTCAAACATTCTTTATTAGAACTAAAAAAGTAACAATATATTAAAGAATAATAGATTATATTAAATAGATTATATTAAAGAACAATATATATATATATTATATATATATTTATTTTTCAAATTTATTTAAAACAACCAAAGTGCCTGTTAAAAGTGTTGTTTTATTTTTTATTTTCTTTTCAAATATTTAAGTAAAACTAAAATGTTGCATTTTTTTGTACTTATATTTTAGATATTTTTGATTTTAGATGTGTTATAACAAAAAAAATATAAGATAAAGAACTAGGCACATATGAATTTTAATTTTTATAATATGTAAAACCTTTACGAATTAAACTTTAAAAGTAATGAAAAAATATTGAATATGTGCAATTTTTTTTTTTGATATTAAAAAATACCTACGTGTGTGTTAAACCTACTTATTCAAGTTTATTCTTTAAGTTCTACGGTAAACAAAAACAAAAAAAAAACAAATATTTTATTATCAAAATATTAATGCACAAAATATTAATAAAATTTCTTAATGGTTGTTTTTTTTAAATATTTAAAATTTGAAAAAAAAACTTTAAAAAAATTAAAAATTCGGTTTTTTTATTTTGATATTTACATAATTTTGTATATTTTTTTATACAGATTTATATTATATTCAATAAAATACTACTAATAGTTTAAGACTTTCTATGACTTTAATTTGTTTTCTTAAACCACAAATAAGAGTTGTAAAATAAATTTTTATATTTTTTAAAATAGTATTTAAAATACATTTCTATTTAAAAAATTATTTGGTATTATTTAGATTAAATATAAAATCATTCATACAAGTGTGATTAAAAGTACTTTCAATAAATTTTAAACATACATACATAAATTTATATTTATTAGGTTGTAATTTTCCCTTTATTTTAAGATTTTATACGAAGAATAAAACTTAAATAAAAAATATAAATTTTATTAGTTAGTTATTATTATTATATTATTAGTTATTATATTATTTGTTATATTATTATGCCATATATAAGGACATTCATGAAAGTCTGATGAATAGAATTTACTTTACAAATTTGCGCATTGTGTAGTAAGTCTTTAGTACCGAAAATAATAAAACGACAAAAGATGGGGCTATATATTGGAAATGGAAGGGGAAACTTACCAGAAAATTGTCAATAGATATGCAATATATTAATGTTTTAAGTTGTTAAGAAATATTACCACCAAAGCAAAAACTATAAAGGAAATGTGACATGTGTTAACTATACAGGAAATCATGATACAAGACAATTTGTTTATTTATTTATATAAATGCTATAGAATAATTTTTAATTGTGTATGAACTGGTGAAGTCTATATGAAGTCTATAAACGAACCAATAAAGTTAAAGCGTTAAAGTCAATTTTGAGAAAAATGAAAAAAACCTTTTATTTGTTAATTTAAATAATTTATCGTATTTTTAAGCTTTTTTATCAATGAATAATAAATTTAAGTATCATTTAAATTCAAAAATTAAAAATAAGATAAATATTGAAGCCGTAAGACAGGTAACAATAATGCAAATATTACACTTTGTTGCAACTATTTGCAAATGTTTGATTTTGTTACCACTGCATATATATAAGGCTTACTTTGTTACCACAAAATAAAAAAGTAGTACCTACTCATAAAATAAAAATAATTTAATTTTTTTAAAATAATTTCAGTTTAGATTTATTGAGTACAATGTGTATTAAATTGTATTCGCCCTGATGATGGCAGTGATGCCGAAATATATATAGGCTTTATAATAAATAAATATAATAGTTTAAGAATTATAAAAATATAATAATAAAATTATTTTGTGGACAAAAAGTATAAATAAAAAACAATTTTTTACTCAATAAATCTAATGTTCAAGGATAATTTCAGTTTATTAAAATTAATTTTTTTAATTTGCATTTTTAAAAAAAAAAACAAAAATACTTAGTAATCCAAATTCGGTTTGAACTAATATAAAGAACACAGTGATGGTTTTAAGCCAAATTCTTAAATCTAAGTATAAATAACAAGAATATATAAAAATTTTATAAAAAACTAAAAATACTCATTATTAAGTTAGAGCTGGTACCTATTATTGGCAACATATTGGTGGTTTTAAACCAAATTCTCAAATCTAAGTATATAACAAGAAACATAATAAAAATATTATTAGAAAACAAATATAATCACAAAACTAATTGATATAATAAATTAGAAAACATTTTTAAGTTAAATTCTTAAATCTAAATCTTAAAAAAAAGTATCACATTGATCGTCATCAGCAATGTTAATAGTATTACCTATACTATTAGTCTCAAAAATAGCTCTGTAGATTTTAAAATCTCGATTTTAAACCCTAAACGATTCTCCAAAAAGAATTCACATCTTTTAGTTTATCAGATTTTACCATATCACATCTATTGTTTGATCAAGAAGAGTTAGTTGAGTTACTACCGAAGAGTTAGTACTGTAAAAAATTGATTTTGTTTTTTTTTAGCAAATGTTGTATTTTGATGCAAGCGAAAATAGCAAATGCACTTATTTTGATTCTACTATCGATTTTCAAATTCATTTTTCTAATTAAAAAATCGATTTTGAAACTATTTTAGTAATGAAAAATGATAGAGTTCTGTCAAAAGAATTCAATCATTAGTTTAATTTTTTTTTTAAATGCAAATGTATCAGTTTTGATTCTACTACACTCATATCATGCCATTACAGACTTCACTAAAGGACGCGTTTTGATTGTGTGCTCACAATCATCATCAGCATCAAAATTAAAAAAACCCTAAAAAATTTTGTAAAAGAATATAAACATTGAAAAAATTCACATATTTCAATAAATTGCAAGTTTAAAGAATAAAAAGTTAACATTTCTTAATTATACATACATATATTCATTTTTTTTTTTCAAAAATTTCATTTCAAAAATATTTTTTCTATAAAAATTAAATTAAAAAGAACACATTATCATAAAGTAACTATATAGGTACATAGAGTATCCACATGGAAGAAAAAAATTAGACAGTTTTTTTAATTTTGTAAAATCAACTTGATCGTATTTTAGTTTATTTTTATTTTAGTTATTCTTTTTTTTTTTTTGTTTGTATGTCGATTGATGTATGTACATTTGTATATATGTATTTCTTCATATAACTTTTTCGACTTCTTAAAATAAGAAAAAACCTCGATTCTACCTCGATTTTTTATCAATTAATTTTAGTTATTTTCATTACCCAACAAGAATTATTAAGTAAGTATAAGTAAAGTAAAGTATAAAATATGAAAAAATGTGTACCCTATGTATTAATATAAATTTAAAGTTATTTTCATTCCCTCTAAAATATATTTTTTCTTTTTAGTCAATCTTACAATATTTTAAAAATTCAAACTACAAACTATTTAGTTTAATATCAGAGCGATATTTATTATCAGAATATAATGATCCACTGTTGAGACAATCAAAAATTGTTGCTAATTTAACTCTCATTTCTTCAAAAGTATGCGGATTAATATGTTATCTAGTTAATTTGGTACACATCTTAGTTTTTCAATTTATTTGAATTCCCCATAATTCTATGAGAACTTATAATACCATCTGAGCTTTTTAAATCGAAATCCATTAAGATACATGAAATGAAAATAACTAAGAGATTTAATTAGATGGGGAAAATCGAATAAGCAAAAAATGTTTTATCATTATAATTACAAAATGGTTTATCAGGTGTTATTTCTAGCAACGAAAAAATTTTGGCTAAAGCTTGGTCACATGACAAGTAATTGCCCGTATTATAATACCAATATCGAACAAACTTCTCAAATTTTTTTAATAATTTCTAAAAGTGTTAGAAGACGAATATCTGCATTTTATATTTTATATTCTAAAAACAAAATTTAAAAGTGTTACGAGAGGAATTTCTATATAGATATGTATGTATGTACATATATCCATACATCAGTTACAAAAAAAAATATTCATAAAAAATTTTAAAATATTTTATAAACAACGCCTAAATATCTTACAAGCCAGATCGGAACACTCAATTTATTTTGTACACAAATAGCCTTTTTTTCAAAGTTTTCGTCGAATCTTCCGGCTTGTAAATGTAAAGGCGTTGTTATAAATGTTGTGCATTAAAATAACTTTTTTGTTATTCATGTAGTTGTTTCTTAATTAAATTTTTTTTGAAAAAATATGGTAAGTTGTTTAACCCCTTCGTGCCGAATGTTTTTTCTTTTAAGAAATACCTTAATTTTTAAATTTTTTAAATTTTGTTTAAGAATTCTGCTATCTAGAAAGAATTACATATCTATCTACAGTCATAAAGGCTGCTTTTCATGAAAAATTTCATGGATATTATCTCAACTTTAGAAAGAGAAAAATATAGTGCACTACCAGTGGGAAAAAGGGAGAAAAAAAATTATATAATTAAAAAATATTACAGCAACACTTTGACAGTTAAAATTGTACATAACCTAATTTATTAATGTTTATATTCATATTTAGTTAAAAATTTAAAATTTATTTATAAAGTTGTTAAAAATAATTTAGGTACCTACATAGTTTATTAATAATATTTTTATACCGGTAATATTAATATAGTTTCTCACTAAAAAATAAAATTTGTTGTTTATTTTTTGACACTTCAAAATTTAAGTACCATGGTAGTGAAATTTTTTTGTAAGATATACAATTTTTGCATACATATCTAATTCGTGGATATTTATGGTTACTTTCTTGGATATTTTCAAATGTTTCATGGATATTTTTTCATCTCTTTCAAACACATATCATTTTTGTATGTTCTGCCTATGCTCTAACATTTTCGTGGATATATCGGTCTCATGAAATCCAGCCTTAATATATGTTATTATACATTCAGTAAATTTGATCTTAACTTACTATACCTTTGTGGGTCCACAAAGGTTAATACCAATATTTTAGAAAATTTCAATATTCCATCCAAAAATATTTTTTAATTTTTAGAAAAAATATTCTTCTAAACAAAAAAGAAAAAATAAAAACAAATAGATCTCCGTTACAATTTACCCACTTGCAATTTTATAATAAAATTTTGTGGGCCTTCAAATACTGTCTATGTGTTGTGTAGAGTTATTCTTTATGAGATCTATAAAATTACATTTTAAAATTATAAGAATATTTATTTGTGATGCATAGTTAAATATGTATGTATGTTATATAAAATCAATTTTTAGAAAAAAAAAAATTAGTTCGAATAAAATGAATTATGAACTGAATGAATGGAAAAATATTTTTTTGTTTTATTTTTGTTATGTTCTTTGATTGTATACCAAAAATACGGCCATCTTTTTACGAAATAACCCTAAATACGATCTTGGGTTGATTTTAAATCAATGAAATTGACTACGATTTTTTCTTCTACGTGAGTTATCTATTTATTTAGTTACTTTATGATATTATGATCATAAAGTAACTATATATAAAGAGTACTCACGTGGAAGAAAAAAGTTAGCAGTTTGTTTAATTTCTTAAAATCAAGTTGATCGTATTTTAGTTTATTTTTATTTTAGTTTTTCTTTTTTTTTTTCTGTTTGTCAATCGAATCAATGTATGTATTACATTTGTATAATATATTTCTTCATATTGACGACCTCTTTTTCAAAAAATGTTGTTTTAAATTTTTATGAGCCTTTCCTTTCCTCCTTTTGCCATAAATTTGTATGAAATTCTTTTGCGATGATTTTGTTTGATAATTTTCTACCTCGATTAAACTCATTAACTTTAAATTGGGTGTGTTGGGTGTGTTCTATTATAGAAAAAAAAATATACATAGCTATAAATGGCTATAATGTATCTCTACAGTATACATATATGTATCTATATATAATTTCTAAATATGATTAATTGATTGCATATTTAAAACTTACTAAAGTTTTAAAATTTTTTTAAGTATTTATTTTTATGTGTAATTTTTACAACTCGAAACTATTATTAGATTATTACCATTATAAAATTATTTTTAAAATTATTTACTCGTACTTAATATTACTCGAATTTAGCAAAAATTACAATTAGTAACAAAGAAAAAAATAAATTGACTTTGAAAAATATCCTATTATAACAAATGGTATAATATCGATTTATAATGTTTGTGCTTTTAAATTTCAAAACTGGTTAGAAGAGTTCTCTATCAATGATTTTTGTTGTATTTATTTATTTTAAATTTTAAATATTTTATTTATTCAAAAAATATGCAAAAAACGTATTTTAAAATTTTACATAGAGTTTTAAATATCTTTTGTATTTAAAAATTGGAGTAAATCATATAAATATGTGTTCCGATATGGTAACACTACATAAATAATTTACTTCTCATAAGTCATATCTCAAGTGTTCTGTTTTGGATGGACCATAACCTACATTAATTTTTAGAAGACCTGGACATTGAGAGAGGAAAGCTAAGTAGTAGTCCTTTTTTTCAAAAAAAATACACGTAATCTTATGGAAAAAAATAGTAGTCCTCCTAGAAATCTGGAAATAACACAAAAACTACAGATTTTTTTTAATTTCGTTCTAAGGGAGCATTAAAGTTCATTCTTTTTTACGTTTTTTAGTAAAAAAAATTTTTTAAAATTTTAAATTTTCATTCATAAATATGCATTTTAAAAAATGTCTTCCAACTACTTTTCAACAAAAAAAAGCTTCTTAAAAACTTTTTAAAAGAGCATTGATTTGGTACATTACTGAGCAAAAAATTGTTGAAAACTAATTTTTTATTGCAATATCGATTTGCTTTAATAAATAATGTAAATTTTTTAGAATGCATATAAAATTAAGTGCAAAAAATAAACTATTTAATTATTTTTACAATAAGTTAATTTATGTTAACTTATTTAAAATTTTTATTAATATAATAAAATAAATTAATATTATAAGTTATTCACCTTTTCCTTTGTCGGATGGGATATGGCGATTATTTTTAAAGTGGTATCGCCTGAAGACTAGGCCTTAAGCTAAAATAATAAAAAATATATATAAATAATTTTTTAACTAAATAATATGATATATTTAAAATAAAATTTAATAAAACAAAATAAAGTAATTAATTTACAACAAAACAATATTAAAAAAAGTAAAAAACAAAAAAAAATATCACAAAAATCAATATTTTCCGACCGGATAGTAATAATAGATCTTGAGTGAGCAAAAATGAAAAATGACATGACGATTGTATCCCAACTATATACAGGGTATTTCCGACTCGATGGTCTTCCTGGAAATAGGTGATCGGGCATACCGAGACGAACAAAAAATTGTATTGGAAGGGGGGTCTATTCTGGATCCTTTTCGAGATATGAGGGCTTAAAGATTTTTTAGAGACTTTTCATAAACAAATCTACAACTTTTGAAAGGCCTACTATAGCTTTAGCTTTAATTTGCCCTAATGATTGCATAACCCCAACAGTTACAAAGTTATGGAGGTTTAAAATGATTTAAAATGAAACAAATATGTTTCAAACTCAATTTTCTTTTGAAACACCCGGTATTTGGGGTACTTTTTATGGCATATTTCGGAACAGCTTTTCAAGCCTTATAATTAGTACCTGATAACTTATTTTCTATCTCCAACCGTTTTTGAGATATAAAGAATAGAAAAATTGCAAATTAAATTCAATAATTACTTAAATTCAATGAACTAATAAATTAAATTAATCTTCAATATATAATATTATGTTTTACTACAACTACTTCTATACTTCACTATTAAATACTACACCTTTTTTTTTTTGATAACTGTAATAAAATATTTCAATGTAATGAAATATGTATATTTCATATTTTCTTAATGAAATTTAATATACAAAAACTCCACCTGAACAGAACATTAAAAAAAATATCTATCATATTCTATCATTTTAATATAAAAGCTTTTAAATTTTAAGGTTAGTGCACAGAATTTATAAAAAAAATTTACTCATTTTTTTTTTTGACTACAGCAAGATGGATGCAATAAGAAATTTAAAAAAATTGGAGTTTTACAAATTTGCTTAAAAAAGGGTTTAAATTTTTGAGTTCAAAGTTAAAAACCTACTTGTTGTATTGGGCAAATAATAAGCTATCTGAAATAAAAAAAATTGGAACATTTCGATGCATATTTAAAAAAAAAACTTTATATGAAATTCTGCCCATTTTGGTCTTTTTCCTACAAAAAGAAGAAAAAAAAAATAAAAGAAAAAATTTTAAGAAATGTCATTTTTTGTAATTTTCTCTCAAAATACATTGAAATTTTGCACTACTACATTCAAAGGTTTCGATGTCATGGCCTTCCATTATTGTTGGCTCTGCCGAAACATAAAATCGCATTTTAATTATAAAAGACCATAATGTAATACATTTTTTTTCGTAAGTAATGTCACTTCATGTTTTTGTGAATAATCAATCCTTTTAAGCACATTTTGAAAAATTTGCTATTAGTCTGTTTACAAAACTTATATACTGTTTAATAAAGAGCAATGAAATATTAACTATGCATAGGTCTCTTTACAGAGTAATGTTGTAGAACAACTTTTTTATTTACCCTCACCATTGGAGATCCTACAGCCCCGACAGCTCTTCAAATTTTGGAAAAACTTCATTTTAAATGCGTACATCTCAGGTTCTGTTTAACATATTTTCAATATACAAAAAACCATTATTGTTTTTTACCTTTATAAATCAACCAGAATATTTTTACGTTTACTTTCTCTAATTATGTTTGCAAATTAATATGCTAAAAATATGTGTAAAAATTGTATATGGATAAGAATATAAGGCTTTCTGATCTTTAAAAATATGTATGTACTCATTTTTGATTAAATACTGTACAGAAATGTGAATATGTTTTCTAATTTAATTGATTATGTTTATAGTATTTTTAAATATACGGATATATTATACATACTATATGTATATATTTTAATGATATTTTATGGGAAATATGTTATACACATGCATCTTATATAGGTAGACCACATGTAAAGACCACATGTAAGTAATGCATTTCTGAATGATGACATTATGATTGTCTAATGTAGGAGATTGTTTCTGTTTTTCAACAACGGCCGAAAATGTTATGTTGTTAAGACTTAAACACAGTATTCTTAAGATACTTAATAAGGTTACTTTAATTACTGTTCTATTTGAAATTATAGATTAGACTATTTACTGAGAAATTTGCATTGAAAGGTTTTTATGGAATATTAAAAACAGTATAGATAAAAGTAAAGAGTGTTGGAAATATTTTTTTAATAATAATAATAATACAAAAAATTAGGTAGAATACTTTTAATAGGTGCTCGGGTGTAATGGGTTAACAAATGTTAACAAACATTTTGTCACAGGCTTTATTTAGGACCATAAATTCATCCTGCCAAATCAGACACAAATTAGAATTTTTGCCGAAATTTGTTAACCTATCACGATAAAATTTATTGAATGAGTTTGTGTGCCAAGGTGCAATACTTGTGCAAATTTTCAACTGGTCAAATCGTTTAAGCACAACAACAAAAAATGAGACACTTCATGGCCTAAAGCCTGATGGGTTAATGTATCGTAACCAAATCAACTCAGAAAGCTTTTGTTATAAAAACCTACACTTTTGTAAATTTTCAACTCAATTGGTAAAACCGTTTAAGTGCGACAACAAAGAACTTGAAAAACTTCATTGAGTCCTGGTGCCGAAACGGGTTAATGGATCGTAACCAAATCAACTCAGAGAGCTCCTGTGGTAAAGAGATACGCTATTGTAAATTTTCAACTCAGTTGGTCAAACCATTAAAGCAGTACAACAGAAAAATTTAATGAACTTCGTTCGGCTCTCCTGCCCAAACGGGCTAACAGAACTTCATAAAAATTTGTCACAGGCTTTTTTTCGGACCATAAAACCACCATACAAAATTGGACATAAATCGGAAACAAAATTTTTTTGGAAGCCCGCCGGGCCAAATCCGGGTAACATATTGTATCCAAATTTCTTCGGCACCCGTCCAAATCTAAGAAAAACATTTGTACAAAATATGTTGAAAATTTCGAGTTGAAAGCTAAAATTTTGGTATATTAAAGAAAAATTTCCAAATTTTATTTTAATATACAATTTGGCATGTTTGGGTAAATATTTCATATCGAAAACTCGAAAAGCAAATTGTTAAAAATGGGCATTTTTCTGAAGCAAAAACAAAAACAGAAAAGAACAAAAAAATCTTTATGAAATGTCATTTTTCGAGTAAAAGCTTAATAAGGGGTCAGTTTGGTCCAAATCACATCACATCATCACATCATCATTTGGACTCACATCAATTATTAAATTATTCATACGCGCAATACGTGAGAATCGATTGGAATTCTCTCACAACTACATTCATGTGTTTTCAGCTCATGGCCTGTTTACTTAGGTTTTGGACCAGGCCTTCTAAAAATGAATGTAGGTTATGGATGGACTGATCATGATGTTTTGTTGAGGAAAGTGTAATGTTTATCTATGCATGTGCAGAAATTATATATATATAGATAACGCAAGTAGAACAAAAAATCTCTCACAATTTTTTTTAATTTGTAGTGCCCCAAAGAAAGAGAAAAACATTGAATAAAAAAAATGAGGTAATGTATATATGTATGTATATGTATATGCATATTAATTTTTTCTTTGCTTAGAAAATTTTACATTTTATAAATACCCATCAAAATGTTAACCTCTGAGGGTAAATTTTTTATTTCTTTTTTATCAATTTAGGAATTTTGTAAACAGATTATGTAAGGTATGTAAGATTAAAAACTCGTGTGCTGTATAAAATTCTATACTGGATGAAAAAATTATAATGTTATCTGAAAACTTTGACTTAATTTAATTTTTATTGATGCAATATTTTAAAAAAATAGAAAAAGCCGAATTGAAGTATCAAAATAAAAAAAAGCGTTGAATTCAATTAAACGTTCCATTCGGCATAAAAAACTCTTGTAAAACAAAATTGGAAGATAAATATATACATTTTGAAGTCCATATATTAAACAAGCTGCTATCCTTTGGTAATCTGTAGAGCCTTCCATTAAAATTCAGCCTACTAGTTTTGCATGTGGCTCAGGTTCTACCTGATTTGCGGGAATCTGATTTTATATTTTGAAACATTCTAAACAGAGGATGAATATATTATACCTTCATGCTAATGAAAGCAAAAGAGATGGAAAAGATAATAAAAGTATGTAGATAAATAAAAGAGTCAGAAAAATAGAAAATTTTAATTGTAAGTTTTACAACAAGTTAATGAATAAAATAATTGAGACAATCAAATAAATTTGGAAACAAATTCTAAACAATAATAAAAAAAATGTTTTCTTACTTTTTGAATAGAAATTATGTTCCAACTTCTTGATTGATGAATGATTAAGAACAAAAGAACTTGTGCATTATATATTTCGCATATGTATATGAACTTAATTTTAACTTTTTATTAAACTTGTAAAACAACTTTTAATTTTTCACTTCTATAAAAAAATTAACTTATTTTAATAAAAAAATTCAAGTAATACACATTGGATAACTTACCGCTCAAATTTAAATTTCAATTTTCTTTATAAATTTCTTACGTTAAAATTCTTTTAACCCATAATGTCAGAAACTATATTTTGAAAGATAATTTTACAAAAAAAGCACAAGTCCCTATGGTTAACAGTCACATATTTTTTTTGTTTCATTTTAAATAAAAACTACTCATGCATTTTTATTGATATAAAAAAAAAATATTAAATACTAACGCATACATAGATAAACATTATAGCACTTATCAACAGATAATCAGTCCATCCAAAATATAATAATTACTTAAGAAATCAGAAGTAAATGTTTTATATAGTGTTACCATGTTATAATATATAATTATTTGATTTACTTCAATTTTTAAATACATTAATTAAAAACTTATTTATTAAAAACTCTTTATGCGAAATTGTTAGATTGAAAGAAAAATGTTAAAATATGTTTTTTTGCATTATTTTTTAAATAAATAAAATATATAAAATTAAAAACAAAGAAATACAACCAAAATTATTGATAGACAACTCTTCTAACCAGTTTTGAAATATAAAAACACAAACACTATAAATAGATTTTATTATACCATTTGTAATAATAGGGTATTTTCAAAGTGAATTCTTTATACTCGTACGATAGGATCGGGTATAATAAAATTACTCCTCCGTTTGTAACACCTCGAAATAAGCGAGCTAGATATACCTTCAAAGGTATGGATCGGATCAGAAAAAAATTCTAAGACGTTTGAGCCATGTCCGTCCCTCCGTCCATCAGTCCGTCCGTCAGCACGCTAACTCAAAAACTAAGATAGCTAGAATCTTGCAATTTACACAAAATATTCTGGGAGTAATTTGTAGGTTCTCTATTTTTTTTGGTTGAGTTTGGATCAAAACTTAGGGTAGCTCTCGAACACCTAACTTTTAGATCCCCACATTTTTTTTGAAATAGAGCTATAAAATTTTAACTGCTGATAGATCTCACAAAAATATTAATTTTATTTTTAATAACTTTTTTTGTAGCCCCACCCGTTAGGGAGCTACAGCTCCCCAAAAGTTTAAAAAGCTCTATATGTATTTAAATTGTTATAGCACAAGTTGTATAAGGTATATCTTCATTTTGAAAACGCCAAACGATTACTACTTTTATTAGCTTTAAAAGTATATATACAATAAATATATATTTGTGGCATACGGTGTCTTAATTTACCGTTATGTGAAATTCAAATTTTGCAAAATCCTTTAACCCTTCTATCTTCTAAACGGTTTAAGTTGGAAACTTGAAACTTTGACAGAAGTTAGATCTTTGAAAATAAGTATGAGTCATTTCAGAAATTTAGGAGCTGTAAGGAGCTTTAGGAGCTGTAAGGGGTCAAAAACTGAAAATTTCCTATTTTTAAACACCTGTAACTTGAACACCTGTTAAAATTTTTTTAAAGTAATACACAAAAATTAAAGCTTCAACATTATACTCTTATTTCTGTTAACAACTTTTTTTAATAACGGGGGTAACTTTATATATTATAGGGTTACTTTATAATTGACGAAAGTGTTACTTGATTTTTTCAAATTTTCTAACAAATTTCTTCAACAAATTTTTTGCATTTTGTTTTACTCGATAATTTGAAATTGTTGATAATATAATGCGTAGTACAAAAAAGTGTAAATAAATAAACAACATAACGGTTGCTTGAAGAATTTTTATTTATATGATATTGACATACATACATACTTATATAATATCATGTTTATTTACATATCGTATATGTCACTAGTGAATGAATAATAAGAGTATAGATGTATATTATATAGCGCCGTATTTACATACATATATGTATTTTATTGTACTTATAAGAAATTATTCTGTCAATGGAATATTTAAATATAATATAATATAATATTTAAAATTATATTTACTATTTTGTACTAAGTAAATTTAATATACATTTACTGCTTAGTATTAAATGGTACTATAGAATATTTGAAAAATTTTTGGATTGATAATCGTTATGTGGAAGGTTAGAATCTGCTTTTGAAGAATGTACATATAAACATATAGTTTGAATATATGTACAACCCATAGTACAAGAAATTATAAAATTCACCCAAATTATTTTAAAATACTAAAATATTAAAAAAATAATATTGTAAGCAGAGTGACAGGCTGTGAACATACTAACGGTTCGTACGGGTATCTAAGAATTGACAAAGGCAACTGTATTCTTCCTCGTTTTTTTCTTTATTTCTAATTATAATTATAAATAACAAAGTAATTTTTGAAATATTTTAATTGTTTACGACTTTAGACTAAAGTTGTTGTGAAACGAAGAATACATGTATTTAAGATTTGTTGTCGTGTATTTTTGCTAAATTCGAGTACTACCTAAATAGTTTTAAAAATAGTTTTATAATGGTAAATAATCTAATAATGGTTTCGAGTTGTACAAATTATAGGTAAAAATAAATACTTAACAAAATTTTAAAACTTTAGTTTCAAAAAAAATTTCGTGAATCATACAAATGATATGGCAATATTGTCTTTTATTCAAATGCATTCTTTTAAAACGAAGTTTTAAAGTTTTTGAAGAAAAAAAGAAAAAAAAAAAAACAAATTAAAAAAAATATTTATCATGTATGTACCTACACATAACCTACATTAATTTTTAGAAGGCCTGGACAAGACCTAAGTAAACAGGCCAAGAACTGAAAACACATGAATGTAGTTGTGAGAGAATTCCAATCGATTCTCACGTATTGCGCGTATGAATAATTTAATAATTGATGTGAGTCTCGATTATAGCCATATAAGCGTGTACGAAATTTTAAAGTATGAACGTAGTCTCGACGTACGATACTGAAGCAATTTATCTTAAGAAACTTTTAAAATAAAAAATTTAAAGAAAGACAATTTTTTAAAAGCATATTTATGAATGAAAATATTATATTTTAAAATATCTTTCTTTAATGAATTATGTAAAAAAGATGCGACTTTAATTTTTTCTTTGGACCAAATTGAATAAAGTAAATGGTTTTTGTGTTATTTCAAGATTTATAGTCGGTCCCCTATTTTTTCCATAAGACTGCGTGTAAATTTGTTAAAAGCTGGCCCCTTATTAAGCTTTTACTCTCTGCACTTCATGGCCTGATAATTGATGTGAGTCTCGGCCTGGACATCGAAATACTTAAATGTGTTTGTGCAAATTGTAAATGTATTGTGAGAAAAAGCTTCCAAAAATGACATTTCATAAAGATTTTTTTGTTCTCTTCTGTTTTTGTTTTTGTTTAAGAAAAATGCCCATTTTTAACAATTTTCTTTTCGAGTTTTCGATATGAAATATTTACACAAACATGCCAAATTGTATTCAAATAAAATTTAGAAATTTTTCTTTAACATACCAAAATTTCAGCTTTGAACTCGAAATTTTTAACATATTTTCAACAAAATAAAATTTTCAGTTTTTTTCTAGCTTTTCATATCGTCGCCATTTAATACTCTCAAAAAATTATGAGAGTACACAATTATAATAAATTAGTGAACATAACCTAATCATTTAAAAGCTTTCTAATAAATTGTACTGCAAATTTGGAAAATAAATTTTAGTTCAAACTAAGTTTTTATATTTTTAATTATATTAAAAAATTATAAAATTTATATAAAAATAAAGTTTGAAGTTTTATCTTTATGTCAATAAAAAAATTAACTTTCAAATCATATTTTTCATTTCCGGATAAAGAGCCTTTGAGAAGCTTAAAAGAGCTTTGTACAAAGATCAGACTGGCAATTTTTCAGAATTGTGTTTTCAATTAAATAATGATAAAAGTCCGCGTTTAATGCCAGATGCAGTTCCAAGTATATTCACCAATTACTTGGTAAATTTAATAGAAACGAATGATAAAAACTTACGCGATGATAATATAATTTTAAATATCTCTAATTTAGTTTTAAATGTTAGTAAAAAAATTAATTTAAAATACTGGAAATTATATAAAGGCCAAAATAATATTATTTTATATATTTTAGAAAATAGAAAATAATAGAAAATAATTACTTTAAATGTGATTTTAAATTTAGAATAATAATTAATAACGATCTAAGTTACCTATTTGACAGGTAATACAGAAATAAAACAATTTCAAAATATTGAACGATATTGAAAAACGCAAAAAATAAAATAGTATTATTGACTAAATTAACCTTTTTGATATGAATATATATATAGTTGTATATACTTACTTATTCGACAAAAGTGTGCTATAAATTTTACTTTAAAATTTAATAATTAAGAAAAAAAACCCAAATTAATCTCAGTACTTTCTTTATTCTTCACAAGTTAATAATGATCATTTATTTTTCTTACAGTCGTATTTAACTTAAAATTATTCTAAAACTTATTCCTAAAATTTCTTATCAGCAAATCGATAAATTACAATTAGTAAAGGTTATTACTTTATCGGCTTGCTGTTATATCAAATGCATGAAATTGTTACAACATAACTTAAATGCAATGTACAAAAAAAACCGTATCATATTTCGGGTCATTGTTTTGTATCTTCTTTATTAATTAAAATGTTCAAAGAATAAGTGCATTGAACATTTTGTACTACGCAAACAAAAAATGTGTCATATTTCAGTTCATGAATTTGTTGTTAAATAAATTGTTGAATGCATAAGTGCATTGAACAATTTGTTATTTTTATTTTCAAAATTGGGTTATTTAGAATTAGGTAATAAATTTGATTGTGACATAATAAAAATTGTAAGATAAGCTAATTTGAATTTAAAAAGAAAAGTGAATTTGAAAAGAAAAGTAAAAAGTAAATTTTATTTTAGAATTTAATGAAAGGGCAATTTCGTTATTTGCGGGCAATCTTGTTGTATGATTTGTGGTGAAGAAGAGTGTGATGATATAACTCCTCCCCCCTTAAGATTCGACTCCGTGCGAATTTCTTTTAATTCAATATTTATTTTCGAACTTTTTGCTTTAAATTGTTTTAGGCAATAAAAGCCAATAGACAGTGATAATACAAGAATGATGCCAATAAATGAGTTTGCGAAAACGCTTGCGTGCCACTTCCAAGAACTGTTATATTTAATTTCCTCTATTATTTATAAACCACTTGTTCAATGCTTATATTACGTTCGAAGTATGGCAAGATATTATTGTAATATTCCTTCTCATAATTTTCTTGTTGAAATGAATCAAGTGAAATTTTACAATTTGTAAATTTTACAACATTATTGCCTTTTATGTGGATCATATCCGGTTGACCACAGTTATTATAAAGGATTGTTTTGTTTAAGTTAATTGTAAAAACTACAGTGTCCGATATTTTTATTATACTAGCAGAAAGGTTAATTCAGAAATTACATTTCATGTGATTGTCATTTAATAAATTTTTTATACAATTATCATCAAAAGGTATTAGATCTTTTTCCATAACATTTTTCTTATCAATAAATTTAAAAATACTTTGTTTACATATAATGATTTTTTTTGTATTAGTATCTAGTTCTAAGTTTACATTTTTATTTGGAATTTTTTCTAAAATAGTTACAAAACATTTTTCATTTTTGGAAATTGGTATAGATAAAACAAATATTATAGAATTGTTACGGAAAAGAGCGCAATTTTTAATGAAAGGTAGTATTTCTATGGTGATATTATAATTTTTAATTTCTGTTTGTGTTAAAATATCCTTTGACAGTATTTCTAACTTACTAGCTAAGATTATTTCCTTAATATTTAAAATTTGTCTTGTTAATAAATCAATATTTTCAATTATTTCGGTTTTAATCGTAAAGTACTCTAATTTTTTATTTATTTTATCAATATTATTTTGGAAATTATTAATTACATTTTTTATTTCTTTTTTTTGAGCTAAGTTAATATGATCGGTAATGTTTTTTATTTCATTAGATATTTTTTGGTTTATTAATACTTGATCGTTAACATTATTAATTAATTTACCGTTATTTTGTTCTATTACCTTTAAGTGTTCCTCTATTTCTTTTCTATCGTCGTCGTCCATTACACCAATAGCAAAGCGAAGAATATTTCCACCAAGATTAAACAATGATCTTTTACTTACGTGGTGTGGAATAATACTATTGTAATCTTCCTTTAGGTGTTTTAATTTATGTAACAAAACCGAAGGAATATCAGTTTTTTTTTGAAGTTGTAATACGTTTGATTCTATTTTGTTAATAATTGTTTCGTATTGAGTTAGCTCGACAACATGCAATATTCTTCTGTAACTTTGTATTATTTTAAGCTCAGATTCCTCGAAGAGAATGTAACCATTTCCAGGTGGTATTTGGTTAACATCTATGGATGAGCGAGACAGGACAATTGGAAAAACCAGTAAGAGGACAAAGAGAATTAATCCTAGAATAAGATACAAGTAATTAGTTTTGGTACGTGAATTTTCTTTTGATTATTAATGTAACGTGGAATATTTTCTTTGTTAATTTTAAAATGATCGTTATTTGAATCGGTGATTTGAATTTTTTTGTAGTTTCGTAATTCTGTTTAGTTTAAGATAATTGGAAGGCTTACCATTGGTTTTACCTTTATTACGTTTCTCGATCGCTTTTTCTTTAATTTTTGTATTCATTTCCTTGATAGAAGGATATTGATCGGAAGAGATAGTACCATTTAGAAAATCAATTGCCTTTTTGCCAGTTGAAGTGTGAATAGTTTCGTTGTAAACTTTTAAGCTTTTGATAATAGGATCTTCGTCCGTAATTTGACCTTCTTCTTTTTCGATCGTATTCAAAATTCGCAGGTGTTCATTTAATGTATTATGGAATCTTTCAATATCCGCATTACTACTATGGTTATTTGGAGTAGTAAAATGAACAGCAATTCCTTCTGTTTCTAAATAATTTTTGAAATTGAGGCTGTTAAAACCCTTCTCTTGGTCGGTTACAACTTTAACAGGTTTACCGAAAGATGCTATATATTGCATAAATCCATTTTTCAAATCCACCCAATTCCTAGATTTTAAGGGAATAATTTGGGCGTGCTTTGAAAATTTGTCGATTATTGTCAAGTATGAATTTCCTTTTGTGTGAAACCATATGTCCATATGGACTATTTGTAATGGTTTTTCAGGAGTTTCTGTAATTTTTAAGGGTAGATTTAAAGGACGTCTTTCATACTTCGCGATGTTGCAAATGTGACAATTATTTATAACATTTTGAATTTCATTTTTCAATTTAGGAAAATAGTAGCTTTTCTTTAAATTTAAGTAGACATCATTGATACTTCTATGATTTGTTTTTGTGTGTTGGTCAAGAATAAGTTCCTTTATTTCGAGACGATATAAAATGTCAGTAAGTAAAAGTGAGCATTTGTTTAATTTTATTAGTTTATTTTTTGAAAAATTTTTTAGGTATGTATTTTGAAAAGAACTGTAAATATTAATATCTTCAATCATAATTCCTATTATTCCTTTACTAGGAATATGATTTTTAAAAACTTCAATAAAAAAATCTTCGTTAGGATTAGGATGTATGAAAATTTTCCTTGTTCTACGATGGATTTTAAATAATTTCAATTGTTCCGGTGAACCCTTTTTTATGATGATCTGTGTTTTGTAGAAATTAATTGGTGATTCTGATATAGGAATATATTCGGAATTGTCTTCATCAGCTGAATGCATTGTAGCATCAGTCGATTTTATTTCGTCAATTTCCATGTCATTTGAATTATTCTCGTTTAAATTTAACCTATTTAGATTTGATTCGTTTAAATGAATCTGAACACGTGAGAGAGCATCGGCAACTTTGTTTTCTCGTCCACTTAAATATTCTATGTCAAAATTAAATTCTTCTAACTTGATTTTCCATCTTTGTAACTTGGAATTAGGTTCCTTCAAGTTATGAAGCCATTGGAGAGGTCTGTGGTCGGTTTTAATAGTAAATTTACGTCTAAAAAGGTATGGACGGAAATATTTAGTTGCCCAGACTATTGCAAGTAACTCCTTTTCGATGGTAGAGTATTTGCATTCATGTTCATTCAAGGTACGTGAAGCGTAGCATATAGGATGGTTATCTTGTGATAACACAGCACCTATAGCGATATCACTTGCATCCGTAGTCAAGACGAAAGTTTTTGAGAAATTAGGATACACAAGAATAGGGTCCGTTGTAATAAGCAGTTTTAGTTTACTAAAAGCTTCCTTATAATCAGTGTTACTAACATCAATACGCTTTCCTTTTTTTAAACAAAGTGTAATTGGTTTAGCAATTTTTGCGAAGTCTTTAATAAATTTCCTATAATAACCCACTAAACCTAAGAAACTTTTTATTTGCTTAGGGGTTTTGGGTATCGGAAATTTATTTATAGCTTCAATTTTATTGGGGTTTGGTTTTATTCCCCTTGTTGTTATTATATGACCCAAGAATTCTGTCTCTTGTTTCATAAACTCGCTTTTGTCGAGTTGAATTTTTAAATTTGCGTCTTCGAGTCTCTTAAGGATCTTTTGTAAGATAGCAAATTGCTCTTCTTTGCTAGTGCTAAATATGATGATATCATCCAAATACACGTAACAATATTTGCCTATAAATTCTTTTAGTACGGAATTCATTAAGCGTTGGAAGGTTGCCGGGGCATTTTTAAGCCCGAATGGCATTCGCAAGAACTCATAATGGCCAATGTTTGTGCTAAAAGCTGTTTTTTTTATGTCATTTTTTGCTATCTCGATTTGGTGGAAGCCTTTAGCCAAATCGAGAGTAGTGAAATACATTGCACGACCAAGTTTGTCAAGGATTTCATCGATATTCGGGATTGGGTACTTGTCATCTATAGTAACGTTATTTAGTTTCCTGTAATCAATGACAATACGCCATTTTTGTTCCTTTGATGCATCGATCTTTTTTGGGACAACCCATAAAGGAGCCGAATAGAGTGAATCGCTGTGTCTTATTATTCCCTGGTTTAGCATTTCGTCGATTTGTTTGTCGACTTCCTTTTTATGTACTGCGGGATACCTATAAATCTTAGTGTAGATTGGTATTTCGTTAGTGGTATTAATTGCGTGTTTGATTTCGTGGGTCCTTCATTTCGTGGGTCCTTCATAAATCATCACCTTCATAAAAAAAGGCTTTATTGAACTTTTTTAAAATTTTTAAAAGTTCACTTTTAATTGTGTGATCTAAATGACCACATCTAATATTGTTTTCACCTACGAAAATTTCATTTTGAAAAATTTTTAACTCTTTCATTGGTACTGGGATATTATATTCTTTTTCGTCTTTTTCATTAAAATAGAGAGGAATAATATTGCCAGTGTTTATTTTTAAACAATTGTTTTCATAGTCAATTATAGATTGTAACGGTTTGAGAATGTTGTTACCTATTAAACCGTCAAATCTATCATGGAAGTCTGTTTCTAAGAATTCGAATTTTTCCTTAGAGTCAAATTCGAGAAAAGGATCAATTATGGTTTTCGTATCACATGCAAACGTATTGCGTAATGTTTTAATATTAATAGGTTCAATTTTGGATTTGTAAATTGGATTACAAATTCCACTATTTATTATGTTCATAGTAGCACCTAAATCTATAATAAATTTTAAAGGTCTTCCTTTTGATTGTATCTTTATATAAGGAAGTTCCTGTTTTGATCCGAGGCTATTGAGTGAAAATTTTCAATTTCGCGATTTGATTTTTCATAGTTATCTTGTGTTTCGAGAGTATTAATTCTACGATTTATGGTAGTTGGGTCAACTTCCATGGTTTCGTAGTTTCTTTGGTTGTTTCTAAAATGGTTAAAATTTTGTTGGGAAGATCGCGTATTAAAATTTTGTTGGGTTTTACGAGGATGGTTATGACTATTATATGTGTAATTATTATTATTAGAATTACGAGGTTGGAAATCTGACCTAAAATTGTTATTGTTACTATGATTATTGTTACTATGGTTGTTTGTAAAATTATTATTACTTTTATTGTTATAATTGTTATTCTTATAAGCACCATTTTTATTTCTATTGAGATTTTTAGTAAAAATATCATTTTTATTTTGATATTTGGATGGATTGTATTCGGCGTAATTACCTTCATACAAAATATCCATTGCATTTTCTAGAGATGTTGGGTTCCTACTAAATAAAATGGAACGTATTGGTTCCGGAAGTTTATCTTTGAAAATTCGCAACGGGGTTAAAATATTAGATTCAATTAATAATGAGGAATTAATTTTCGTTTTTAATTTTATTGTTTAATTTTCTTAGTTAATAGTTTTTCTAAGAATTGCTTTGATTTGATTATATAGGTCGACGGGAGTAGAACGAAAGGTAACACTTTGTAATTCTTCAAATATTTCAAAAGCCGACTTTCTTTCACCAAAATTATTTATTAATTATTAATTTCTGTTATTTCCCTAGCTTTACCGATTAACTTAGCTTTAATTTTATTTAATAATATGGTTTGGCTACTAGAATTATATTTTAAAACTAAAGGTATGATACACTCTACTAATTCTAGAAATTTAAATAATTCCTCACCTTTTCCACTAAATTCTGGAAGATCACTTATATATCTCAGTGGGTCCAATGTTAAATGTAATTCTGCTGGTGTGGTTGTTGTTGTTTCCTGATTGTTGCTGTTTGTTGTTGACTATTGAATGCTGCTTGTAGCACGCTTGGAGAAATTATCCCGTTATTATATTTCATTTTATTAGAAAAAATTTCTTTTTAATTAATTTATTTTATTAATTAAGTTTGTTATTTATTGTTAAGTTTGTTATTGGTGTTATTTAATTTTTATCTGAACTGTAATCTTAGCTTTTATCTTAACTGTTTTTAGCTATTGAAACATTTGTTTAAAGTTGTGTGTTTTTTTTTTTTTTTTTTTGTGTGTTTTGTTTTTTTTTTTTTTTTTTTTTATTAGATTTCAATTTTTAGATTTTGAATGAACGTTATTTTATTATAAAAAATTTAAAAAAAAAAATTTTTTTATTAATTTATTTATTATTATTCTTTTTATTTAGTTTAACTTTTCAAACTTAAAATAAAGTTTTTGTTTGATTATTATTTGCTGATAATGTTTTTCAAAAGAACTTTTTATTAAATTTTTTTTTTATTTAAAATTAACGTAACACTATTGTCTTAAAAACGATATCCTACCGACTGCGCCACTTACTTATCCGACAAAAGTGTGCTATAAATTTTACTTTAAAATTTAATAATTAAGAAAAAAAACCCAAATTAATCTCAGTACTTTCTTTATTCTTCACAAATTAATAATGATCATTTATTTTTCTTACAGTCGTATTTAACTTAAAATTATTCTAAAACTTATTCCTAAAATTTCTTATCAGCAAATCGATAAATTACAATTAGTAAAGGTTATTACTTTATCGGCTTGCTGTTATATCAAATGCATGAAATTGTTACAACATAACTTAAATGCAATGTACAAAAAAAACCGTATCATATTTCGGGTCATTGTTTTGTATCTTCTTTATTAATTAAAATGTTCAAAGAATAAGTGCATTGAACATTTTGTACTACGCAAACAAAAAATGTGTCATATTTCAGTTCATGAATTTGTTGTTAAATAAATTGTTGAATGCATAAGTGCATTGAACAATTTGTTATTTTTATTTTCAAAATTGGGTTATTTAGAATTAGGTAATAAATTTGATTGTGACATAATAAAAATTGTAAGATAAGCTAATTTGAATTTAAAAAGAAAAGTGAATTTGAAAAGAAAAGTAAAAAGTAAATTTTATTTTAGAATTTAATGAAAGGGCAATTTCGTTATTTGCGGGCAATCTTGTTGTATGATTTGTGGTGAAGAAGAGTGTGATGATATGACTATATATAGTACCTATATATAGTTGGGATACAATCGTCATATCATTTTTCATTTTTGCCCACTCAAGATCTATTATTACTATCCGGTCGGAAAAATTGATTTTTGTGATATGTTTTTTGTTTTTTACTTTTTAGCACATTTCCAAAAAAATTTTGAAAAAATGTGCTTATTAGTTTCACTCTGTCCGTCCGTCCGTCCGTCTGTTTACAAAACTTCTACACCGTTAAAGATAGAGAAAAAAAATTTTAACCATGGGTAGGTCTCGTAAAAAAATAATTTTGTGGAACAACTTTTTCATGTAGCCCCTCCCATTACGGAGCTACACCCCTCAAACTTTGAAAAAGCCCTATTTTTAAATACACATATCTTATGTTCTGTTTAAGATTTTTTCAATCTGAAAACGTCATTCGACAGGTATTTCTTTTATCTTTGTAAACTAATATCAAAATTATACAATTTTTTTTAAATTTAGTATTTAAATTTACCGTTATGTGAAAACCAAATTTTGCATGATTTTTCTACCTTCATAACTCCGGCACGCTTTTAGATAGAGGCTTGAAATTTTGAGGCAAGAAAGAATTTTTAGAATTAGTATAAGTTTGCTCAGAAAATTTTTTTGGACCACCCCCTGTTTATGACATATGAGGGCTTAAAAATTGAAAATTTGCTATTTTTAAACACCTGTAACCTGTACACATTTTACATCTGCAAGATATAAAATTTAAAGCTACAGTAATATATTTTAATGTGTGTTAAAGGTTTGTTTTAGTTGTAAAGGGTTCCAAAGTTGCAGCTCTTCAAAATTGCGAAAAAGTCCCAGTTTCAGATGTATATATCTCAGGCCCTGCGTAATAGTTTTACAATCTAAAACCGCCAGAAGATCGAAAATTTTATTATCTATATAAAACAATATCAAAATTATGTAATATTTTGTAATTTACCATTTAAATTTACCGTTATGTGAAAATCATATTTTGCATGAAATTTCTATTTTCATAACTAAGGCACGCGTTTAGATAGAAACCTGAAATTTTGAGACAAGAAAGAACTTTTAGAATTAGTATAAGTTTCCTCAGAAAATTTTTTGGTAGCACCCCGTCTTTAAGAGTTATTACGCCTCAAAAATTGAAAATTTGCAATTTTTAGACACCTGTAACTTAGGCACCTGCAAAAATTTTTCTTCGGCAAGACATGAAAATTAAAGGTTCAATAATATATTTTTACGCGTGTTACCGGCTTTTCTTAGTTACATAGGGTTCCGGATTTACAGCCCCTCAAAATTTCAAAAATGTCCTATTTTCACGTTTTTTCTTATTACATGAAATTTTCAAATTTTTGTGCAAGTCACAATTCTAAACAGTTTGTATTGAGTTTGCAAATGTGCGCTTTTAAAAACCGTTGGTTTACATTCTACCTTGTTTTAATATTGTTTTGTTATAAATTAATTACTTTTTAATTTTAATTAAAATTTTGTTTTATTAAATTTTATTTTAAATATATCATATTATTTAGTTAAAAAATTATTTATATATTATTTGTATGTATTAATATATTTTTTTTTTATTATTTTAGTTTAAGGCCTAGTCTCTTCAGGCGATACAGGCTCCTACCTCAAAGGAAAAGGCAAATAACTTATAATATTAATTTATTTTATTATAGTAATAAAAATTTTAAATAAGTTAACATAAATTAACTTATTGTAAAAATAATTAAATAGTTTATTTTTTGTACTTAATTTTATATGCATTCTAAAAAATTTACATTATTTATTAAAGCAAATCGATATTGCAATAAAAAATTAGTTTTCATCAATTTTTTGCTCAGTAATGTACCAAATTAATTCTCTTTTAAAAAGTTTTTAAGAAGCTTTTTTTTGTTGAAAAGTAGTTGGAAGACATTTTTTAAAATGCATATTTATGAATGAAAATTTAAAATTTTAAAAAATTTTTTTTACTAAAAAACGTAAAAAAAATGAAACTTTAATTCTCCCATAGGACGAAATTAAAAAAAAACCTGTAGTTTTTGTGTTATTTCCAGATTTGCTACAATTTTTTGCCATAAGACTACGTGTATTTTTTTTTGAAAAAAAGGACTACTATTTAGCTTTCCTCTCTCAATGTCCAGGCCTTCTATAAATTAATGTAGGTTATGACCTACATCTAAAATTAAAATAGATATTTTTTTAAAAGAACTATTGAGAAAGAGAAGAAAAGCATAGGAAAAAATTAGAGAGCAAATGGGGCACTTGAAATTTGAAAAAATTTCGAGAATTGTTATTGACATTTTTTGTTCTGCTTGCGTTATCATGTGTTAGTATTTAATATTTTTTATATCAATAGAAATGAAATTTTTTGAAATTAAATAAAAAAGTGTTCTAAATTGTTTATTGAAATTTGAATATGCAAAATGTATTTTAATCTAATATATTTTAATTGAAAATTTTATGGAGATATTATTTAGATAGTTTAGAAAATAAATTTATAAATATTTTAGTAAAATTAGTACAGAAAAGATTTAGAATATAAATTATATGAACGTTTAAAAAATGATTTTAATTATGACTGTTGTAATAAATGTAACAAATCCTATTTTATAAAACTACTAGAAAATCCCCTGTGCAATTGCACAAATTCTATAGATTCAAAAACATTTACGTTATCATACTGACTCCCTTAATAAACTACCTAAAAATTTCATTTTTACATCAGCACCATTAAAAAAAACGTTGAAATCACTTACTTACTTGTAATAGAAAAAAAACATAAAACAAATCTAAACACATAAAATTAAAAATGTTAGGTACAGTTTATTAATTTATTCTCGCCGTTTTTTCGTGGCGATAATTTTTGACAGTTTTTATAATTATTGAGAAAAAATGGTCCAAGCTAAAAACACATTCAGGGTAAAAGTTCGTGCCGATATCTCAAAAATTGTTTGAAACACATGTATAAAGTGCACAATAAAAACCGGCGAAAAACCAACCAACACCAACCGCTACGACATTTATTTTTTATTAGATTTAAAACACTCCCAATAATCGAAATAATTTTAATACTTGTTAAAATTTTACTCTCTATTTTTCTTTAGTTTTAAAAAAAAAATTTTATGTCGATGAAAAACAGTTGTTTTCGCCGCGAAATTACTTCAATTACCAAAACTACTTTCAAGTCTTTTGCGTTTATTTTTTTTTTGCTTGAAAAAAATTTGCTGAATTTATTTTATTTAAATGTACTTTGGAAGAGGTCTTTGGTATATTTAATAAAAGATTCATGTCTCTGATAATGTAATTTCATAAATTTTCGGGGTCTTTTTTTTGTGACGGTCGTTTTCGACAGCTTTTTAATTTAATGGTCTAATAATAAATTAGTACAAAATTATGAATCTATTGTGAGAGAAGGCTTCTAAAATGATATTTTCTATGTTATTTTTTCTTTTTTTTTTAAGAAAAATTTCCATTTCTATAATATTTAGTAAGTTTCTGATTTCTGTTATGAAATATAATTAGCTAAGTCTGCCGAATTTTATATTAATAAAAAAAATTCAAATATTTTATGTTATATCAAAAATTCAGCTTAAAAAATCAAAATTCTAACCTAAATAAACAAAACTACTATAAAGTCTGTTGCGAAGCTTTTACCAGCTTTTATAATAGTGAAAACAAAATCAAGAATTAAATCGGCCTATTATTTTTTTCTTATAAATATGAGGCTTACTATAAACTTTGCTCTTTTCACTTTCAGACGTTTTAATTTTATTTAGAGTACCTATTTTGATTTTTTTTTTTCTAAAACAAAGATTGAAAACGCCAACAGAAGATTATTAATTTATTTTTAATTTACCGCTGCGACCAGTTCATAATGGATGTGGCGGTCAAATTTAAAAATTTAAAATTTGCTGAATTTATTTTTATTGAAAATGTGTGTTTAAGTATGTACTTTTCCTTTTTTGACTGTACTCATTTTTAATGAACGGTTTGTGTCTCTGATAATACTTCTAGTGGAAAATTTGGTCTTTGGTAATAATATTTACTAAATTTATTCTAGTTTTCAATGTTAAAACAATTATAAATTAATCCTCAAAAATAGATATAAGAAAATGCAAAAAAAATTTTAAAACATATGAAAAAAATTTAACAAAAAAAAATATTGTATTTTTATATATTAATTAATATTTTGAAAATAAACCCGTTTTTGTAGTAACTTTTTTTTAGGTTAAATTAGAATGTAAATTATTAAATAAAAGTTAAATAAAAAAAAAAAAAAAAAAAAATTTTTTTCTTATAAATATAAGGCTTACTATAAACTTTACTCTTTTCACTTTCAGGTCTTTTAATTTTATTAAGAGTATTTTTATTTTTTTCAAAACAAAGAGTCATTTGAAAACTGCCAACAGAAGAATAATAATTTATTTTTAATTTACCGCTGCGACCAGTTGGAAATGGCGGTAATAATGGATGTGGCGGTCAAATTTAAAAATTAAAAATTTGCTTTAAATTTTGTGTCGAAAGTACTTTTTAAAAAGTAAACATTTGTGTCTCTGATAAGGCTTTAGTCGAAGATTTGTGTCTCTGATAATAAAATTTTAAATTATTAAATAAATATATAGAAATATCATCATTGCCAGTTTAGTTTACATTCAGTGTGAGTGGTTTATTATAGAAATAAAATATTTTTTTTTTTACATGCTGGCAAGGTCTTATCATTATATTGTGTACATTATCAGAAATTCAATCATTAATTTCAGGTATTATAATCTGATCTGATTAATAAATCTTATTTTTTTCCATGGCTAACAATATTATTAATGGTCTAGTACAAAATTATGAATCTTTTGTGAGAGAAGGCTTCTAAAATGATATTTTCTATGTTATTTTTTTCTTTTTTTTTTAAGAAAAATATCTGTTTCTATAATATTTAGTAAGTTTCTGACTTTTGTTATGAAATATAATTATTTAAGTCAGTCGAATTTTACATTAATAAAAAAATTTTGAATATTTTATGTTATACTATATTGTACTTTTCCTTTTTTGACTGTACTCACTTTTAATGAAGGGTTTGTGTCTTTGATAATACTTCTAGCGGAAAATTTGGTCACTAATAATATTTACTAAATTTATTTATATATTTAATGAACGGTTTGTGTCTCTTGATAATACTTTGAGTCAAAAATTTGTGTCTCTGGTAATAAAATTTTAAATTATTAAATAAATATACAAAAATATCATCATTGCCAGTTTAGTTTACATTCAGTGTGAATGTTTTATTATAGATATAAAATATATTTTTTTACATGTTGGCAAGGTCTCGCCAACATCTTGTGTATTATATTATAGATGTATAAGTATATGTATACTCTTCAAATTTGTCCTTTTTAACTTGCCTTTTTCAAAAGTCAAATTCGTCCAAATTTTCAAAATCAATTTTGTCTGTTTTTAAAATCAAATTCTTTTTTTAAGGCAGGTTTTCATGAGAAATTTTGTGGATATTATCACAATTTTAGAAAGAGAAGAATATAGTGTAGGGTACCAGTGCGAAAGAGGGAGAAAAAAATTATATTGTTACAAAATATTACAGCAACACTTTGACAGTTAAAATTGTACATAACCTAATTTATTAATGTTTATATTCATATTTAGTTAAAAATTTAAAATTTTTTATTTATAAAGTTGTTAAAAATAATTTAGGTACCTACATAGTTTATTAATAATATTTTTATACCTACATATATATACATAATATAGTAATTTTAATATACTACAGTTTCTCACTAAATAATAAAAAAAAAAGAAATTTGAACATTTCTTTATTTTAAAATGTTTGTTTCTTTTTTTGACACTTCAAAATTTAAATGCCATGGTAGTGCAATTTTTTTGTAAGTATGTACAATTTTGAATTTTTGCATATGTGTGTATTAGAAAATATATCCACGAAATTTATAGCAAAATATATAAAATTTGATTTTGAAAAAAGACGAAATTGATTTTGAAAATTTGGACGAATTTGATTTTGAAAAAAGGCTATCTATTTACCTATCTATCTATCTATCTATCTACTATTTATTTCTTTCAAATTTGTTGTTTTTTATTTATTGGCGAAATATATGAGCCTTTGTTTTCCTTCTTTTTCTTTTTTTTTTCCGAAGTTTATGTTTCTATACAATATATACTATTGCTATACATATAGTTTGAAATTTGAATATGAATGATATACATTACACAAATGTATTTATAGAGCTACTTAGTGTTAGGTATCTATAGTTACGAATTTTTTGTTTTATTTTCTTTTTTATGTTTCTATACAATATGTAAGGTTGCTATGCATATAGTTTGAAATTTAAATATGAATAATATAAAAATGTACCTACATATGTATTTATATAGCTACAGTGTTAGGTATCTATATATATAGTCTATGGATATACGTATTTTTTGTTTTAATTTGTTTTTTATGTTTCTATACAATATACGCTATTGCTATACATGTAGTTTGATAAGAATAGTATAGATATGTATTTATATACATTTGTAGCTATGTAATGTTAAGTATTTATCTACATATTTTTTGTTTTGTGATGTTTTTTTTTGTTTTTTTCTGTTTTGTGTAAAGAATAAATGTGAACATAATATGTAAGTGGGTGTATAATATGATGAATGAATGTGTATAATATATGTAAGGTTTTTTGAGTTACTGACAAATTATGTATGAAAGTACATTTTGTAAAAATAAAAGCTAAAAAATGTGTTCATTTCTATTTCTAACTATATGTATAGCAACCGTATATATTGTATAGAAAGATAAAAAAGAAAATAAAACAAAAAATATGTATAGCTATAGATACCCAACACTAAGTAGCTCTATAAATACATTTGTATAATGTATGTCATTCATATTCAAATTTCAAACTACATAATATGTATAGCAATAACATATATTGTATAGAAACATAAACTTCGATAAAAAAAAGAAAAAAGGAGGAAAACAAAGGCTCATATAGGCTCAGTAGTTTGATTTTTCGTTAGAAAAATAAAGTAAATAAATTTGAAGAATGAACAATGACAAAGGACAGCCAAAAAATAAAATGTTAATGCAATGTTTTTCTCTTTGTTTGGGGCCCTTCAAATTAAAAAAAAAATGTGTGAGATTTTTTGTTCTACTTGGGTTATTTATATATAATATACGTACATATATAATTTCTGATAATATCTACATACAATTTTCAGGAGGCCTCATAAAAATACATTTTTATTCAAATTTCAATAAATAATTTAAAACACTTTCGATTGTTACTTTTTGCCACTATGTACTGAAATAAATAAAATTAAACAAAGTTGCGCCGTTAAAAATACATTGTGATTCAATTTCATATATTCCTATACTTTGCATTGTAACAAACCATAAACATGGAAAGAAAGTTGCGCCTTTAAAAAAAGCATCGTAAAAATACTTTTTAAACAATATTTCGCTCATTTTCGTTCTTACAGTAATTTCAATAACATAACATAATGGTTTAAACGAACTAATACATGTACATATATTTTACCTACTTTTACTAATGTTTTGTTTTTGTATAGGAAGTTGTAAAAAATTCAATAATACATATGTATGATGTGCAAAAAAACAGTGGCTCATGTATGTGTGAAATTCTCTTCATTCGAGTATTGAGCAATGAACACTGCCTAGAGAATGTTTAGTCGACTATTGCGGTGTTCATACCGATGCTAGATATAACTTGTTATGTGATGAAACAAGACTGTGAATAAAAAATAAAATTTAAATACATAGAAATATCTAAAAATCTGTAAGAACATTAGTACTTTTAAAAAATTTCACTTATGATATTACTGTACTTACTTGTACGAATGATCAACTGTAAATGATCAATGGCTTATAATACAATAGAAGTCCAACCTTTCCTATTTAAATAATCTCTTGCTCCTTCCAGAGGCGCCGTAATAGGAATATGAGTACAATCTATTGCGCCTAATATTTGCGATATTCCAGTAATTTTCTGAAATTCACCTGATATAAATCGAGCTTCTTCTGAAGTTGGCATTTTAATATAAAAAGGAGTTAAATTTTTAATAATTGTTTTGATTACTTGGTAAAAATACTTTTGTACCGTAGATTTACCAAATCCAAAAACATTTCCAACTACCTGATATTCACAACAACTTTTGATCTTGTACAGGCACACAGTAACTTTTTCTTGAACCGGAGCTTGTTTCTTATTACTTCCTAAAACTGGATTTGATTTCGCTTCCAAATCTGATCGGAGAGCACAGCAATATTTAAAATTATATTTTGAAATCCGAAATTCTCCATAAAATCTTTTCTCATCTAATTTTTTTAAATCTTCCCCAATTTCAGGTGCTCGATAATGTGCTTTCAAACACTTTTGGGGTGTTTGTACACTCCAATACACTCCAATTGCTCGAACATATAAATCAATAAGATTTTTAATGGTTTTCATAAAATTTTTTATAATTAGCCTAAGGAAAATGTCTTTTGAAATCCCTGTATGTCTATTATGTAATATTCCATTTTTGATTTTTAATTTATAGATATTGCTATCGATAATGAACTGATTTTAATTTTTGTTTTAAATTATTTTATTAACTTCTCCACTCAATGGATAAAATTCGATTAATCGGTCATGCAATAACAGACAATAGGCTGAAGTATTTGCTGTTATATTAGCAATGGTTTTAAATTCTATTTTAACATCAACCGCACCTGTTTTTAAATTTTCATTTTGATAACGAGTATCTATTACAAAAATTGTAGCCTTTGTTTTATATACCTCCCATGTTAATAACGGTTCTGATATAGAATAATTATAATAATTATTTCGAAAGTTAATGTATGCCTCATAAGCAATTCCATATCGATCTCTATCAAAATTTAAATTTATATCTTCATATGGATAAGCTTCTGAATTTAAATAAACTTTTAAGTTTTCAACATTACAATGGTCGAATTTTGAAGGATCTTTATCTATTTTATTTTGTTTATCGGCTTGTAGAGCAAAAATAATAAAACGAGGTTTTTCCAGTTGTGAGGTTGTTTTAACATTCCAAACATGATGATTAGTACCTGTTGGCAATGATGGGTATTCATACAAATCCCAATTTCTAAAACTTAATATCATTTTTGCATTTTTATCAATATTCTTATATAAGTTAAGTTTAACTGAATCGGCTAAATTGATATGTTGCACCCGCCATTGTACTTGAAGTAACTGAATTTTTGCTTTTTCATTAAGGTCAGTACAAATTAAAGAATTATTATCAGATCTTGAACGTACTAAAATTAACTCATGTTTTGCATTTGGAATAATATTTTTATAATCTTCCGTAAATCCCAAGAGTATTTTCAATGGAATACAATAGTTAAAAAATTGCGTTCCTAATTCAATTGTTTCTTTTGGAGACCAGCTTGCATTTTTTAAAGCTTGACTCTCATTTTCATTTAAGGAAACAAAATATTTTTTAGACATGTTGTTATTCCAACATTTCGACAATGATCAATTTCCTTTCCATTTAATTCATAGCGTATTTCATCGAATAGAAATGTCATTGCATTATTAATTAAATTAGTTTTTAGTGTACGACTTCCGTCATGCTTTGAAATAAAGCCTTCAATATAAAGTATGCTGGTTGATGGTAAAATATTTAAATTTTGATGCTGTATTTGTACTCGGATTATATCACTTTTATTAAATGAGTTCACAAATGGTGAATATGTACGCCAATGTGCGCTTGTTATGCTTTCATCAATTATCGGGTTATTAAATAAATTATCCATTTTTCCGCTAAAACTTTTTTATTTTAAATCCAATAGATATCACAAATTGTTGATTTTCTGTTGTTAGAGTGACTCTGTTCAATTTATGATATCCTCTTTGTCTTAATGTTGAAGAACTATTAAACTGATGTATAGGATGCGTTGAATATTTATTATGTTTTTGAATGTTATTTTCATATATTATCATTTTTCCTGTTGTTTCAAGTGCATGCGCACTGTTATAGTTTCACCTCGAAAATTAATTAAACTACCGTTCTGATCGACTAGTTTTATGGTGATCGATCTTATTTGATTGACTGCAACTGGTAAATAAATAAGATTTCGAGGAACTTCAATTATTTTATAGCCAGGACTAACATCTATTGAAAACTCATGTAAAATATGAGCTCTCTCATCATTAATGTATGTTCCTTGAATAATATTGCATTCTATCCGTATTATATTAATTTTATTTATATTAACAGGAAGATCAGAAAAATGCCATATATTGGGTTTTAATTTTTTTTTACTAAAACCTAATAATTCACCAATCGTACCTTCACGTTCAAAATCAATCTCACTTCAGAAAAAATTTCACAATTTAATGTGTTATTGTTAGCTTTTATAAAAAGTTTACGCTTTTCTGCTTTAGTGTTACTTATTTCTAAATTTTTTTTAAGAAAATGTTCAATGTCTTCAATTTCATATGAGCCTGTAGGAAGAATAATGCTTTGATCTCCAATAAAAAATTTATTATTTGTTTCATCTATATTTGGTATAGAATTGTATGTCTGAAAATCTACTAATGCGCAAGTATATTCTCCCTTCAAATCTATTGGAGGAAAATATTCTGTTGTTAGAATAGAGTTTTTACCATTTAAGGTTAATGTTATAGACATGTTTACTTCTTAATGAATAAAACAATTATTGAAGTACATTATCTTTTTATATAATCATCTTCACAATTTATTATAGAACAATATAAACTAATACTAAGACATATAAATAATAAAGAAATTTTAATTTCAATAACCTTAAATATTATGATAAAAACATATTATTCTTCGCAATGAAAAAAAAAGATAACCTTGAACTTAAAAATTTAAATTTTATTAATGTAGGTCATATTAAAAGGAAAAAAATGTATCAATTTTTTTTATTCATTTTATTTTTTTTCGTTATTTTGTTTATAAAAAATAGACTTAGATAAGAAACTTAAACATAAGTGACCACAATTAAAAGTATTAAATTTCTGATATGTATAATAATTATATGAAAGTTTATCGCCCAAATATTTTAAAATTTCGGTTGGTGGTTGTAAATTTCCAAAACTATCAAAATATTGTATATCATTTAAATTCTTGTAATATGCTACCCAATGAGTTCCATGTCCAATTGAGTTATCTAAATTGATGACTCCACATTCACGATTCCATGGTTTGGATTTAGGAAGAGTATCTTTCATAAAAACTCCCCGAAAATATTTTAAATATTTCCTTCCAAAATTATTTATATCAATATTTGTTAAAGCCCGTTTGGGTAGCATACTTAGTGGGTTTTTTGAGATAAATATAATCCAAGTCCTTGTTTATATGGTTTTAAATATAAACCTTTTCCTCTAAGAGCAATAGTTTCCATTATTTTATTATGGCGCTCACTTTCATTTAACTGTTTCTTAGCATTTTTGACGTCATTAACAGCTTTAGTTATACCAGCTGCACCACCGGCAAGAGCACCAACAGCCGAAAGACCAGCAAATATTGGAATTAATGGTAAAATACCACCAGTTTTAGGAACAGCAATAATTCGTGGAATTTTTATTGATTTTTTATTCTTACTTATATTTCTAGCAGCTTTTAAAGCAACTTTGATAGCATCTCTTTTTTTATCAGGTTTATAACCGTTAATAGCAATTTTAGCTTCTTGAATCACTTTGCTTAATGGTTTATTTTTCTTTACTTTATTAATTTTTTTTTTACATTCCATTCCAAGTTTAACTTTAGCATTCATTGCATTTGTAACCAGAAGTGCATTTGCTTTTTCATCCCAAGCCGAATCATGGGATTTAAATCTTTGCCAAGCTTTTCCAGCTAATATTTTATCAGCTATATGACGATCAGTAATATTACTATTGTTAGAATATGCAATATCGTGTTCACGACATGCAGCATCTAATTTATTTATACCTTTATCACCACGTTCTAAGCGCTCTTTAAGTTTAGTTCCTGGACCACAATAATTTTGGTTACGGATTTGCTACTGATTGTATTTTTATTGTAGTCAATCATATGTAATGTTATATCAGTAACGGTTCAATATAAATTGATTTGATTAATGTATATATATAATGTTTTATATGAAATTAAAATTAGTAACCAAAATGAAGTTTATAAAAAAGGATGAGACAATAGAGATTAATAATTTTGATTTGAAATATAAAAGAAAAACAAATATAAAACATGGAGACGTACTACCAAATAGTGTTCGAGGTTTAATTGTGGGACCATCTAATTGTGGTAAAACGAATGTTATGTTAAGTATGTTATTAGATCCCAAAGGTTTGAAATTTCAAAATATATACATATACTCTAAATCGTTACATCAACCAAAATATGAATTTTTGAAAAGAATTATAAAATCTATTAAGGGAATGGGATATAACGAATTTTCAAATAATTCAGATGTACTTAAACCATCAGAATCCCAACCTAATTCAATATTCATATTTGATGATATTGCATGTGATAAACAAGACAATGTTAGAGAATATTTTGTATGGGAAGACATCAAGACGTGGACAGTTTCTATTTGTGTCAATCTTATACTCGAATTCCAAAACATTTAATAAGAGATAATACAAATTTCATAATCATATTCAAACAAGATGATTTAAATTTGAAACATATTTATAACGATCATGTTAATGCAGATATGTCCTTCGATAAATTCAAAGACCTATGTTCACATTGTTGGCGAAATAACTATGGATTTTTACTCATTGATAAAGATAGACCTTTAAATAATGGTCGTTATAGAAGAAATTTTGAAGAATTTGTTCAATTATAAATAGACATTTGCAATTTACAAAAGCATCAGAACAGATCACGAACAGCAACTGAACAGATCAGAAACAAAAACATAACAGATCAACAACAGGAACAGAACAGATCAGCTTCAGCTCAGATTAGTTGCACTTAGTTAACAATTAAAATATGGATAAATCATTTAATGAAAAAGTTTTGAAAGACTTAATTAAAACTAGGAAAGATGTACAGAAAAAATATAAAGATTTAAAAATGGGAAAAAAGTCAGAGGAACAATATTTGGAGGAGACTTTTAAGCCAATTGTCGAACCAATTGAAAAATTAACGGATGTTGTAAAATATCATTATCCCTTCGAACCAAAAGGCAAACAGGAAATCAAAGAAGAATTTCATGATAAAAACGATGACACATTTAACTCAATAAGTCCAAATAAAAAAACGTTAAATTTTGAAAGTTTCAAAACGTCAACACCTAACAATAGTGCTTTCAAAGATTTGAAACATGACTTGTTAAGAACAACAATTTCAGAATCATCACCTCTTTTTAATAAATCACAACTAGATAAGTCATATGGACCTTATCTTGATCAACAAGAACATATAAGAAAACTGGGGAATTCTAAATTCAGTATTGATGAAAATAATCATAATATAATAATTGATGATGAAATTTATAGAGCAACCAACGGTTTACTTGATCTTATATTCAAAAAGAAACCTGAAAATTACACACAAACCGATTTGAAACAATATCAAAAAATTCTAGAAAAAACAAATGCACATAGGAGAAACTATGATCCATTAGAACAAATTAAAGGAAATAAAGGTTATAAGTATATTAATATTATACGAAATCTATATAAACATGAATATAACACAAGAGGTAAAAATATTGGAAATGCTTATTTTAATAAAAAGTTATCATTATATCCAAATACATTCTCTAAACTATATTCAAAACAACTTCCTCAATATACTTATTGGGGTGATCCTAATAAATTAGTAGATCGATTAAGACTTTTGGTTGCATCACGCATGGCCGGAAATAATAACCATCACAATGAAATTAATTCAATTATTGAAGAACTAAGAGAAGCTGATATAATAGAATAGCAATTTGATTAATTTTATTAAATAAAAAATGACAGTTGACAAGTTTGGTCATAGCATTAGCTACTCTCCTTATAAAATACAAGAAAGTCCACGGCATGTAATTGGTTTTCAAATAACATCAGATGGAGATTTTAATATTCAAAACAAACAATTAATCAACTTAAGGGATCCAATAAACGGTAATGATACTACAACAAAAAAATATGTGGATGATTCAATTAATCTCGTGAAGGAATACATAAATACATTTAAGGTAAACTTTCATGAAGACATATTACAACATATAAGAAACGAAATATCACGTGTTTATGGAATTAATGATCAATTAAAAAAAGATTTGAAAGCTGAAATATTGAAAACTAAAGATGAGCAAAATGAATATACTGATAGTCAAATAAAAACGCTTATCAAACATATTAATGCTACAAGAGATGAATTGAGTAATATTGAAAGATATGTCTATAGGGAACTTCAAGAAATCAAATTAAAGTTAAAAACTTATTTTTTAAAATAAAGGAAAAATGCTAAAAATACAATAAGTTTCCGATCAGTTCATAATAATCTTTCATGATGGACATACCACTTATTGGATATACACTAAATAATTTTTTAAATAAATATGAACATGATATTTTGGAAGAACATTATGATGAATTAAAAAGTAATTTTAATTTTCTATTACAATTCAAAAATTCATATCAAAAAGAAACTGCAAATTATGGATTTCACTGGACGTTATGTCCTTATGCTTCAGATACATCTGACTCATATCCGGAAACATGCCCTTGTATATCAGCTGCAAAAATTATGATAAGATGCAGTAAATTAATGCTATTATATAATAGAATGTTAAATAAATAAACAATTTATACATTATATATATGAACACTTTTAATTAATCATATGTAAAATAAGTAAAATAAGTAAAGCAGAGTTTTATTTTATTTTAGGAGGAAGATGATGAGAGTTATTTTCTGAAACGCAAAATAAATATATAACAAAAATAAATACTTTGAAAAGAATATTGTTTGTTTTATTTAATATGAGCAAGAGAGAGGTTGTTGAAGAGTTACATAAATCAGCACGAAAAAATTTCAAAAGACGTAGAGTTATAATCAAAGGTTTTGATAATCTGTGGCAAGCTGATTTAGTAGAAATGGGGTTATATGCTAAAGAGAATGAGGGTTTTAAATTTTTATTAACAGTAATTGATACATTTTCGAAATATGCGTGGGCTATTCCAGTAAAAAACAAATCAGCTGAAAATGTTACTCAAGCTATGTATTCAATTTTCAAAGAATTTAACCGATATCCAAAAAATCTTCAGACTGATAATGGCAAAGAATTTTTTAATATACTTTTTAAAAATTTAATGAAAAAATATCATATAAATCATTACTCGACTTTTAGTTCATTAAAAGCATCTATTGTAGAACGCTTTAACCGTACTTTAAAAGGAAAAATGTGGAAAGAATTTAGTTATAATGGAAATTACAAGTGGATAAATATAATTAAAGATTTGGTTCATCAATATAATAATACAAAACACCGCACAATTGGAAGATTTCCATCAGATGTAAATAAAAAGAATGCTAATGAGCTGTTGTCAACTGTGTATAATCATATTAAAATTTCACAACCAGCTAAATTTAAAATCGGTGACTCAGTTAGAATAAGCAAGTATAAACATGTTTTTGAAAAAGGCTATACACCAAATTGGACAACGGAAGTATTCAAGATAAGAAAAATTCAAATCACTTATCCCGTAACCTACTTACTGGAAGATTATCAAGGTCAACACATACAAGGAAGTTTTTATGAACCAGAACTAATAAAAACTAAAATTAATGACATTTACTTAATAGAAAAAATAATAAAATATAAGGATGATAAAGTTTTTGTTAAATGGCTTGGGTTCCCTTCAAATCATAATTCATGGATAAATAAAACAGATTTAATTAAAAAAAAAAAAAATTTTTATTTATTTAAGATATATCCATATTATAAGTTTGTTTAATATTACGCAAATCAATTAAAGTGTTAGTTGATGTTTCATATTCAGTATCGTAAATTGTATAACTTTCCAGCTCTCCATTACTTAAAATTCTGTTAGTAGCAATCTCCATATATTCTAAACATTCAATTTTTAACGAGCGTTGCTTATAATTAGAATTGTATGAACAACGAACTTTAATTTCTTTTTTATCATCATATTCTAATCGAAAATGTCTAAAAAATGTTTGATCACTTTCAATTATTCCACCAATATTTCTTTCCTTTAATAAAAGCTCCTGTCTAAATGCTTCAATTGCTTCTTCTGCCGTAACATATCGTGGAGTTGAATCAGCTTTCATTATTTGATCATCTGCACTAGTTTCTCCTATTATACCATCAGTTGAAGTAGTTACTGTTTTTATTGTTGTTGACTGAATTGCAGATGAAATTACATGTTTTAGCAATTTTACTGATAAACTTATTACAATTGTCTCATTATTTGGGACAATCGAATTGAAATCTTTACTTCCATAAGCTGATTCATCTAACCTTATATTAGAAGTAGGTGCCGAATATATTCCAACAGTTAATAAACTCAATATATAAAAAATTGCATCTTTCTTGTAAGAATTTAATATTCAATTATATAATAAAGATTTAAAGAGTTTGTACCTTACTTTACGAGAGTTAAATATAAAATGATTTTAATTTATACTAATATATAGTCAATTCTAAAATTAAATTTTTCCTTCTCCCCACTTCTACTTTCTGGAAAAATTTTTTTCATGAAAATATTTTATTCGACTTATAATGGTGCAAACATATATGAACAACGGTAAATATTTATCTCTGCCATAAGAATAAGCCTCCATAAAATCCATATATTCTTCTTTAAAGTTTTCTAATAATTTTCTAAAATTATTTAATGTATCGCCTATTTTCGATTTGTTATTTTTTGCACTATACATATTCTCTATTGATGCTAAATATAAAATACCATCATCAATTCGTTTTCTTATCATTGACTTTTTCATCTCATTTTGATTATCTTCATATTCATTAAATGTACTAGACATAGACAATGACTCAAACTTTTCTGTTAATTTCTGTTTAGAATTATTTGCTAATATGTTTGAGATATTTTTCTCAATCATTTCCCAATCTTCTTCGTCTGTAAATGGACAATCTACACCAAAATTATTGGGTATGTTAGGCTTTTTTTTATTTTGTGGATTTCTTATTGCTCCAATAATCGAAATATCCCCACCATATACTTCAATTTTCACATGTTGCCAATCCAAAATAGATAACATTAATTTCGAAGTTGAAGACTCACCGTTTCTAATTTTAAATACACAAACTTTTTCACCGTTTTCTGGTGTAAGGTATACCTCTAAAAAATCATGGAATATTTTCCAATTGATTATTTATATCGATTTCCATTTATGTCCACAAATACAATATTTATAACCATGCAAAATTTTATCACACCAAAACATTATGGCCTTTATACGTAACAATCTTGTTGTCTAATGACGATTTTAAGCTTTAAACAATCTTTTTATACATTTTTCATTAACAAGGAATTTCCTCTAATGCAAAATGATTATTATAAAAAATGCTTAACATACTTTACTTAGTAGTGAAAGTTAATTTTCTTGTTAAGCGTTTTGTATTTGTTTGTGTAATTGTTAGACATTAAAAAAAGAACGACAAACAAGTTTTTAATTAGAAAAGTCTTTGTCTTGACGTCAGGAGGCTTCCTCCAATAATTAAAACAATTTTCTTTATTGCAATGTAATGCTTTTATTTTTTAATATTTTTCAATAATCACAATTTTTAATTTTATCTCTTAATTAAATTGAATAATTGCTGGATCAACATAATTTTGTTTGATTTTGTTTATTTTTTATGACAGAATAAAGTTTTCTATTACATAGATAACATGAAAACTTTTCAAGGTTTTGCGAATCAATTCTAAATGTTTCAGAGAAAGAATTTATAGTTAAATGTTTTTTCTTATAATGCTGAACACATATTTTACACATTCTACGTGAATAGTCATTGTGATTTGTACCAAGAATCCAATATTTATAGATTATCTTTTCATTATCAAATATCTTTCGTGCTTCTCTTTTTAATATGTTTTTTGTATCGATTGATAATTGTTTTACACGTGCAAATTTTCCTAACATTTCAAAATCTATATCATACATGGAGCTCTTCATGATTCATTTCTTATTCACAGAATTTATTAGACTAAAACGGAGATTCCCTGACATCATATTTCTTAACAAAAAATTTTTTAAATATATTTCATATCTACAGCCAATTATTATTGTATTATATTTCTTTTCTCTTTTTTCACAATTTTTAACAGTTTAAGTACCAGGTTAACAGTTTTTATTAGCAAAACTTACTATAATAATATTTGTTAGATATAGCTACTTATGTTTTTTCTACACTAAAGAACAAAATTAAGTTTTTTTTTTTTTGCTGATAAGAAATTGTGTTTTTAAGATTTTTTTTTTTTGCTTCTTTGAAAACAAATAACAACAACAACAACAACAACAACATTACTCTATAATTACTGTATAGTCAGTCAGTCATCGCAAAAAACAACTGTAATTATATAGGACATTCCCTGACGTCATATTTCTTAAAAAAAATTTTTAAAATACAATATTTCATATCTACAGCAAATTATTGTATTTCAAATTGTAAAAATCTCAAAAAGTTCTTATCACCAAAAACATAATATTCAAAGTGAGAAAAAAAAAACTTTAATAGGAGATTCCCTGACGTCATATTTTTTAAAAAAAATTTTAAAATACAATATTTGATAAAAAATCACAAAAAGTTCTTATCACCAAAAACATAATATTCAAAGTGAGAAAAAAATTTATAAAAAAGTTTTAATTTAATTCTTTAAAAAATATTTCAAATCTGCGCGCCTGGTATTTTAATTCCAAAATAACTAACTTAATCTAAAATTTATTCGATGAGTCATAGATGAGTCATAGTTCTTATCTTATCTCTTATCATTTCCTTATCGTTAACATCAATCCTTATCTTTAACATCTGTTACATCATTTCCTGGTCTAGAATCCGCTTAGGTACACTACTAATAATACCATACATTCGGTAAGAAAGACAAAACCAAGCGACCTATTCTATGGGAGATCAAGTAACTTTAACTTCCAAAACTTATTAGAAACAAGGACAAAAATCAATAACGAATTAAACGAAAGCATTGGGACCAACCAGCAACTAAAATTGAAAAGGGAGAACCAAAATAGGGACACTCCAAAAAACTATCAAATCAAGGCAAAATACAAGCCTTTATACAGAAAAGAAATAGTTATGAAAAATAATAAAGTTACAATAACTACAACAACTGGGAAAAAGATTCACAAATCCCTCATAAAAAATACTTCCGACAACTTAATACCTTAGTTTTACTCTTCTTTTAATAAATTCCACAGCATGGACAGAAATATTGGATTTAAGGGGCCCATCGCAACTATAAAACGAGGCCAGGGGAGAATAATAAATGGCAATTCAATTTAGTTCATGTCATAAACCTTGAAGAATACGACCAAGCTTTGCAACAAATCATTCCGTTAGTTGAAAAATCAATTCGACAAATATGATCAAACCTCAGCTAGAATTCCAAATAAATCAAATCATGGAATGACTAGCGAAACTGAGAGGAACAAGAGTAAGGAAAAGATCAATCAACTGGATTGGATCAACTTGGAAATGGCTGGCAGGAACACCAGATTACACCGACTGGAATCCCATTTTAAAGAGTCAGAGCGAGCTAACAAAGAACAACAACCAACAATACAAAATCAAATTGAAAAAAAAAATTTGAATTGATAAAAAAAAAATTTATAAAAAAAAAAAAAAATTAAAGGTGTAATTTGATCTCGTTAAATACTTTTTAATTTTTTATTGCATTTCGTTCTTGAACTTGAATTATTTTTAAACTTTAATGTAATTTGCGTTGACTGTGCACTTTTTCTTTTAACTTATTTTACTTTAAGAATTATAAATAAAATTAAAACTTATTGTGTAAAATGGAATTTAAATGCAATTTAGAAAACTGTTATATTAGTGATAATAAATCTAAATTTGTTATTTGTAAAGCGTTCTGTAAAAGGAAGCTTCATGGAGTGTATATGGGTTTAAGTAGAGATTGGTATTATCCAACTCATATTTTATTTGTGACGACTGCCAAAATTACGAAGGTTTGTTGAGAAGTATGTTTGATAACATACATAATTTATTCACAAATCTGGATAATGCGAAATCTGGTTTGGTTTCTAAAACTAACCAGACTATAGATTCTAATACAAACGCATTTCATGATATGGCAAAATCGTTTGATACATTTTGTAATAAGTTTTCCAGTCACAAAAATGAGCACGATATTTTAAATGCGATTGGTTCGGTTGAAAATGAAGTGTTAACAGCCCTTCCGAATCAATGTAACCGACTGGTCCGGAACATTAAAGATTCTATAGAAGCTGGTCCTTCTCATATGTCATGTGATGCGTCAGTGATTGAACATATTATAACTGAGCAGCATAATTTGTTGATGGCTAAAATGGAATCACTTCACAGTGATTTTCTCAGTTCTTTTTCTTCTGTAAAACATGTTGAATTTAGTAAATTATTGAATATTGAAGAATCAATTAATCCAGTTCCCAAGTGCACTAGTGTTGAAAATGGAACCCAAACTGACCCTATTTATATTCATAAGCTTGGTGTTCAGTGGTCTGAAGAGGATTGGATTCAAAGAATTAAGAAATTAAATAAAAATAATTATTTCTCGTCATCATCAAACCATGATATGATTAAAACATCCACATCATTATTTCTTAAAGGAGTTCCCTGTACTTTTGATGAACGTAGGATGCGTCAATTTATAAAACGTGAATTTAACAACATATCAGTTTCCTGTCTCCTAGTCACACCAAAGCGCATCAAATTTAATAAATTAAAATACCATTGCTTTTTACTTTCTGGTCCAGATCGCATCATTCAAACTCTTAATTTCTCAAGCAATAAAAATATATGGAAGAAAATTGGTGCAACTATTAATATTAGCAAGCCCCGAAATGAAAATGTAAAATATTCATCAAAAAGAGAAGAATCCTCTAATAAAGTAAGTAACACTTCTCAAGACATGAGTATAAATTTTACTAACCCTAATAACATTTGTAATAAAAATTCTTCTAATAATAAAAAGAGTCCTATAAATTTAAAACAGTCTATTACTAACCCTATTCCTTCAGCTATACCTAAAACTAATATTAAAAGTTTACTTGTCTAATCATTTTTCTTTAAATAATTCTACCAACTCTATTAATAAACCTAAATCCTTTGCTAATAAACATCATAGCGACTCATTCTTAAATAATAAGCTCTCCAAATTTAAAAAATCTATTTCAAATAAATATTATAATTTTATTTATGGAGAAACAATTAATTCCCGTGATCCGCCCACTTCATTAAATTCATCACCACTTTCTTCCGGAACTCATTCTTCTGCTCTATAACCTAAACCGGATTTCAAGGTCTACCCAGCCAGTGCAGTTTTAAAAAATATAAATTCATCATACAACGATCCTATTAATTCAAATATAACTGTTATTTCAGAAGTAGCTAACTCTAGTATTTCTACTCCAAACTCACCAATCTTCGATCCTCTTTTACCACCTGTAGTTAAGTTAACTCAAAAATCTATTCAAAATAATAATGATAGTAGATATGTTTTGGCTAGATTAAGAGATACTAAGATTTTTGAAAATGTAAGACTATATTTAGCTTACTTACATGATAAATTTAATGATGTTTGTATAGGCGGTAAAACGAACACTTCGTTAAAAGTTGCAATCCAACAAGAGGGTCTTCCGACGGATGTAAATGAACTCCGTAATATTTTTGTAAGATACCATCAAACATTTGATATTTCTCCACAGAGTGCTCTAACTGATCTTGAATCTTATGCTTCCCACATTTCTTCTAATAGAATCGATTATCTGCAAAGGACAAGAGAAAACCATTTCAAGTACTTTCGTCCCCATACAAATGGGAAGAAATTTAGTTAATATTAACTCATCTCAATCTATTCTCTTTAATTGCACTCCTTCTAAATTTTCCATTTATTATCAAAATGTTAGAGGACTTCGTATTAAACTAAAATTGTTTTTTCCAATTGTTCTCTGCTAGATATTTTTATTTTAACTGAAACTTGGCTTAATTCTTCTATTAATAATTTAGAAATCTTCCCGGTATTATATACTGTTTACAGAAAAGACAGATATGGATCAATCTTGTCTGGAAATCTTAGAAAAGGTGGAGGTGTTCTGATAGCTATTAAAAATACATTTAATTCATACGAAATAATAATTCCCCCGGGTGATGCTCACGATATAATAGAAATTGTTGCTATAAAAATTCAATTACAATCAGCTAATCTTTTCATTGTCAGTTGGTATATTTCTCCTGCTTCTAATATTGATCTTTTTATTAAGTATATTGATATTATTGAGTCAATAATTGGTGATGCTAAGACCAACGATGATATAATTCTTTGTGGAGATTTCAACCTTCCAAACATTAACTGGGTAGAGCATGATGAAGAAGCCTATCTTATTCCTTTAGAATTAGTGAATAATACAAAATGTCTTTTAATTGATGCATTTAATTCGTTTAATCTTCAACAGATATCATCAATTTGTAATCATCAAGGGTAATCAATTAGATCTTATATTCACAACTAACTGGAATAATATTTGTTTTTTTAATTGTCCTTTGGAACTTGTAAAAATTGATGTTTATCATCCTCCTATTTGTTTTTCTTTTAGCTCTTTTTTACTTCGAAATATTGAATCAGCACTTTCTTATCGTTACAATTTTCTCAAAGCTAACTACGATATAACTATGATTAATTATATATTAAGCACCTATTATTTTGAGTTTTTAAATTCCGTCGATATTAATATATTAGTAAATAGTTTTCATTCAACCATTTTTTCTATTATTTCACAATTTGTACCGTTAATTATTGACAGAAGTAATAATTCTAGTCCGCCTTGGTTCACTAAAAATCTTAAAAAAATAAAAAAAATAAAGCCTGGCGGAAATTTATTAAGAGTAATGATAGTTATGACTTTAACGCTTTTATCGTGTTATTTAATGAACTTAAACTATTGTCCAAAAACCTTTATTCAAATTATGTGCAGAGTATTTCTTTAAATATCAAATCTAATCCTAAATTGTTTTGGAATTTTGTGAACTCTAAAAGAAAATGTGATCAATATCCCACTTTTATGATAATATATATATATGATATATATATATATAATAATAATAGTAGCTGTGATTCCTCAATTATTTTCGAATGGTTTCGTGACTTTTTTTCAGCAAGCTATTCGTTGTTCAATCCTGCCTCAGTTAATTTTTCCTATTTAAATAATTTTCCTAAAACAACGCTTAGAAATATTACTATTGATCCTAATTTGGTACTGTGTTACTTGAATAAATTGGATGATAATTCTAGTCCCTAAGTTCTAGTGATAAAAAATTGTTCTATGTTTTTAGCAGACCCACTTTCTAAGCTATTTAATCTTTCTTTATCTTCAGGATTCTTTCCATCACTTTGGAAAATAGCTCTTATTAAGCCTGTCCATAAAAAACACCTCAAAAATGACGTTATCAATTATCGCCTGATCGCAAAATTATCTTCTATTCCTAAAATTTTTGAATTAGTAGTATTAGATTCTATATATTATCATTGCACTAGCCTTTTATCACCCAATCAACATGGCTTTGTAAAAAGTAAATCTACAGTCACCAATCTTGTGGAATCCACAGCTACATTTCTGAAACATATGGAGGATGGTTTTCAAACGGATGTAATTTACACCGACTTTAGTAAAGCATTCGATTTACTTTCTCATAATATTATTATTTTAAAATTGCAGAACCTGGGGTTTCCACTATATTTTATTAATTGGATCTATTCTTATCTTTCTGATCGTAGTTACCGTGTTTCTTTTAGATCTTCAATTTCTTCTCAATTTCAAGCTCCTTCAGGTGTTCCTCAAGGTAGCCACCTTGGACAGCTTTTGTTTATTATTGCAATCAACGATGTCACTTCCGTAATTCAACATTGTGATATTAGAATTTATGCTTATGATATGAAGATTTTCAAGAAAATTACTTCCTTCGACGATTCGAAAGCATTACAAGCTGACCTTAATTGTATGTATAATTGGTGTAATATCAATAATCTTCAACTAAATATTACAAAATGTGCTCATATTACTTTTACTCGCCGTTCTAATCCAATTTCATATAATTATTGCTTTAACCCTCAAACTATCCCTAAAGTTAATTCTATAAAAGACTTGGGTGTATTTTTTGATAGTAAACTTTCTTTTCATGTTCATTATACATATATTTTAAACAAATCCAATTCTATGCTCGGTTTTATTAAACGATGGGCTAGAGAGTTTGATGATCCTTATGTTTTTAAATCTCTTTACACTTGCTTAATTCGTCCCAATTTAGAATATGCCAGCCAGGTGTGGAGTCCATTTTATAAAACCCATATATTCAGAATGGAATCTGTTCAAAAAAACTTTCTTAAATATGCCGTACGTGATCTCCCTTGGGAAGATCCTTATAGTCTACCTCCGTATGAACATAGACTAAACCTTTTACATATGTGTACGCTTGAAAAACGTCGTAATGTCGCAGACATATTATTCTTGACAGAATTGGTAAAAGGTAATATTTTATCTGCACAATTATTAGCCACCATTAGCTTTTGTACCAATACTAGGCTAAGATCTGTTAACCTCTTTAATTTGAAGTTTTATCGCACTAATTATGGTAAGTTTGGACCACTTAATAGAATGATGTCTCTATGCAACTTACACAAATCCCACATTAACTTTCAACTAACCAAAGAATCTTTAAAAAGTGATTTATATTCATGTCATTGAAACTGCATTATCGAGATATATTTTTTTTTATTTATATTAATCGATGGTTAATTTTGATTTGCGATGGTAACTTCATGCAGTTTGTTAATAATAACTATGATTTTAATGTCATATGTATTATTTAATTAAAAATTTTTGTTTTTTGTAATAAATTTTTATCTTTAACTTGTTCTTTTTTTTCCTTATAAATTTTATTTTTGATTAAATTTATAATGTAGTATTTACGAGTATTAATGATTATATTAAATGTCATAAAATATTTTGTAAATTTTTATTTTATAAAATTATTGTTTAAATTTAATAATTTTTTTTTTTAATTGAATTATATTGTAACTTGCTTGTGTTAAGCTTGAGCTAAATAAATAAATAAATATACGTCCATGCACTACCAAAAACCAGTGAAACACGGTACGATCATATTTTAGCAAAATCTACTATAATAAAATCAAAGCAAAAACAGCTGGAATATGAAGAACTATTCGTTAAGGATAACATATATGGTACACTAGGAAAGTGCGACAGCATTAACAATATAACCATATGCGAAAAAAACAAACTTAAAAAACTGGAAGAAGAACATTGTGTATCTCAACTTCTTAAAGGTAAAAATGCTAAATGCAACCTCGAATTTAACAAAGAAGAAATAATCGAAGCTATTGATGGAAATATTATTTTTCTTTCAAATTTGAATGGCCTAATAACAAGCGGCGACATCAGTAGAAAACTTACTGGAAGTTTCATAATACAACACTACAATGATACAGTAGAAATCAAGGAACAAACCTTTATCAACAAAGGAATCACAACACCATAAGTTTCACCAGCAATTTTTCAATCATATCTCACAACAGACAACATCAAGCTGAATCTCGACTATATTCACAACCTGCAACTTAATAATACCAATCATATTCAAAACCTCTTTTCAAAAGAAAGAATATCAACTTCAATAGACAAAACCATCATTTTTACCATCATTATATTTATTATTAACAACGTATATTTATTATATGTATTATTAACTACGGAAAAATTAACAACTTATCAAGTTACCAAATTCCACATTTTAATAATGTTCCTATAAGTGTTAATGGAAAATTATGTTCTCACCAAAAAATGCTTATCCGGAGTTTATCAACATTTTTCATGTTGCCATAAGCCTACAAGGAAATTATTTTCTCACCAAAAATCGCTTATTCATCATCTACCGAATTATCAACTTCTTTCCCATCAAAAGAATTCACGTGGCCCAACATGCATTAAAATTAGTATATAAGTTAATGCATTTTAGAATATTTTTTAGAATTAATTAGAATACGGATTAATAATCTAATTCCTAATCGCTAAGAATAAAATTAAATTGTAATAAATAATTTTAAATGTATTTATTTATTTATTTATTTATATTAATATTACATACATAAATGTAATGCAATATTATTGAACCATCGGCTACTTTAGGCCATTATAGGTTTTTATATTATTATTAAATTATATACTAATATTATTTATTTTGTTTATATTATATACTATATATTTACATTATATTTGGTCGTAAGGGGGTATGTAAAGAAAAAAGCATGTAAATGTAAAAAACATATTCAGTAAATAAAATTAATTTTTTTTGCATAACTGTACTTGCGATTTAATAACTTTGATATTATTATTATTATTATTATTATTATTATTATTCTTATTATCATTGATACATCTCCTTCGCGACGGTGGATTTTGCCTTACTAGCGGTGGACTGGACTGTACTGGAGGACTATATCGGAAGTGATCACCAGTACATTACTTTCTGCGTTCGGGAGAGGTCAGAGAAAAACCGAAGTGCTGGGCAAGAGCTAGGGCGGTGAAATGTCGGAACGCTTGATGAGGCTAGATTCTCCTCAATACTTCGATGGTTTTTGTAGTACTTTGATGGACGCCTGGTTTTTAGTAGAACACCCAACGAATCGCAGAGCCCGGGAACAGGCAGAAGCTGTTGTGGAAGAAACAATGTGTGTTATTCGCACAGCCTGTAAGTTTTTCATGCTCCGGAACAGATCGGGACCACGTCGACGTCCGGTGTATTGGTGGACCGAGGAGGTTGCGGATCTCAGAAGGCTCTGCCTTCGGCTTTGACGGAATGCACAAAAGGGCGCGTAAGGAGGCAAACACTATCTCCGCGGAACATAAGGGGGCAAAGAAGTTGCTCCGGTACACCATTAAATGGAGCAAGGTTTACCAATGGAGAAAGCTAGGGGAGGAGGTGAACGCTGTCCCGTGAGGCCTTGACTATAAAATAGTCACAAAGAAGCTTAGATTGGGGTCTGCGCTGAGCTGCATGAGTGCGGAGACAATTATGAAATACTCCCAGAAGCCCTGAAAGCTTCGTACCGTGCACGACCTGACCTTCTGCTCAGAATGTACAATTCCAGCCTCATTACCAGAACCTTCGTTCAACGGTGGAAAACTGCCCGCCTTGCGCTTTTTAGCAAAGGCGAAGGTGACGTAATGGCTCCATCGGCACATCGTCCACTGTACATGCTGGACACTGCAGGCAAAGTGCTGTTAGTCCTCCTCCACTAAAGTGCTGTTAGTTCTCCACTACTCGCGACAGTTAGTCCTCCTCGTCACCCTTGACGTGAAAAATGCGTTCAATTCTGCAAGGAGGATGGATATGCTGGAGGTATTAGAGGCGTTCAGAGTTCCCGAATACATCATGCGAGTTATCCTGGACTACCTGCGAAACAGATCACTCGTGTATGGAACAGATGACGATCAACGCAAGAAGACGGTCACGGCAGGAACAGCTCAAGGGTCAATCCTAGGACTTGACCTCTGGATGTGGCATATGATGCAATTCGAAATGCCAGAAGGAGTGAGCTTGAACGGATATGCGGACGATGTTGCAGTGGTGATCGACGCCCGCACTTCCGAATATAGAGATGCAGAGAATAAGTACATGGATGCCTGGTCGAGGGCTAGCTTTGGCACTCACCAAAACGGAAATTGTTATTCTCACTAAAAAGGGAATCGACACCATTCTACCGTTTCTACCACGGTCGCTAATTTGAGCAGAATAATGGCTAATACTCATGGGCCCACCTCAAGTAAGCGACGAATCCTAATAAATACTGTGCAGTCGACGATGTTATATGGTGCGGAGATCTGGGGCGATCGAATGCGATTTGAGTGGTACAGAAAAAGGACAGCTTCTGTCCAGCGACACGCTGCTCTCCGGGTTGGCTGTTCCTACTGAACAGTCTCTGAAGATGCGGTGCTCGTACTTGCTAGTTATACCCGTCGGACTCCTGGCATTGGACAGAAAAAATATCTACAGGAGAAGGACGGAGTTCGGGCGGGAGAAAGCGGCCACGGAAGAGAGAAACCTCACCATGTACAAATGGCAGGAGCTCTGGGACGTCGCGCCTAAGGAACGATGGACCGCTTGGCTTCTACCACAGATAAAGTGGGTTCGTCGTAAGCATGGGTGGGGGTAAACTAGTACCTCACGCAGTTCCTAAACTGGCACGGGTGCTTTCGGTCGTATCTTCACAGGATGGGACGAATTGAGACACCTAAATGTTTCTATTGTGGGAGAGGCAGAGATGATGCAGGACACATGATCTTCCACTGCGGTCGGTGGACGGATGGAAGATCGGTGGAAGTTGCAGTTGAACAGATACTCGGACTGTTGTTACCAGACAATATAGTAGAGTATATGCTTGAAGCAGAAGAAAACCGGCGTCTGGTGGCGGAATTCGTGCAAAATACGCTTCGCACCAAGAGGCTCAGGCGGTAGATCCGCAGCGATGAGTATGACCCCTGTGTCTATCTGATAAGGCCCAGCCTGAAGAAATGTTAAACACAGTACCGGGCTGGTGTCCTTGGTGTTAGGAGGGGTTTTAGTCGGTAGTCCACCTGAACCAAGGTGGAAGCCCGGCACTTTGTGCGTAAAAGCATTTCCCCCCTCGGAAAAAAAAACAAAATAATTGATCTCATTATTATTATTTATAATTCTTTATCATTCTTTATTATCATTTATTATCATTTATTATTATTTATTATCATTTATTATCATTTATTATTATTTATTATTATTTATTATTATTTATTATTATTATTTATTATTATTTATTATTATGTATTATTATTTTATTATTATTTATTATTATTTATTATTATTTGTTATTATTTATTATTATTATTATTTTTTTTTTTTTATTTTTTTTTTTAATGCATTATTATTATTTGTTATCATTTATTATCATTTATTATTATTTATTATTATTTATTATTATTTATTATTATTTATTATTTTGTATTATTATTTTATTATTATTTATTATTATTTATTATTATTTATTATTATTTATTATTATTATTATTATTTTTGTTTTTTTTTTTATATATTTTTTATTTTAATGCATTTCTCCGCCACATAAATGTGGACAGGAAATTACACAGTCTTTCCTGCTCAGGCGTGACTGCAAATGTCGTAAGAGGGAATAACTCTTACGACGTGTGTGGGATTTGAACCCACACTCCATCGGTGTTTGCAGCGTATTTTATACGCTCTTACCCACTAGGTCACCGAGGCTCCATATTATTATTATTATATAATATTGTGGTTTGTTTTACCACATCTCGCAATTACATATTTTTCTATTTCTTATATTTCTTATAAATTCAATTCTTAGCTACTAATTTTAAAGTCAGAAATGTAAATCAGCCACTATTACATATCGTTACATGTGTAACAATTATTATCTTAGACTAAAACCAATGCGTGGTAAAAATAGCTCTCCTATATAGAATGCAACAAAGTAGACCGATCGAGGGAGTAAAAGAAAAAAAAATGATAGCCATGTGGTTATTTTTTTGAGAGTAGGTAACCCTGCACTTTGGGATGGGAAAAAAATTTGACCCATATCGCACAACATGTTGACCTACATTTTGATTTATGGGTTTAATATAGGTCATGCTTGGTTAGTACGTCAAGAACTTGTTTTGATCATTTTGGTTTAGGTTTTAAGTTAAGTTGTATGTGTGGGTTGTTAACTTATAAGTTCCAAATGGTTTTATAGTAGGAAGTTAAGTGTTAAACAATTTAAAGTAGGGTTGGCCCTTAATAAACAAAATTGTATAACTGAAGTTTAAATACTAGGCGCACATATAAAAGTAGTAAGAAAATTTCTTAAATGAAAATAAAAAACAGAAAAATTTTTTTTATTTTTAAATCTACAGTGCATCTTTAAAATTGAAAAGAAAAAGTGTAATCCTGTTTTTGTTTTTTTTTTTTTTTTTTTGTTAGCATAAAGAAAAAAAATTAAAGTAAGATATAGATTTTTTTTTTTGCTTACATAAAAATGTGGTCTCTTCTGGATAGAAGAATTTATAGAAGAAAAGAGAAAACGAAAGTCATTAATTAGCTGACTGCATGTCGTGTAAGATATTTTTTTTATTTTTTAATTAAGAATGTTCAGAAAATATGAATAAAAAGAAAACAAACAGCAAATCAAAAAATGGAACTGATTAAACTAAAGATATACTCTTTACTCTTGATATGCATTTATGTTTTTTTTGTTTTTTTTGTTTTTGTATGGAATAAAAAATAATTCAAAAATTTCTAGTTTTAAACTAAAAAAAAAATTTAAGACTCGTTTTTATTATTGTTAAATTAATATACGAGTATACAAATCACTAGTTATCTAATCAAAGCAAGGAATTGATATAAAAAGAATATAATGTAAAAGTTGAATGATTCTATGATAGTATAGTTCCTGGTTTTAAAAAATTACAATATTCTAGTAATAACAAGATAATAATTAATAATTTATTAAGATTCTGAAAAATGTAATGATCATAAAAGAAATCGAAAGTATAGAATTGTATAATATGTATGTAAATAATGTCTACTTTTACATGTAGAATTTTTTTGTTTAAATCTTTATTACATTCTTAAAAATTTTAAATTAATATACAAACAAATATTTTTACAATACAAATAAAAATGTTCAAATTTGAATGAATACTATTTTGATTTACTTATCAACATTTGCTTTTTTCAGTTATATCCATACGGTAAAAAAACTACCAACTTCATTAAATTTTCGTTTTTTCGATTTTGGTTGATATTTTTTTATTTCGGGAATCGTAAGTACATCATGATTTTTATTTCGACGAATATTTTCTGAAATGACGTATGTGTCTGCACTATTCAATGAATTTAAAACTGCTGCCTTTATGCTATTAAAATTAATTTTTAGAGAAACTTTATAACTAAGAGAGAATGCTTTAACTTTACAAATAATTTTTTCTGTATTATCTTTTGTACCGTAAATTTCGTAAGCGTTTCTTAACCACCACTTACAAATTCTGTAATATAACTTCCTATACCATAACATTCTAATTCATCAGTCATGTCGCCTATAAATTCAACTATTTCTGGTTCATATTCTCCTTCTCGGCTAATATACAACACTGAATCGGTGTCATAATATAATACTCTACTATCCAACTTCTCTAGATAACTGTAAAGTTGAAGACGAGCATGTGTTGTTGTACAAGCAGCGATACTTACGTTGACAGTAGATAAAGAAGTTACTGCTTCTTCTTTATATTTCCAGCTAATCACTATGTTTTCTTCATTTACTGGAAATATGTGACATACTTCTACAGAAGGGTTTGTTATTAACTCATAAAGTTTAAAAGGTTGATTTATTATGCTGGTTTGTTGTTGATTTTCTCTTTGCCCAAATTTTCCCCAGAATCAGTTTAAAATAATCTTAGCAAAAGATCTTAAACCAGGATTATTAACTACTTTAACGTATTCTAATTTAATTTCTTCCTTTTCAAAAAAACTATCAATATATTTTTCCTTTTCTTTTTGTTTGACATTTTATTGGCCACCCAGAAGCTTCTTGTTTAATCTTTATAAATTTATTCACCATTTTAGTGATTAAACCATCAATACCATTGCAATTGTCATATTTTACTGTTTCGTATTCCCAAACTTCATAAATATTTAAAAGTTTATACCCTTTTTCAATTACTTTTTTAATTTTATCAATTACCCAAGTTCCTACTAATGCTCTTTCATCGTCTGTATGTTCACAATATTTTCCTTGATATTTTTGTTCACTACAAGTGTTACATAGTGAGAACATCAATTTATTATTGTGGTGGTAAGATTTTACATTTAATAATACCGTCAATAGTCATTCTGTTTAACTTAGAGCAAGTATCTTCTCCAACATAAATCTTAGTATGGTTTATGGGAAATTTTCCTCGTTTGCAAATATATGGGTATAAGGAACATACATCTATGTATTTAATTTTTCTCCTTGTTTACATTTATAATATGTGTAAGTATTTCCCGTTCTTCCGCCATAAAATGCATCACGAGGATTTAAAGGAACTAAATTAATTAATGAATGATTTTCTAAATATCTCATATTTTCATTGTGTCTCATTAGCTCCCGGAATTCATTGCTCCCGGATTTGTTTTTCTTTTCCATTAAATGCACATTTCAAATCAATTTTTCTCAAATCTTTTTCCCAAATAAGCCATTGCATGGCAATTTTTGACTGATTGTCTACCATCCTATATCCTTTTCTTGGTATAATTCCTATAGAATTCGATTTGAGAAAGTTTCTTCTATATACAAGATTACAGGCGGAAGCTATTGTTGTTGCTTCTAAAAACGGTTCAACATTACATTCTAAAAAAAAATTTCTGAAAACCAGACATGCTTTAGTTAGAATTTCAACATCATTTTTACAGTATTCTAAAATATTAAATTCTGAGTTTCTATTTTGTTCATACCACATTAAAAATTCATTACGCTCATCTGCTTTTATTGTATTAGAGTTATAGTATTTAATTGCTGGAAGTGTGCCAATGTAATTTTCATTTTCCAATTTATTAAATAGATGTGGAAAATAACCCTTTTTCAAATTGATCGATAAATTAAAAGCTTTCGGTAATTTTGCCAAGGCCATAGGAAAGTAGTTCATAGAATCAATAAATTTAATATTATCAATTATCATAACAATAATTTTTGTACCTCGCATAATTAACTTTGATTCAAGTACAGTTTTATTGAGTATATAATTCAGAATAAACTGATGGTCAAACGCCTGCCCATTATGAGCAATTATGACAATCTTTTTGAATTCCTTTCTTAATTTTAAAATAAATTCCATGAAATCCTCTATCACACTTTTCGTTTTAAAAATTCTTTCTCTTAATTTACATTTTTGACAGAAGTATAGAGAATCAATGTTTATACATTTAAAGCATCTCAGTTGAGCCACACATAAACTTGGAACATGTTCTTTTATTTTTGTAGAGTTAATTTCTTCTTGTCTTGTTTCTAAATTATAAAATACGTAAATGCAGTTTTCAAAATTTACTTTTGTTTTGTCTTGCTGAATGAACGATTTATGGTTTTCAGGAACATGATTATCGCAAATTTTACAAAAATATTCACCACATATATGAGTCCTACAACTTTTATGAACTTTAAAACAAGATTTGCATTTCCTAATTTCTTCACAGGTGCTTCTATTTTTTGAACTGGAAGCCTTATGATTTTCAAAACATGATTGACCACGAAATGCGCGATTGCACTGCATACATAAACTATTTTTAACATTAATTGAACAAGCAGGTGAGTTTTGACAGCAAGGACAACTTTTCGAACACCTATGTTAATTTTTTTTAGAATACGGAATATGACATTCTTCACAATAAAATGCTGTGCAAAAAGCAACTGTGAGCGAAGTTATTACATTATAATGATTATTATGGTATAGCAAGTTAATTTTTTTTCCATTATTAAATCCTTCAAATATTACTTCTGCACCCCTTGTTCCATATTTATATACAACAATTTTGTGTTTATGTAAAAATTTTTGAAATTGCTTCAATTCACGAATTCCGCAACCTTCAGATGGAATTGTTATTTTTGATGTTTTTAATAATTTTAAAGCTATTAAAGTTTGAAGTTTTCCTATATTTTTTCGAATTTTTTCATATTCAATAAATTTTTCAATTTTAGATATTGAAACAACAAGTGCACGTGGTAGACATAAGTTATCGCTGTTTTTTATTGTTATTATTCCTTTCCTTTTTAAGCATTCCTCTTTATAATTTGAATATTTATTATTTCTACCTCTACCAGAGGGTAATCTAACACGGGTAACTGTTAAACAAAAAGTGTCTGTACTTAAGCCTATAGACATAAAATAAAAATAGTTTATTATTAAATGAAACAAAAAATGCATTATAAATAACTACCTTCAGAATTACTTTGAAAAACATTAGAAAATACATCCCAAACGTCGCTAAATTTAAGTTCATGAGCGGATCTAAAACTGAGGTACGCAGGACCTTGATGTTCAAAGCTCTCTCCACAAAATGTTAACCCAATCTTATCAGTGGAATTCACATCTTTTACAGCAATCCTGATTATTTGATGTATAGCACCCTTAATCCAGCTAATTGGTTCTCTATTTTCAGGTACGGATTTAATTACAAATTTTATTTTATGACCGTTCATATTAAACCTTTTAACAAATGTCGAATTCTCGCTTTCTATTATGTAAGGCGTTATAGTTTCGTTAAGAAACCTTTGTAAAATAATTTTTTTCGACCTTTTCTTTATACGAATTTCAGATGTTAAATGCTTGAATAACAGAATAATATTAAATTTTCAATACAGATTCATTCTCTTAAATTAAAATGACACTTTAATAAATTTTAGTTGTTTTAACTAGAATCCCATCTTAATCCTATCTTAATATGTAAATAGAAAATTCTATGCAATATTGTAATTTTCAAACTACAATTTAATTTAAAATTTATCTTAAAGATATAAATTGTAATCAAATGACAGTATAATAAATTATATTTCATTAATAATTAGATTCTCATCTTATACGTATTTTAAATAGAAAACAGTATTACAACATTGTAATCAAACGGCAATTTAATAAATTACCCTTTTTCTACATAAAAAATATTAGCAACATTGTAATCAACTGAAAAATGTCATGTCAATGATAGATTTTACCCTTTCCACTTAGAAAATATTTGCAAGAGTGTCAAAAAAATTTTTAAAGGTTAAAGATATGGAGCCAAGTAGGCTCTATAAAATACATAAAATAAAAAAAATTAACACCGTTTACGGTGAAAAATGGGTCTTCGAGACCCTTAATAATATTATATTTATACCGCAACAAAAAGTTGGGGTATTTGAAGATAACGATTTCCGATAGGAAATCGAAAAAAATACTTATTTCCTCGTAAACGAGGAAAATGAGTTAATTTTAAAAAAATAACGTGGTGATTTTCAATTCGCCACAAAACAATAATTATTGTTTAAGCTTTTATGTTATATCATTTATAGAATAAGAATTATTATATATTAAGAATTATGTTTTTATATTAAGAATTTTATACAAAGAATTTGTTCAATAAAAAATTTTATTTCAAACAAATTTTGTACTGTTCTAAATTTATTTTCATTTTTCAGATGTTAGGATTTTTTTTTATTTTCCAGATTTTAAGATTTTATTTTATTTTTCAGATGTTATCAAGTTTTATTTTTATATAAGAATTTGTTCAATAAAAAATTTCATTTCAAATAAGTTTTGTACTGTTCTTAATTTTATTTTATATTTCAGATGTTAGCAAGTTTTTTCAGATCCTTATTAAAGTTTTATTTTACAGATATTAAACAATATTTGTTGAATTTATCCATGTGTTATGTTTTTCGTCAAACCCAAGCCATTTAACAAAAACTTTATCGCCTTTTTTCTTTAAAATTTTCTCGACAAGATATACGTTTGGGTGTTTAACAGATGTGAGTTCCTCCTCATAAAATCCACCAAATATTGAATCATTTTTATAATCAACCAGCTGATATGTGATCGGAGAGGTACTGTTTACTTTGATAATTTTAAAAATTTCAGTAGACCAATTCGGTTGATAACCTTTTTGAAAAGTTTTTTTGTATTTACTTATTCTAACATAGTCTCCAACTTTATATTTAGCTTTTAGAGAAATTTTAGGTTGTATGTAAAAATTTTTTAAAATAAATTTTTCGTTTTTCTTAGAAATTTTTTCAGGAGGTAATTTAGTTGTTCTATGTTTAGTGAAATTATAGGTGTTTAATAAAGATTGCAATATATTAATCCATTTGTAGTTTCCTTGTAAACTAAATATTTTCCACATTAAATTTTTTAAAGTTCGATTAAAGCGTTCTACAATAGATGCTTTCATTTCAGAGTAAATATGATAGTGATTAATAACCTTCTTTACAACAAAATTTTGAAATATCGAATTGAAAAATTCTTTACCTTGATCTGAATGAATGTTTTTAGGTAGATTTTTAGCTCGTTTTATAATTTTCTTTAACGCATTTAACACATTACTACCGGTTTTAGTTTTAATTGGTTCAGCATAAGCATATTTAGAAAATATATCTATAACGGTTAACATATATTTAAAACCTTTGTTGAATTTTCCATAAGGAATCATTTCCACTAGATTAATTTGTCAGGTATCATTTACTCCTTTCTGATTGACTTTCCTTCTAAGATACCTTTTTCTAGCTGGTCTATGTATTTCTTTTACTATTTGAGATCTTGACATGATTTTTACACCATCTAACTAGTTTTAAAAATCCAATTTTACATTTCTTTATTTATATACTCTGAAAACTTTAAATTTTGACTTTGTTCTACAGTATAAAATGCGGTTCAATTTTACTGGCAAATCATTTTTAACTCAATTTTTATAAGATATTTTACAAAAATGGCAACTGATTCAACAACATTTCCATTTACTGAGGAAACTGCAATAGTCAGTACACAAAATGAGGTTCAAATTGAAAATTACATCTACTGTGATGACGAGGAATTAATGGAAACTGAAGAATTCATACCACCGTTTCAAGTTTTAGATGAAGATACAGATGAGCAACAAATTTGGGAAATAAAAAACCAAGAAGAAGATCCTGACTATTTTGCAGAATTTTTTAGAAATAATTTATAGCCTAAAATAATATATAAGAATATTTGTATAATTGTTATGTATCTATAAGTATTTCATAATAAAAACAAATTAAATAAATTTTACAATTTTTCATTTATTATTGTTCTTGACAAAATATTACAAATTTTATTTTCTAGTAGTACAGGTATTTCAAAAAACAATCTAGAATAATTACATTGAACGCTATAACGTTGTATTGGAATATATATTTCTTCATGCAATTTCATAACATGCTTTTCTTGACACGTTTTTATATATTTAATAACATATTACATTTGATTCAGCACTTTTATTGTGTATCATTACAGCTTGAAGAAAATCAATTAAGTTGTAAGATGTTAATACATGTTAATACTAAGACATCGACCAATAACAATTCTTAACCCATATTGTAAACATAATTTTGTATTCTTTATTGATTGTTTCGAGTACCTTTCACAAAATTGCTGATGAAACTTACACCAATCATGATATTTTAAAATAGCTGGCTTTTTTCCAATACGGTGAAAAATGCAAGTTGCTACAAGAGATTCTGTATCAAAACCAACAAGAACTTTTAATGACTGATTTCTGTTGAGAAAATATGTATAGCTGAACATCAAATTTGTGTTCGAACCTTGATCTTCCATTACTACGTTTTAACTAAAGCCTTTTAATATTAATTATATTGCTGAGGTACACAAGATTGTGAAAAATTTGAATTTCCAAATAAATTATAGAACATATTAATAATCAAATTGTCGTTTTCTATATGTATCAAAACATCTATACCAGCCAAAAACGCAACAGTATTGCCCACATACATCTGAAAGAATACCCTGTATCTGCTTATTATTAAAAACTATGCACTGATTTTTCAAGTATTCCAAAATTTCCGGTTTATCTGGAACTCCACCATACGAATCAAAATATTCTGTGCAACCATGCTTTGGAATATAAAGGGCAAACCAATGTGTTCCCGGATCTTTTATCTTGTCAGTGTTTACAATTAAAAAAGTTGGTTTTTCTATTATTTTTGGAATCTTGTCTAAAGCAAAAACTCCCTTAAAATATTTGTTTGTAAATTTGTTACATTTTAAAACACTAATTATTTCTAAAGTGTTCATGACTCAAACTGACTCAAATCATACACTCTACTTATTTCATTAAAGTAGTTCATTAAAAACTCCTTTTTTATTTTTTCATTTGTTATAATATTATCAAATTTTTCTAGTACCTGTCTTAACTCTTTATTAATTTTATCATTATGTACAGTTCCGAAAGAGTAATTTTCAAAATTTTCATTTATAATTTCTTTGGTTGGAAATTTGTAAGTAAACTCTTTTACAAATTTTTTACAAGGTTCTTTAATTCCAACTAAACAAATATCTTTTACAAATAAAGTATTTTTATCATCACAACAAAACTTCACATCCACAAGTGCACAGGACGATGACATCTTGTCGAATATTCAAATACATGTTTCAGTATTCTATTTATAGATTTGTAAATATATTTCGATTTTTATCAATTTGTATGCTTGCATCAAATTCTCCATAAACAATAGCAGTGAGTGTAGATGTAAGTGGTTTTGATAGCCTTGCCTCAATTCTAACCGTACCCTGGTTTAGTAAACCTTGACATACTTCATTTCCAGATGCATCTGGAGTTAAATCAAAAGCTAGTATAAAAAACCCATTACTAAACATAGACTTTGTTATCTGATGACCTTTATCATTGTGTTAAATTCCAGTTCCTGATAAAAGTGTACTGTATGCTCTTGTACAGGAATTATTTTCATCTGAAAAACTGCTTTCAATTGCTGAATTAGGTATTTGAACACCATTTACGTTAAACACAAATTGTGAAATATCAAAATGTTTAAAATTGTATGGGTTATTTGATCTTTTTCCAGAGTAACCGACATTTTCTGTCATACAAAAAATTATTGTGTTTGGCAACTGTCCAATAAAAACATTATCAAGCGATATTGACGAGCTGTACATTGGAATTGTAAAACTTTTTACTTCAACGCGTTTATAATTATATTTAGCATTGGATTTCCCAAGAACAGGATTGTGTGCTAACAGTACGCTTGGATTAACGGTAACATGTCTCATAAATAGCGTGGCTTCTATAATTTTTAATTGTCATTCATCAGAATCGTCTGCAAATAAATAAAAATCTGGTTTTTCAAGTGTTAAAACTATACGAATGTCAACACTTGAATATGAATGTTTTGGTGAATCTTTGGTTGTACCTGTGTTCAACAAGGTCACTTAAAAGTGTATGTTAAAAACTGTTGAACGTTGTTATAAACCATTTGCTCACTCAAGGCAAAATATTGAAAAGTATTAATGTTGATGTAAAGTATTGATATTGGCATTGATAGTAATTTATTTTAAAGTGTTGTCAAGTTCGGGTTATTTAAATCGTGCACTTTTACTTTTGATTTTAATTTTGAATAAATTTTAATTTTTACTTTAATCTTAATTTACATACTTTAATTTATCAGTCAGATTTTGATCTTGGTTAATTTTGAAATTGATTTTAAGTCTAATTTTGACTTTAATTACAATTTCAACTCTGATTTCTTTTAATTTTGCGTTTGATTTTAATTTTAAACTAGATTTCAATTTTAATATTACTATTTATTATTTTAACTTTTCTTTTATATTAATTTTTTTTTTCCATCAAAATTACCAATTTTAATGTTAATTTCTGTAACATACGCGGGTTTCAAACGAATTTTTATGCCGTCGATTGCCATCTTAGTTTAATTAAACCAGCAGTCTTAGCCCTTTGTGAAACACAAGTCAGTAACCACAATGATAACTTTAATGGTACCGGCTACTCACTTATTTCACACTTCGTACCCAGAAGAGGTATCGCTGTCTATATAAAAAATGACATCGCTTTCAACACACTTCCAAAATATAAATGTTCTAGCCCAACCTTTCATTACATTTGGGTCAAAATTCTCGTTGAAAAGCATATCATACATTTTTGTTTTCTATACAGATCACCCAACTCAAATGAACAAGAAACTGCTATGGAAATTGAAAATCTATCGAACCAGATCAATGAAATTTTGGACGCATCTCCAGAAACTGAAATTGTTCTGGAGGGAGATTTCAACTTTCATAACAGGGACTGGCTTCATTTTTCTAGCAACATCTCCCGAGTCAAAACTCAATTGGGAAACAAGTTGAACTATTCTCCACATTGTTCCACCTTTCTCAACTTGTCCAAAATCCCACTAGGATCCCGGACCGTGCTGATCATGAAGGTCACCTCTTGGATCTGTTTCTCACAACACACCCTGAAAAATATGTCGTTTCAGTTAGTTGCCGCCTGGGTAATTCTGACCGTTGTTTGGTTAACACAAGTTTTCGGGTAAGCCCAATCTTCAACCAGAGGTCCCCTCCCAAAAAGATAATTTGGCATTATAGTCATGCTAACTGGGAGGACCTTAACAATTTTTTTAGAGCCTTCGATTGGTCATTCTGCTTCCGCAACAGAAATGTTAACTTTGCTGCAAATGCGATTAGTAAAACTATTTTACTTGGAATGAGGTTATTCATCCCTCATTTCATGAAATCTTTTAAAAGGAGTCCCAAATCTTGGTTTAATCGTATTTGCAAAGAAACCATTTCTAGAAAAGAGGAGGCTTTTAAACTGTACCAAAACAATAGGTCCGAGGCGCACAGGGCCAACTATATAGTGGTGAGAAACAGGTGCAAGAGAGTTATCAATAAGCAAAATTCTTGTTCAACCAAAGGTTGAAACGTAAAATCATCCACATGCCAAAGAATAGCAAATCTTTTTGGTCATTTGCCAAAAATCTAAAGGAAGACGTTAGAGAGTCTTCCTTTCCACCACTTATTGATAATAATAACAGAACCGTATCAGATTCTAGAGAGAAAGCGAACTTATTTGGCAAGCAGTTCACTTTTAATTCGACACTGTCACAGTCAGCTCAGATGCCACCTTCTGTTCCAGGAACTGGCTGCTCCTTCGGTAAAATTTCCTTTAGGACGCGGGCGGTGATGAAAATCTTAAAAGATCTTAATATAAGCAAGTCAGCCGGTCCAGATGGTATAACCACCATGGTGCTTAAAAATACCTACTCCACTATTTCAAAACCTCTGCGCAACCTTTTCTACCTCTCCTTCACTTCGGGTATTCATCCTACCCAATGGAAGGTAGCACATGTTTTCCCAATTCCCAAAAAAGTAATAAAAGCGATCCCTCCAACTACCACCCTATTGCTATAACTTCAATCCTCTCCAAGGTAATGGAGAAAATAGTGAATCAAAAGCTTCTGAAATACCTGGACCACAAAGGTTTGCTTCATGATCGTCAATATGGGTTCAGAGCCCGTCGTTCAACCGGTGATCTCATGACTTACCTTTGTAAGAAGCTAAGCATCAACCTTCATCATTCTGGTGAGTCTGATGTTGTGGCTCTTGATATTTCTAAGGCTTTCGATCGAGTTTGGCACGATGCTCTATTGGCAAAATGCAAAGCATTAGGTCTAGGTAGGGTCTTTCTAAAATGGATTGGAGATTTCCTTTCGGATCGCACGATTCGTGTTCTGGTCGATGGATGTTCATCTGACAAATTCAAAATAAATGCTGGTGTCCCCCAGGGATCAGTTTTATCCCCAACTCTCTTCTTAATATTTATCAATGACCTACTCTCATTAACCTCCAATCCGATCCATAGTTTCGCAGACGACAGCACCCTTGTAGCTTCTTATGAGTTTCATAGCCGCTGTAACATTAATCACCAGATTAATACAACAGCAAAAAATTTCACTATTAGTGAGCTAAATAACGATTTAGCAAAAATTCAAAAATGGGGCGAAGTCAATAGAGTTGAGTTCAACACCAAAAAAACACAATGATGTCTGATCTCACGGAAAATTGCCACTACTGTTCCTACCCTACTATTTCAGGGAGAGGTCTTGCAGCATTCAACGGACTTAAACATGCTGGGCATCGGGTTAAACCAAAAATTGATTTGCTGGTGTTTGTTCAAATCAAAAATTGATTTGTTCAAATCACATTTTTGGTATAGCTAAGGATGCAGCTAAATGTTTGGGCTTTTTGTATCGCTGCAAAACTTACTTTTCCGCATCTGATCTTCTCAATATCTATAAAACGTACATTAGGCCGAAAATGGTGTACAATGCACACATTTGGGCTGCAGGGCCTCAAACAGCACTGGGTTATTTTGATAATGTTCAAAACAGAGCTATTCGTTTGATCAACGACCCCAGTGTAACTTCAATGCTCACTCCAGCCATCGTCGCACAGTTGGGTCACTGACCTTGTTTTATAGGTATCTCGTAGGGATTAATACTTGTTTTAAAGAAATAAAACAACTAATGCCTCCACTCAAAGTTTTCCAACGAGAAACAAGGAGGGCAACAGATGCTCATCCCTACCATGTTGAGTTATCAAGATGGCGAAATACAGCCTATGGAAATTCGTTTGTTATGCGCACGTCCCGTTTGTGGAACCATATACCATCGCATGTGTTCCCTAAAGTTGGTAATTCTTATCTGTACGATTTACTTAAGTTTAAGAAGAACATTAACATCTTTCTTCAAAATGTCCCCCTAAATTTTCCTACCTATCCCCTATGATCCAAATTTCCCAATTCCAATTTTCCCAATTATCCTTCCCACATCCGTATCCCCAAAACCAAACTGTACATTCGTATTAAAGGTTCCATCCTAAAGTTTGGTTTTAAAAGGGGGGTGGTTTTGGTTGGTTAAAGTCCAACACTACCCTAAGGAACCACTTGCAGTTCCTCTTGTTGACTTTAGAGTTTTCCATCAACCCTCGTAAAAAAAAAAAAAAAAAAACATTATTTATAAGTAGAGTAGGTTGATTAAACATATCTACGTGTAGTTTACCCATAAGTTCCACTACATTGCTATTATGATACAATTTTGGCGTTCTTTAGAAACATTATTATCAGATTTAGCTATATTTGCTTTATCTAAAATCAATCCTGCACATTCTAAATGAGTTGCAGCAGCATCTGTACTATAATTTAATAAAGATTCAATATAAGCTCTATAGTGATAATTTCCATCAGACGGTGTTATATTTTTACCATTTAATTGAACATTACATTGTTTTATTAAAGAATGTAAAATGTTATTAACTACACTTGGTTGTATTATTATTCTTCCTTCAACATTTTTATCATTATTCAATTGCGTTCCACCTTTCTTTAAGATCTGTACTTTTAATCTCAAATATGTAGAAGACAAATCTCTATATGTATCGCCATGACCCAGTGAAACAAATTCAATAGTTGAAGAGTTGTCTAAAGAAGCAATAGGAATGTGGGAAATTTCTTCAGATCGTAAAATGCTAGACTGAATGGGTTGGGTTTTAAAAATATCCAACTCAGATTTCATACACTCAATCTTAATTAATTAAAAATATCTTTTTGTTTCTTTTTGTTATTATCTTTGCGTCGTTTTGACGTAAAATAGTTTAAATTTTTAATGAATGGTCTTTTTATAGCTTTTCGTTTTCTTTTACCAGAACCATACATTTCATTCAGTTTTCGTACGGCACCACGTCGTACATTTTTAACAATCTCTTTACTACGATCTTGCATAACTTCTTTTACATTTGCACCAGATGCAATATCAGATAAAGCATTGATACCAGAGTTAAGTCCCCCAAAAAAGCTTCCCAATCCACGACCTCTTTGAAAAGGTACGGTTGAATATAATAAAGGGCCGATATCATCAAGTCCTCAACCAGATTGAATTAAATAATACTTATAGTATACTCTCTCCATAATGAATAAAATGAAATAATATATAGTTTTGTAGAATCGCTTTTATTTATACTTTTTTAAAATGTAATACAATTTTTGTTGGAATTGAACTAATTGAACTAATTGAACTATTGAACTATTGAATTCCAACAATTTTTGTTGGAATTGAACTATACTATTGTTATTAAATGATTTCTCCACATTGCAATATTGAATATTACTGAATTCTTTTACAGTATCAGTGAAAGAATTTTGTATGTTAACAGATCTTAAACACCTTACATCTTTATCACCTATTTTTTGCGGTTTAATTATGTCTGTGTATATAAAAAACATATCTGGTTTACTAATGGGAAACAATTGTACACTATCTATAAAAGTTTTGAAAGCTTCTATTATACTTGATTTATATTTTTTAAAATCTGTAACTTTAAAAGATACTTGATTGAAACATGTTGTCAAAAGTCCTTCGAGGGTATAAGCGTAATTTGCTCTTATTTTTATATCTATTTTAGGCTTAGTAACACATATTGTGGTTTAACTTAAATTTTTAGGCATCTCCTTTAGGCTTTTGTTGGTTGTGTATAATGAACTTCATCGTCTATAAAATTAAAAATTCCCCAAATCAACTGTCGTTCAACTTCTTTTCTTGTAAACCTATTAAGTGGGCGTATATTTTGAATTAGTGTTGGTAGTAGAAAAACTTTCCAGTCGCATATCATTTTTTTTTCTATATATGAAATATATGATGTTCCAACTCCTATCATATCTTTCTGCCATACCTTTAATAAATATTTGAGTACTTTTTTCCCATTCTTCACCATACACATTTGGAACGAAATCATTAACATACATTTCTGAAATACCGACTTTCCACCTTGAATCACACATGTATTTATTTGTAAAAGATGATAATGAATTTTCTGGATAATAGTTCACAGATGAATCACTGAGTAAAGTGACATAAAATTCATCATTTACTTGTATGTTATCCATGAGCTTGTAGATTTATTTTTACGAATTGGAAAATTAAGTTCTGTTTGAGTATTACCTACTGCTGACCTTAAAACATGTCTTGATGAATTATTCAACTCTTTGCTATTTATAGTTTTTTCTTTTTTCGTTGGTGGGCTTGGGCTATCTAAAGGAACAGTTATAAAACTCTCATAAACTCATCTCAAAAACAATTAAAAATGGACAAACTAATCACTTGTAAAAAGGAGTTATATACCAAGATTCTAAAAATTCAGACTAACTCAAAAAAAAGATTCTTTAGAGAGGAAAACCAAAGAATACGTAGAAGTACGTTTGAAAAATTTAAACGAGTACTGGCAAGCCATTATTAACAACAACAAGGACATCGAACAATTAAAAGATAATTACCCAGAGCATTTGTATTTTAAAAACAAGGATTTTGAAAGTATGCAGAATTTAGTGACCGAAATAACGGGTGTTTTGGAAGCCGTTTTATCGAATGCGCCTGCCAGTAATATATTGAAAAGGTCTCTAAGGCGCTAAATAGACAAATTTAGTTAATAAAGGCGGTAGAGCGCATATATAAAGGCGTAGAGCGGTTAAGCAAAAAATGATAAAGAAACCGAATTTGGCCTTCATCAACCTTAATTTAAAAACATTAGAAGAGTACTGGCATTTACTAATGAATACTCATTTGAGGCTGATAGAAAACAAGCCTATCAATCATGAGTATTTTGAGGACAATAAATTTGAACAAGTCGAGAATATTTACAAGGAAACAGTAGTAGAACTAAATACTAAATTAATGAACATTTCTCCAGCTCCGGCAGTTCGATCACAAAGCACAAAGCTGTCGCAAGGTAACCAAGATGTTGGAGTGAATCTACCAAAAATTGACATACCTAAGTTTTCTGGAAGTTATTCCGACTGGAAATCTTTTAGGGATCTATTCATGGAAGTTATCAACAACAACGTGGATATAGGTAAAGCTCAAAAATTTTATTATTTAAAAGCTAACGTCGTTGGGGAACCTACGGAGCTAATCAAACATTTGCCGGTTACAACCGACAATTATGACTCTGCTTGCAACATTTTAGATAAAAGATACAACAATACAAGAATCCTTTTATCAGCACAATTGAAAACTTTTCTAAATCAACCAGTAATAACTAAAGAATCGGGCAGAGCCACAAAGAGACTACATGACATCTCAAAGGAATGTTTATTAGCTATTCAGACTTTGGACATTGAAACTTCTAATTGGGATCGGATTTTAATACATTTGTTGACTCAGAAATTGGACAGGGAAACTCATTGTTTATATGAACAATCGTTAATCAATTCTCGAGAAGTGCAAAATGCGAAGCATTTCTTTCAATTCTTAGAATCTCGTTTTCAGACCCTGGAAGCACTAGAAATCAATATTACTGAAACGAAAATCAAAACATATTATAGTTCAATAACTAATTTATGCGTAAGGATCAAGGATCCCACAAAATTTATGCCTGTGAAAGCTTCAAATTACTTAGTATACAACAAAGAATAGCGGCTAGCAGAAAACATAATTTACGCGGGAACTGTTTGCTACCTGGGCATTATGTAAAGGACTGCACAAGCTTTTCTAAATGTAGAGTGTGTAACAAAAAGCATCATACTTTGTTGCACTTATTTCAAGAAAATACGAACAGCAAACAATCATTTAGTAAAAAATCATCAGTAAACAATACTAAATTAATTGATATCAACGCTCATTGTGCAACAAATATTGCAAAAACCAAAGTTATTTTACCAACAGCGATGATAAAGATACAAAAATTAGATGGAACCTATACTTAAGTCAGAGCCCTTGTGGATTAAGGTTCTCAAGCCACTCTAATTTCAGAAAATATGGTACAACAGTTGCGACTGCCGAAACACAAAGTACATGCAGTGATATCTGGAATTGAAAATACAAAATCTGGTATAGTGCAAAGTTTTGTTCAACTTTCCTTAAAATCCAGATTGAATTCAACATTTTCTTTTGTAACCAAGGCATTGGGTCTATCAAAGTTAACTGGTTATTTACCGTCGGAAAATGTAACATCATATCAGAATTGGGAGCATATAAAAACACTAGGGTTGGCAGATTCAACCTTTTACAAGCCAAGTAGGATTGACATAATCTTAGGAATAGTTTTCGATGCTTCAGCTAAACGAAATTCGTCCAAAAGTCTTAAAGACATAATGTTGACTGGAGAAAACCTGCAGCAAAATATATCCGAAATATTGATGCGATGGCGCAAGTACAAGGTGGTATTTACAGCGGACATTGAAAAAATGTACCGTCAAATTCGCGTAGATAGCTGAGATCAAGATTTCCAGAGAATCCTGTGGAGAGAGTCACCAGGCGAGCTGATTAAGGAATATAAGCTTACAACCGTTAATTATGGAACAGGGCCGGCTCGTTCTTAGCTATAAGAACATTGCGCCAACTCGTTTCAGATGATGACTATTTATATCCTTTGGCGACCAGGACGATTTGTAAGGATACCTATATGGATGATGTAGTTTCGGGAGCACATAGTTACGAGGAAGCTGCTTCAGCTAGTAGTCAGTTAATTAATTTGCTAAAAACTGAAGGTTTCAACCTACGTAAATGGAATTGTAACGACTCTCGTTTATTGAAACAAATACCACCAGAACTAAGAGATTGTGCAAATAATAAAACATTTGATGATGGAGAAGCTGTTAAGGCCTTAGGAATTTATTGGGTACCAAAAAGCGACAGACTAAAATTCAACATAAATATTCAACCAATGTCGGAAACATCTATAAAACGATCTATCTTATCCGAGGCTGCTCGAATTTTTGACCCAATTGGATTGTTATCTCCAGTCACGATAAAAATCAAATTACTATTCCAACAAATATGGTTGGAAGAGACTGATTGGGATCATCCAGTATCAACTCACGTTCAAAAGGAATGGCAACAAATTAGAGAAGAACTACCATAACTGAGGAAAATAGAAATTTGCGGATAGATTTGTTATGGAGATCGTAGGAAAAAATGCCAACTGCATGGATTCTCTGATGCTTCTGAAAAGGCTTATGGTGCGGTTGTATACCTAAGTACAATTACAGAAGAAGGGAATATTAGGGTAACACTCATAGCTGTAAAAACAAAGGTGGCACCTTTAAGATCACAACTTTCTCTACCAAGATTAGAATTAAACGGAGCATTATTATTAGCTAGACTACTAAGGGAAATGCACAGGGCGTTGGACATAGAAAATATTGAAAACTTCGCCTGGACGGACTCAACTATTGTGTTATCGTGGTTACAATCTACTCCACATCGTTGGAAAACATTTGTTGGGAATCGAGTAGCTGAAATCCAGGCTCTTATTGTCCCCGACAACTGGTATCATGTCAGTTCACCCAGTAATCCAGCTGATTTAGCTTCACGAGGAATCTACCCAATGAAATTAGTGAACAATGCGCTTTGGTGGGAAGGACCCTCATGGTTAAAACAAAAGCAATTTAAGGCTTCTAAGACGCCAGTAAGCAAAACAAATTTAGAAATCAAAGCAAAATTTGAAGTTAAAGTTGTAAAAACTGAAGTCGATACTTCTTTGGTTGAAACTTTACTACTTAAATATTCATCTCTAAGAAAATTAAAAAGAATCTTAGCTTATTGTATTCGATTTTGTAAAAATATTCAGAGGAGTCTAGCAAATCGTAAGACTGGAATATTAACGACTAATGAAATAGATAATTCATTGATAACATTAGTGAAGGTTACTCAATTAAAATACTTTCAAGAGGAAATCGAGCAACTTTCAAAAGGCAGATCATTACACAAGACAAGCAGATTACTAAGCTTAAACCCATTTTTGGATGCAAATCATCTAATTCGCTTAGGTGGAAGATTAGCTGAATCGGAACTTTCATATTAACAGAAACATCCGTTAATTTTGCCTTACAAAAGCGATTTAACTGATTTGATCATAAACCAAGCACATTTGCATTCCTTACATGGAGGTAATAATCAAACATTGGAATATATAAGACAAACATTTTAGATACTAAACTCGTTAAAGGCAGTCAAGGGATGCATACATAGGTGTACAACTTGTCATCGCTTTAAAGCATCTTCAGCTTCTCAGTTAATGGGAAATCCACCTAAACCTCGTGTAACCATGTCCAGACCATTTACTAATTGCGGCGTGGACTATGCTGGACCGTTTACTTTGAAATCATCTGTTGGTCGAGGTAATAAAACTTTTAAAGGTTATATAGCCCTGTTTATTTGTTTGAGTACCAAGGCAATACATTTGGAAGTGGTTAGTAATTTAACATCAAATGCATTTCTTGCAGCATTTAAAAGCTTTATTAGCAGAAGAGGACCAGTTGCAAATGTGTATAGTGACAACGCTGCGAATTTCTCCGGAGCAAGCAAAATTTTAAGCGATTTATTCAACCAATCAAATTATCAGAATGAAATTAAAACCTCGTTAAGCAAAGAAGGAATTCAATGGCATTTTATACCACCTGCGCCACCACATTTCCGCGGTCTTTGGGAAGCTGGTATAAAGTCTATTAAATACCATATGAAGAGGATAATAAAGGACACTATTTTAACTTTCGAAGAACTTACAACTTTAACCGTAAAAATTGAGGCGTGTTTGAATTCTCGCCCGCTATGTCCGTTAAATAATGATCCAGAAAACTTAGAAGTTCTAACGCCTGGACACTTTTTAATAGGAGCACCATTACTAACCGTTCCTGAAGAAAATATGTTAAATGAAAATCCTAATCTGCTAACAAGATGGCAACTGTTGGATCAGCTTCATCAACGATTTTGGCAGAGATGGTCTAAAGAATATTTGTCTAGATTACAACAAACACCGAAATGGACTCAACAGCAACCTAATTTAAAGGGTGATAACATAGTCTTAATAAAGGACGATAACTTACCACCGACGAGATGGTCACTGGGAAGAGTCATTGGAACAACTTGCGATGATAACCGTCTTGTTAGAGTTGTAACCTTAAAGACAAAAACCTCAATTTTAAAACGATCTATAACCAAATTATCGTTATTGCCAATTATAGACAATGAAAATAAACCTAACTATGACACAATAGAAACGGCAAACGATGATACCGCAGATACGCCTAAACTTAAAGATGACATACATCCATCTTCTTTCAAAAGGAAACATAAACATTCTCAACGGGAACGGAACAATAAAAAGATAAACTCATCTAAAACAACATGTCACAGTTTAAGCTCTATGATATTTAGTACCATCTTAAGCTTTTTCTTCGCGATAGCATTGACAACCAAACCATCTGAATATTACAGTAATACTCAATTTGGGAATGAACAAGGTATTTACTTCGAGAACATTGCAACCACTAATATTTACAGCCGCGAATGAAATTTAATTGTTCATTTTAATCTATCTTCATACCAGCACCAAAATAATATATTAATCAGATCCATAACCTATCTAAAGGAAACATGCAGCAAGTTTTCTGCTGACATTGAATTTGAAGATCATTGCAAACCTATTATAGCTCAACTACAACAGCATTTAGAGGAGTTAGAGAACGCTAATTATTTAATTTATCAACAAAACGAAAATTCACTTAAGAATAAAAGAGCTGCGCTTGAGATTATTGGGAACGTAGCACATAGGCTCTTTGGGGTTCTAGACGAAGAATTTGCTGAAAAATATGAAACAGATATCAGTCAGATGAAAGAAAATGAACGTCACATAGAAGCATTACTTCTAAGGCAAACTTCCATATCGGATTCAACTCTAAACATAATTAAACGTGAACAACTGCATGGACATCAGCAATATCTAGATATGAAAAAACAGCTTTCTTCTTTTCAAGACGACATAAATAGAACGAAACAAACGCAGGCTTTATTTGAAAAATTTAATGCAGCCGCCTTAGTAATAACATTGGACTTAAGTAGCATGCGGCACATACAACAATCGATCCTTTCAGTCTTAACTGACACACGTCATGGGCGAATTAATACTTTGTTACTAACTCCTGAACAACTAAAATTACAATTTAAAATGATACGAGAACATATTCCTAGTAATTTGAGACTACCTGATGATCAAAACCAAATCTTGACATTATACTCTTTAATGCAAGTAAGAGCACGAATCACTTCAAACAACGTAATTTTTGAAATAAAATTACCATTGTTAGGTGCAGAGTATTATAAGATATATCAGCTAATTCCTATTCCTATAACTAGGGTTACTAAGTTTATATATATTCAACCTTCTAATAAGTATTTATTACTAAACGAACGTCGAGATAGATATTCACCGATGAGCGAATTTGATATAAATTTGTGCAGAACTTGGAAATCTGATCATCTTTTATGCAGATTTAATTCACCAATCTATAACCTCTAATGTTAGTCGATGTGAAATGGAATTGTTATCATTAGAAACAAGGTTATCTCCTTTTTGCAAAATAAAGAGCTCAACAATAGATATAAAATGGATTAAAATGCATACAAACAATGATTGGATTTATACTTTAGCCAAAGAAAGTATAGTCGATTTAGTTTGTGGTACTCATTTCGAAAAGATTGTATTGACTGGAAATGGGATTCTTCGTTTAAACCAAGGTTGTGCAATTAAACACTCCAGTATGTTCATATCATCTAGTCAAGGATTCACAGGAAATATAACATCATCTTTTTAAATAGCATCAGAAATACTACATGATATTCTAGCTAATTATTTCAACAGTTCTGAAAGTATGAATAAAGGTTTAAACAATTTGTCAATCTTAGAGGACGAAATAACATCAGCTGATATTCAATCATTGTATGCTAAAATAGAGGCGCAAAGGGATGAAATAACAGCCACTAGAAATATAAACACCCATGATGTTCATCATTATGTAATGGTTTACATAACGCTTCTACTTATTATTGGAATAGCTGTTTACTGTTTCTTTAGACACTTTAAAAGAATTGTATTATCTACACGCGAAAAAACAACTGATGCAAAAACCAAGTCAAAATCTGCAGTATCACCAACAACAAACAACACGCCATCAATCGCTTGTGAACAGCCATTCAATTATTAATTCATTTCGTGGGGGAGAATGTTCGCAGAACATAAAGTTTTTCTTTTCTTTAACATTATAAACTTAACATTAATTTATATAATAACTTTAGAATTAACTTTAATATTGTTTATGTTGTAATTGTTTAACATATTTTTGAATGCAATTTGCTTATGATTCACCTAAATTTATGTGTAATATAATAATTTAATAAAGTTTAAAAATACCTTTAATGTTATTGTACTGACCTACATTATACGATTGTACATTCATAATTTTAATTATTTTAAAATAAAAAAAAAAATTGTTGTGTCAGCTAAATTCGTTGCATAATGTAAAGGTAATTTTTTTGTATAATTGTTATGGAAAATTGTATTGTATTTAAAGACGTAGTTTTAAGTAAATTTTTTCATTAATAAATTTGAATTCTATATTTAAATAAGCGTTTTTGTTTATTTATTTTTTTTGTCGTTCAAACAATCGTTTTATAATTATTCATACATATTATATATAAAAGAAAAAAAAAGAATTCAAGAAAACAAAAATAAGATCAGCTGGAAGTTATTTTGTCAAAGAAAAAAAAAAATTAATTTAATATTTTGTAACAGAAACAGAGACCGAAAAGAAGCTCTGATGTGGACGACAAGGAAATAATGGGCGCAAGAGCCCAAATTATTAAGTTAAGAGCTCAAATAATTGTTATTTGTTTTTTGAATTTTATTTTGAATATTAATGAATTATAAATTTTTGTATTTGTTTGTTATAACTTTTAATAGTATCAAAAACTAAATCTACACTTAAAACTTAAATACTAAAAAAGAACAAAAAAAAAACTCTATAAAAGTGTGTAAAAGAGAAAAGTCTATATTCGCAAAATGTTTATTTTCAATTTTTTTGCAACAAAGACATTTATAAATTTAACAAAAGTGTAGATTTAATAATTAAATAATTTCTAAAGACTAAATTCAGCTACGAATTTTTATATTTTAAGTTAAATATTTAAAATAAAGTAATTTTGTGATGTTCCGGATTGGTAATTATTTTCCTGAACAACTCTGATCAGTAATTTTGTATAAATGAAAAAAAATTGTTCCAATGATATTTTTAATTTCTTCCCATTTCAGTTTGTTATTGAAAAATATTCTGATGCAATTCTTGACATATTTCATTTAAATTCATTATGATTTTGTATTTCAATCAGTTTATACTTGAATTTTATTTTAACCGACCGCATACATTAATGTATAAGGTATGTATTGTTTTCATACTAAAAATTTATACCCGAGATTTTGGCAAATATGCACTACTCCGATGTGGAGAAGGCTGTAAAAAAATTTTTAGCATGATGTCCGTCTGTGAATAGGTGGGTGGTTGCATGTGTGTGTGTGTATGTCTGTGTGCACGTGTACAGCTTAAACGACTGAGCGGATTTTTTCGCAACTTCGTATTTACGGTTTTGACATAAATATCTCGGATTGATAAACTTTTGGAGCAAATCGGACAACCGCAAGTGGTAGTTTACTAGTGTACTTTTTAAGTTTTTTACGAATATTTCATAACAGAAAAATTTTATGAGAAAAATTGTTAAGAAAAAGTTGTTACACAATTAAAGAGGAACAACTTTGCCATAGAACATTTTTTGATCCGACTAACTTTAACTTTTATTTAATTTTTTTTCAAGTCCAAATTTCATACATAGATATAAGTATGTATATAAATTTTTAGAGATATAAAAAAAAGAAAACAAAAAAATTGTTCATATAAATTTATATGGAGTGTTATCCAAGGAAACAAAAAAATTGTTCATATAAATTTATATGGAGTGTTATCCATATAAATTTATATGAACAATTTTTTTTGTTTTTTTTTTTATATCTCTAAAAATTTATATATATACTTATATCTATGCATATTATTCTTTTGTTGATGACATAAAATTAAAACGGTAAAATTTTTGTTAGCAGATTCAATATAATACCTTATGTATGTTTTGTATTTGTTTACAGTTTTTATTATTTTTTACTTCTAATATTTTTGAATGAAAAAAAAACCATGTACATTACATAATAATATAAATGGATGTATGAATGAATGCATATATTTTTACGATTTCATTGCTTATTATTGTTATTGAATAAAACAAAATGTTGTTAAATTATTAGAAGTTATTTTGCTTTAATATAAATTATTATGTAAAAAATCTATAAATTTTGGCCTTGTATTTTTCGTGTAGTGGCGGTCGGTCCTGTGGTGGAGATAGCTGATTTTTTATTATTTTGTTTATTAAATAAAATAATCTTTTTTATTCTTTATTTGTACCATTTTTTATTAATAATGAATAAATAAATTAAAATAATAAAACTTTATTTTCCATTAACATCGAATTAACGTTGACAACAATTTAAATTACTTTTATTTTTATTTTGGCTTTTGTTATAATCGCCTATACGGAAAAAAATGTAAGTTTTCATTTCAATACAAAATCCAAAGAAGTTCAATACACCCAAAAGAAGTCTCTAGGGTCATTAGTTAGTAATGAAAATGACATTTGAATGGTAACGTATTTAATGGCCATAGATAATATCAGAAATTATATATATATAGATAACGCAAGTAGAACTAAAAATCTCTCACAATTTTTTTTAATTTGTAGTGCCCCCAAGAAAGAAACATTGCATTAAAAAAATTAACATATTATGCCTGTTCTTTCTCATTCTTCATTCTTCAAATTTATTTATTTTATTTTTCTAACGAAAAATCAAACAAGTCACAAATGTAAAGGTTTTTTTTATTTAAGATGTTATTGGTATGTGTTAGGTTGTTAGATTTATTTTTTTTTTTATTCATTTCATATAATTTATGAATAGTTTATATTTTTTTATTTTCAGTCACTTTACTTTATAAAAGGAAGTAGCCAAAAAAATTATTAATGAATGGAGAGTATAGAGTAGTATAGCCAGCCGTATATATATATAGATATATGTGTACATGTATATGTATATGCATATTAATTTTTTCTTTGCTTAGAAAATTTTACATTTTATAAATACCAATCGAAATGTTAACCTCTGAAGGTAAATTTTTTATTTCTTTTTTATCAATTTAGGAATTTTGCAAACAGATTTTAAATAAAATATGTAAGATTCAAAACTCGTGTGCTGTATAAAATTCTATACTGGATCAAAAATATAATTTTATCTGAAAACTTTGACCTAATTTAATTGAATTGAAGTTTCAAAATAAAAAAAAAACCTTGAATTCAAAATGTTCCATTCGGCATAAAAAAATCTTGTAAAACAAAATTATAAGATAAATATATGGATTTTGAAGTTCATATATCAAACAAGCTATTATCTTTTGGTAATCTGTAGAACCTTAAATTAAAATTCAGCCTACTATTTTTGCATGTGGCGCAGGTTCTACCTGATTTGCGGGAATCTGATTTTATATTTTGAAACATTCTAAACAGAGGATGAATATATATATGTTCATGCTAATGAAAGCAAAAGAGATGGAAAAGATAATAAAAGTATGTAGATAAATAAGAGTCAGAAAAATAGAAAATTTTAATTATAAGTTTTGCAACAAGTTAATGAATAAAATAATTAAAAATTATAAAATTCACCCAAATTATTTTAAAATACTAAAAAATTAAAAAAATAATATTGTAAGCAGAGTGACAGGTTATAAACATACTAACGGTTCGTACGGGTATCTAAAATTTTCAGTTTTTTTCTAGCATTTCATATCGCCGCTATTATTACTCTCAAAAAATAATGAGAATACACAATTATAATAAATTAATGAACATAACTTAATAATTTAAAAGCTTCCTAATAGATTCCGCCAGTTTGGTAAATATATTTTAGTTCATACTTAGTTTTTATATTTTTAATTATAATAAAAAATTATAAAATTTATGTAAAAATAAAGTTTGAAGTTTCTTTATGTCAATAAAAAATTAACTTTCAAATCATATTTTTCCGCAGTATTTTGAAGAAAAAAAAAAAAGTACCAGATTCAGTTAAGCAATTTTCGTTTTTTTCTATACAGTCTACAAAAAAAGAACTATGGTAAATAGAATATTTATGTACATGAATGTCTTATGAGTAAAGTAGTCTTTTTATGAGTAGAGTAAAATTTCAATACTATTTTAAAAGTATAAGAAAAAAATTTTAATACCTATTTTATTTTAAAAAAAAATTCTAAATTTTAGTAATATTTTATTTTATGTACTCATAGTTATGTAGAGTTAAATTTTTAGATTAAATTACATATTATTTTTAAAAGATTTTATGGTATTTTTTTAATTTTTTTATTACATTTCTCTGCCACATAAATATGGACAGGAAATTACACAGCCTTTCCTGGAGCGTGGCTGTAAATGTCGTAAGGGTGAATAACTCTTATGACGTGTGTGTAGGATTCGAACCCACACTCCCTCGGTGTTTACGGTCCACGAGGCCCCCTTTTATGGTATGAATAACTATTTAAAAAATTAATTAATTTAATGCCATATATTACCTTTTTTTAATAATTTCCTTAAATAAAATGGGTGGAAAATGTTCGGTTCTTCGATGTAAATCCAATTATAATAATAGCACAATGTCTGTCGCTACTTTTAAATATCCGGATAAAGAGCCTTTAAAAAGATTAAAAGAGCCTTGGATAAGCGCTGTGCAAAGATCAGACTAGCAACCAACATCATATAGTTCCATATGTAAATTGCATTTTTCAAAATCGTTTTAAATTAAATAATGATCAAAGTCCGCATTTAATGCCAGATGCAGTTCCAAGTATTTTCACCAATTACTTGGTAAATTTAATAGAAACAAGTAATAATTTACGCGAAGATAATATAATTTTAAATTTCTCTAATTTAGTTTTAAATATTAGTAAAAACATAGAATTAAAAGACTGGAAATTATATAAACGTCAAAATTATATTGTTTTATATATTTTAATAGAAAATAATTACTTTAAATGTGATTTTAAATTTAGAATAATAATTAATAATGATCTAAGTTACCCTAAATTCCTCCCTCTTATTCTATTATTTCTAATTTCCTCTCTCTTCCATTCGGTCAGAAAATATCGATTTTTGTGGTTTTGTTTTTTAGTTTTAATATTTTTTTGTTGTAAATGAATTAATTTATTTTGTCTTTATTTAATTTCGGTTTTTAAATTTGAATTATATTATTTTGTTTTTTTTTTTTTTGTTAAAAAATTATTTATTTATTTATTTTCATTTACTATATTGAAATGAAATATTTTTTGTATACACGGTGTTCTCGACTCGATGGTCTTCCTTAAAATGGGTGATCGGGCATGTCGAGACGAACAAAAATTTGTACTCTGGACCCTTTTCGAGATATGAGGGATTAAAGATGTTTTAGCGACTTTTCATAAAAAAATCTATAACTCTTAAACGGCTTGCTATAGGGAGATAAAAAGTTTGTAAATGCGTTTTGTAAATATCTTTTGATTTAAAAGATTTTCCAAGAATGAAGGGCTTAAATCAAAGTGAATGTTAGCAATATGCAATAAGTTTTAAATGGACTAGAACCAGTTACAATTGGCTATCAATGAGTCACGTGATAAACGTATAGTTGCAGTCAAGTGTTTTTAGTTAACACCTTGCTCACGTGATCAGATTGCTTTTGATAAAATTGGCGTGTTTGTTTTCCAGTTTGCTTTTCATAAAATGCTTTTAATTATAAATGTTAAAATAAAATTGTTTGTACATTATATTGTATTAAATTAGCTTTTGTAGGTAGAGTTTCCGATTCCTTTAACTGTTAGTTCATATAATCATGAAATTAACAATAACGAAAAGCCGAGAATTTGCTTAAACCGAAAATTATTGATAACATCTAATCCATTCTTTGTAGTCTAAAAACCAAGAAAGAAAGAAAAATTACGGCTTTTGAAAGAAAGAATTAAAAAAGAGAGGATAGGAAAATTAAAACCTTAAAACAAAACAAACGAAGAAAAATTAAAAAATTAAAGTTTTCCAGATATTGTTAAATAATTACAAAATTTTTATTTTGTAATTATTTAACTTAATTTCAGATGAAGTATTTGGTATGTTAGAGGAAATTTCAGGACCCAATAAATTAATTTTAGATCGTTAAATATTAAAAAATAATAAATTACTGTCCAAAAACTATTCTGAACTACAAAAATTTGCTTTGAATCCAAATTTTTTATCTCAGTAATTGATAACCAGTCCATAAAAAATAGTTATGAATAAGCTTTTTTAAAACGTAGTATTTGATGAAATCTATATACGGCAACATATTGATTGATTTGGAAATGATTGTTACGTTTTCTTAATTTTTGGAGTGGAATTAATTCTAACATAAAGGTTACACAAATACCAGTTATTTCTTTGGGAATAACTTGTCATTATTAGTTTAATAATTCTATCCCAAATAAGTTATCTACAATTGTTTTAATTTAACATAAATATAATTTAATAATACAAAACAGAAATAATATGATATTATTTTTATATTACAGTTCAAATAAGAATGAAAATTATGCTTTTAAAATATTAAAAGTGCTGCTCCTGAAACTTAAAAAATATATTCAGTGAGCAATGCTCTTTAGAAAAATTCGTAGCAACGACAATCAATATTTTCGAAGTAGTAGTGTTGTTTTGTCATTGTATGAGAATTAGCTTCACTTTTTTTTTAATTTACTTTTCCTTATACTCTATGTTCCAAGATCCAGACCTTATAAAAAGTAATGTAGGTTGATAGAGTTCATAATTCATATCATTTGCCAAAGCTAACAATATTTTCAGGCCATGACTGATATGGAAAAATTTGAATGATTATTGATTAGTGCATACATTCAAACAAATGAGACGAAAATTTCATTTTAAAAAATTTTGTTTTTTTTTTCGAAAAAATTACCAATTTTAGAAATTTTTCATTACAAGTTTTCGTTATGAAATATTTCTCAAAATATGCCGAATTTTACATTAAAGTTATTTCTTTTCTCTAGCTTTTTGACATTTGTAAAAGTAGAATAAGAGATTTTTTTTCAAAAAAGAAGAGTGATTGA